>OY482674.1:30583529-31031842 GCA_960531455.1 Urophora cardui | reverse complement strand
GCACAAAGTTTGACTTCTTTGCGTAGATCAAACGACAAAGGGTTGTCGGCTGTTCTGACACCGCCGCTATGAAATCACATGCTGACAGTGCGCAGGCCCAATTTACCCAATTATTGCATGTGACCGCGCTTGTTCATATGAATGCGCACATAAGCTTGCAGGTGTTGAACCATTGCCATTGTGTGCAAGGTTCATCACTTTTGTATTACCCGCATGCCCACTGACTGGATCTCAAAGCTATTTGGAGTTGAAATTTGACAAAATTTCTTCGGTTTGTGAAAAGTGCAGGACAAAAGCGAAATGTAGAGGGGCAAGCAAACGCAGCACTTGTTGACATGTGAAGTCATATGAATGTATGTATGTATGCGAGCGCCTTCTTTTGAGCTGTAGGTACAATAACAAAATCTCATAAGCTTGTCCCTTATCACCTTGTCCCCTTGCCTTGACGTTTTTTAAGTCGAGTTGGACCAGAAAAATTATTGAAATTGTCGTCGATTTGCGCGAAGACAATGTTGCCAGTTTTCACTTGATTTTTTGTAATTGCTTTATGAATGAAGTTGTTATTGTTGTATTTTGTGGTGGACAATAGCAGAGAACGTAGATGAACAGAGAAGTTGCAACTACGAAAAATCGTGTAAAACGTCAAAACTGAACAAAACGCTGGTAGGGCATCCTGTTAACGTTACCAGAGTTGAGTCATGGTGAAATACAGATTTGAGAGAAAAGTTAAAAAAATTAGCGGCGCGCTGTAGAATGGAATGTTAC
The DNA here is from genome assembly GCA_960531455.1 of Urophora cardui. Classification (NCBI taxonomy): domain Eukaryota; kingdom Metazoa; phylum Arthropoda; class Insecta; order Diptera; family Tephritidae; genus Urophora; species Urophora cardui. Next base: position 31,031,077 of record OY482674.1, on the reverse strand, counting down.
TTTACATTTGTGCACATCTGCTGATATTCTTAGTTTTATTCACATACACCGATTTCACCAATGCACCAATTTCCTAAAACAGCAAAGTAATTTTAAAATTTTCTTATCGAATTTCAATTATAAATAAATTTAAGAATTAAAAAAAATCAATTTAAATTACATAGTTTCAATTTGACTTTGCTGGGACTCGAACCTGCGCCTCTATGTGCATATCTTTCTGTATTAAAAAATTATGCTTCAATAGATGCTTTTGTGTACACAACAAGGACCAATTTGATGAAACTGGTAAATATTTGTCCATATGTATGTAGGTAGGTACCTACTATGTTTTCTTATCGAATTTTCAATTGTAATTAAATTTACGAAATTTAAAAAAAATATATATATGTAGGTATTTTGGTGTTCATTTGCTGATGACCAACCATTTTTATAAATTAATAAAAACATATGTACATATGTATGTATGTACATAGGTAGTTACATACATACATATGTACCTACTTCATTTACACAACTTGATTTATGTAATTAATTACCTATGTACATACCAAATCGAAATTGCCGTCGGCATTTCGCATTGCTATATTTTTGCGTAAAAACATCAATCATCCATATGTACATAGGTACATACATATGTAAATATGTATGTATGTATGTATGTATGTACTTGCAAAAGTACACATGTGGTCATAAATGTATCCAAAAACAAAAACTATTGTCCACCACAAAATACAACAATAACAATTTCATTCATAAAGCAATTACAAAAAATCAAGTGAAAACTGGCAACATTGTCTTCGCGCAAATCGACGAAAATTTCAATAATTTTTCTGGTCCAACTCGACTTAAAAAACATCATTGGCAAGGGGACAAGGTGATAAGGGACAAGCTTATGAGATTTTGTTATTGTACCTACAGCTCAAAAGAAGGCGCTCGCATACATACATACATTCATATGACTTCACATGTCAACAAGTGCTGCGTTTGCTTGCCCCTCTACATTTCGCTTTTGTCCATCACTTTTCACAAACCGAAGAAATTTTGTCAAATTTCAACTCCAAATAGCTTTGAGATCAAGTCAGTGGGCATGCGGGTAATACAAAAGTGATGAACCTTGCACACAATGGCAATGGTTCAACACCTGCAAGCTTATGTGCGCATTCATATGAACAAGCGCGGTCACATGCAATAATTGGGTAAATTGGGCCTGCGCACTGTCAGCATGTGATTTCATAGCGGCGGTGTCAGAACAGCCGACAACCCTTTGTCGTTTGATCTACGCAAAGAAGTCAAACTTTGTGCAGAAAATGTACACATCCAAACGAAGATTTTTATACATCCCAATACACATTTTTCTTCATTTTCAACTAAGCCTATTCTCAAACCTAAAACGTTAGTTATCAAATGCACCTCAAATTTTCTTTAATAACGTCCTTAAACAAAAATGCACACTTTTAGTATGGGATTTTGGGCTGATTCTCCATTTGAAAAATTAAATTTTCTCAAACCCATTTCAAAGATAAATTTTTTCTCAAATGCTTCTAAAATTGATCTCAAATTGATAAAAAAATATTTGAGAAGCACTTGAAAACATGTTTATTTTCAATTGATATATGTGCTGATTCTCAAATTGGAAAGCAATGTTTCCTCGTTTGAGAATTTCTTGTTCAGTGTTTAATGGGATATGCACAATCGCGTACAGTAGTGTGTGTTTATTCTTGTTGTTGACATGTGAACCCAGCAAAAAATTTCAAATGAAAATAAGCGTTTAGTAAGCGTTCAGATGTAAGCAAAACACTTGCATTGACATTTACAAACATCGCAAAGGAAGCCTTTTGCAATCGAAACGCGTCGCTCGTTCTAAGCTTGAAATTAGGATTGCAAAAAATGTTTTTTAGGACGCGTTTTGCACTTACCTGAATCTACTTTACTTTTATCACTTTATTTATTTCACTAAAATTTCACTATTTTCACTTGTTTACTGTTCAGAAATCAAAACTAAAATGGGTTCTACCTACAAATAACTGTAAATTTAGTCGGTCACCGTCAACATTTATAAAACGCTAGCATTTCCTTGCGAAATATAAAGACATATGGAAAACGCTTACTATACCAAATATTATGCAAATGTCGCTTGCAAAGTCCTTATTCATGCTAGCTTATTCTAAGCTTGGTTTGGTTTACAACGCTTACATTAGTTCAATTATGAAAGCTTATTTTGATTTGCAAAACGCTTACAAGCTTGTTTGCTGGGTTAAGTCATATGAAAGTATGTATGTATGCGAGCGCCTTTTTTGAGCTGTAGGTACAATAACAAAATCTCATAAGCTTGTCCCTTATCACCTTGTCCTCTTGCCTAGGAAATGATTTGAAGTCGAGTTGGACTACACAAGGCAGATCTAGGAAGGTAGGCCCGGTGGCGAATTCAGAAACTACTTTTTTTATATGCAAAGGTAGAGTGTAATGTCAAAATCCAAGCGAATTCACATCCTGGCCAATAGGAATGGACGAGCCCCAAGCGAATTCATTCATTTTGACATTACACTCTACCGATTACAATAACAAAATACATGGGAAATTTCTGAATTCGCCACCGGGCCTACCTTCCTAGATCTGCCTTGGGACTACATAGAAAAATTATTGAAATTGTCGTCGATTTGCGTGAAGACAATGTTGTCAGTTTTCTCTTGATTTTTTTTGACTAGGTATGTTTATGAATGAATTGTTATTGTTGTTTTTTGATATGTTTGGAGGACAGTAGGATTTGCGTTGATCAGTCATCAGAGTCTAGCAGCTGCTGTGCACCGATACACCAAGATGAATGGTGAGGGTTTTGATGCAGCCACCAATTTATTATTGCTCAATAGATTTACATACATACATAGTATGTACATATGTACATATGTATTGATGCATCATCTAATTGTTCAGAGAGGGTGACAATTAAATTTCATTGGCATAGGTATAGATATGGTTGATCGTTGCTCATCAACGAGGTTGATGGGTTGGCCATCAACAACATGAAATGGACAACAAAATGTTTTTACATTTTCAAAATTTCGAAAATTTTAAAATATGTAATTAAAAAATCGATGTGGAAATTGTTAAAATACTCACCGGTTGTAGCAAACTGGTGCATTGTTGTATGGTTTTTAATACAGAAAATGCATTGATGCGCAGGTTCGAGTCCCAGTAAAGTCAAATTGAAATTAATTTTAATTGATTTTTTTTAATTTTTAATTTATTTATAATTCAAATTCGATAAGAAAATAGTTAAAACACCAGTGGTTTTGGGAAATTAGTGCATCGATGGAATTGGTGTATGGGAGGAATAATGAGCCATATCAGCAGATGTGCAGAAATTTAATATAACATTCCTTTCTACAGACGAACTCGCTCTACTTCTGTTATTTTAACAGCCAGCTGTGTTGAATAAAAATTTTTTATTCACCAGATGCACTACCAGAATTTTGTTGGGTCTCTGGCTTCCACGATTATTCGTAGTTGCAACTTCTCTGTTCATCTACGTTCTCTGCTTAAATTTTGCATGAAGCGTCGCTCATCACAATCATCAAAAAAATAATTACTACCGCTGTTGCGCTTCATGCTGCGTTTCTGAACATAGCCAACGAGTAGAAATATGACAGGTATCACAGACTTGTTTAGCGTGGTGCGTATTTGATTTTTCTAGCGTTCTACATAAAAATACAGTTTTTTATAAAAATGGACTTACACAGTTTGCACTCTAAGCTAGCGATATGTAGGACAAACTATGTACATACATACATACCTATATGGCTGGAATTTAGAATATTCAACCAAGTTAAAAAAAAATAATCTATTACACGACTTTCTTTCTAAACTGGCTCACGCCTTGCATTTTTGTTGATAAAACAACACATTTTTATCTACCTACTATGTACATATGTATGTATATAAATAGTATACAAGCAAGAAATAACTTGCCGTCTGCTTAATGAATAACCAAGTCAACTTGCCGGCATTTTGGCATGCTAATCGTGTATAAACAAAACGTGCACATTTTGGGTATAAAAGCATCAAACACGCGCACACACATAGACGCACAAACTCGTATGCATATCATTTGGCGGTGGAATAGAAAAATACTGCGTAGTTTATTGTAGTCAAAAATACAAACATACATAGGTTCGTACATGCACACATATATATCTATATAGGTACATATGTAGATACATATATAATCTTATGTATGTATGTACATAAGATGAATTTCATATCAAACCCAATATGCGTTGAACCCGACCCCCTCAGAATTTGATGAAATTTTGCATAGAGGTACATCTTACCTACCCAAACACAACCTCATTTTCAGAAATTGCATTTTCGAAAAATTGTGGGCGTGGCAAGGTGTCGAAATATTCAAAAATATTCGAAAATAATCGAAAAATGACGATATTAGGTACTTTTAAAGTGTGATTACTAGGGAACGGCTTTACCGATTTCAAAAATTTATACACCATTAGAAAGGTATTGAAATTAGCTTTCAAAAAAATACACCGTAAAAATTTTTTTGTTTTAGTACACTGAAAAAAAATGTTTTCCAAAATAAAATTTGAAACTGAAAAAACACTTCAAAGATCAAGCGATTTTGAAAAATACAAATTTTGTTTAGAAAGGTTTATTTAATATATATAACATATCTGAAAACTAAAATGGCCTTTTTCTTTATTTTTTTAAATTTATTTAAGTAAATGCATCTCTTGGCTTTCTTATATTTTGATATCACGCGTAAACTAATAAACCCATTTCAAAAATTTTTATACCGTTAGAAAGGTATTAAAATCACCTTTTGAAAACATACACTGTAAAAATTCTATATTACATATTACACCTAAAAAAAATTTTCAAAATTTTTTTTTTCAAACTGAACTGAAATTTTTTTTCGAGTGTAATATGTAATACAGAATTTTTACAGTGTATGTTTTCAAAAGGTGATTTTAATACCTTTCTAACAGTATAAAAATTTTTGAAATCGGTTGATTAGTTTACGCGTGATATCAAAATACAAGAAAGCCAAGAGATGCATTTACTTAAATAAATTAAAAAAAAAATAAAGAAAAAGGCCATTTTAGTTTTCAGATATGTTATATATATTAAATAGACCTTTCAAAAAAAAATTCTTATTTTTCAAAATCGCTTGGTCTTTGAAGTGTTCTCCCAGTTTGAAAAAAAAAATTTAGAAAATTTTTTTTCAGTGTAATATGTAATATAGAATTTTTACAGTGTGTGTTTTCAAAAGGTGATTTTAATACCTTTCTAATGGTATACAAATTTTTGAAATCGGTTGATTAGTTTACGCGTGATATCAAAATACAAGAAAGCCAAGAGATGCATTTACTTAAATAAATTAAAAAAAAAAATAAAGAAAAAGGCCATTTTAGTTTTCAGATATGTTATATATATTAAATAAACATTTCTAAACAAAATTAGTATTTTTCAAAATAGCTTGATCTTTGAAGTGTTTTTTCAGTTTCAAATTTTATTTTGGAAAACATTTTTTTTTCAGTGTACTAAAACAAAAAATCGGTAAAGCCATTCCCTAGTAAACACACTTTAAAAGTACCTATTATCGTCATTTTTCGATTATTTTCGGGTATTTTCGAATATTTCGATACCTTGCCACGTCCACAATATTTCGAAAATGCAATTTCTAAAAATGAGGTAGTGTTTGAGTAGGTAAGATGTACCTCTATGCAAAATTTCATCAAATTCTGAGGGGATCGGGTTCAAAATGTTCGTTTTTCTCAGCCTTTGATATGAAATTCATCATAAAAGAAGCTTACCATGTACGCACCCTTACGATACTATGTATTACTATACCTACTCGCATTAAGTGAAATGAAATAAATTAAATTTACAGCCAAATTTTTTGTTTCCTAATAGGCAAGTAAAGGAAAATACAGCGAGTCCCACATTCAATTACTAAATTGTATTATTTTTTTGTTACTAAATTAACCACCTACCTACACACTTTCGCCTACATTTCCACGCCACTGGGCGTATGAGTAACGTTTTATTGTGTTATTTAATTTTTGAATGTTGTTGCCTACATTTAGGCTCTATTGAAAACCATAACAACACAAAGAAAATTCCCAAGAAAGACAACAACAACAATGGCTACTAAAACAGGAAAAAGAAGAGAGTAAGAAAAAATGAAGAATGATCCAGATATTAGCGAAGAAGAGAAAAAGGGTAGAAAAAGAAGCAAAATTGGAAGAGGTACAAGGGAAAAAAAGGAGATGCAAGGGGATAGAATGAAGATGACCATTAGGCCGCACAGTGGGGGCACCTCCATACAAACGCGGCCAAAAATAGTAATAATTGAGCTAGAAACTTTAAACTCGGAACTTAAGCTTTCTTGATTGAAGATAGTAAACTGTGAAAATTTGAACAAAATCGGCCCACAAATACACCCCCCTCCCATATAACGGTATTTTTGAAATTTCAATATTTTGTTAACTATTATAGCTAAAATGCTCAATTTTAATAAGAGCACACATTTTTTAAATATAAATAATATACAGTAATCATTTTGGAAAAAGCGCAAAGTATTCCATGGTTTTCAAATTAAGCATTTTCATTTGAGCATTTTATAAGCATTCATCATAAAATTTTCCTTCAAAAAAATCACATTTAAAAAAATTTTTATACCACAAATGAAACTATACTTTTCTAAAGGATTTCAGTGTGCTGAATCTGAAGTCAGAATTTTCAAATTGGTTCTAGTTTTTGAGATATTCATGTCCAATTAGGCAAAAAAACACGTTTTTGACTATATTCCCTGCTTAATATCTTGTAATATTTTTTTATTCAAAATCAAATACACCGTTAGAAAGCATAAACCATCCCCCTGAATATGGCGTTTAAATTTTTCAGATATCTTTATTAGAATTGGAGAAATTGTTGTTTAAGTTTCATTAACTTGGCAAATTTTCCCCATACAAAATTATTAATACTTTTTGAAGCATACTTTTGGGGATTTTGTATGGGAAAAATGTATGAAAACTTAGAAAAACTCACTCCATAAAAAAGTTCATAAAACAAAAAAGCGCAAACGAATTTTTAAGATTTCTTCACCTGTTTATAAAGCACGTTCACTAGCACCAAATATTAAAAATTTGGAGAGGTCATATTTTGTATTTTTTTTTTATTTCATGTTGAAATTTTCCAATTTTTACACAATTTTTTTTTTCTGTTCGAAAAGAAAAAGGCTGCAAAAAAATAATGATAACGCTGATAAAAAAAATTCTTTCATAATTTGAAAGTGTGAACCATTGCCTACAACACGGTGAACAAACTATTCGATTAGTCGCCTAAGAATAAGATTTTTCATAATGTCAAAAGTAGCCTAATTATTGCGTTTTGAAAAAGGCACTTTTAGTCAAATGGGAAAAAGATTATTTAAGCGAAAAGCGCAGGTGGATTTCAAGAATTAAAATGCAGTTTGATTAAAAATATATCATTTCAAAACATATGAAAAAATTGGGGAGGTCATATTTTTTATTTTTTTTATTTTTTTGTTTAAAGTTGAGCAAAATTTTTTTTTTACGACTTTTTTTGTCAATATTTGAAAGTTCATATAAATCTAAGAGTTACCGCTGGTTACAAAAGGCTTATTGTTTCTAAAAGGCCAAATCAATATCTATGTAATGATGTATCACTCGATTACATACGTTAATAATTGAATGAGTTACAGCATTTTGTATAAGGTGTAATTGTTGAGAAATAAAAGGACCTATTTTTTGCTCAGTTTTTAACACCCTGTACGGCTAAACAAAACGAGACTCAAAAAATTTAATATAAGCTTTTTTTTACAAATTGTTATATCTGTCAATCACTTTCAAAAAAATTTGATTTGCTAATACTTTAATTTCGATTTTATTTTTGGCCGCTATCACCCAGTGTGGGCCGTCTCGCGTTATAGGTTGCAAAAAAACATGCACCGTACACCCCCCCTCCGCCCCATATGATGTCTTTTTGGAAAAAATTTCTGGAAAAAAAGATGTCGCCTAGATACAATTTTCTTCATTCTTCGGTATTTATAGTACGATCTTAAAGTTTAATACAGCATTGTCTTTGCCTGGAGAGGGCGGTTTTTCCCCCTGTATAATCGTATTAACCATATGTGCGCCATTGGGGTCACTGCCACCCAGTACTAAGTTTATACCATCTTAAATTACTTTTTTAATGCCAGCATGTTTAACACCGTCAAAAAACATTAATCTTTTGCAAAAGAAGTATTTCGATCGCTTCAGCAGAGACCGAAATAAAACATGTTCAACATTCCGCGGAATATATGTTTTTCGATTACTTTGGTCTTTAAGTTCATTTTACAGAAAAGTTTTCTGAGAAGACCCCTAATGAAATTTTATGGCAAATAATTTTCTAGAACATTTTAACCCAGATACGGTCTAACGTCCATATCGTAGATGGCTTTGCAAAACCCCCATCGTAAAATTGCAAAACCGCCTATTTAACTAAAAGTTCCCGATGCCCTTAAGAATGTGATAAGCAAAAATACCAAAACTTTTGGTCATGCCTGCCGATCATATGACCGGTGAAATTACCAGCATATTTCTTGAAGGACACTGTCACTCCTTGTGAAAATTCCTTCTTATTTCAGTATGAAGGCATTTTTATCGAATTACTTTTTTTGTCATTCAATTATGGCTTTGTTGTTGTTGAGTGACTTCGTTATCATAACCCTGCAAAAAATGCGATTAATCCGGGACGTGTCCGGGATCAATCGCAAGGGAGCATGCGACTAATACAATTTTACATCCCTTTATATGGAGTGAATTGATCGCATTTGTTCGAGCATGTCCTATGAAGAGACTAATTGTTCAACTTGTATACCCGAACGGGTACCAATGTAGATTAATCACTAACATACCGAACGGGTACAAATGTAGATCAATCGCTTTCATCCCGAACGGGTACAAATGTAGATCAATCGCTTTCATCCCGAACGGGTACAAATGTAGATCAATCGCTTACATCCCGAACGTGCACAAATGTAGATTAATCGCTTTCATTCCGAACGGGTACAAATCTAGATTCCTTAAAAGTAGAAATTTTACAAAAATATGGAATGTATTTAAAAAATTGTAGAACAACCGGTAAAACGAATTGAACACCCTTTCTTTTAATAACAATGATGAATAATAATTTTAACAAAATGTTGCCTAAAATATTCAATAAAAAAATCCTTTACATTACGCTCATATAATGCATACTTAAAACTTAAAATTTTTTTTATTTATTTATTGAGATTTTTTTTCAAAAGTAAAACATTATATAATCTTTATTTATATATGCATGAACATTTAAAATTTTTTAAAGATTGTTATTAAAAATTGCCTTGGCGAACAACTTGGAAAAACCTACATTTGTACCCGTTCGTGCTGGAAGCGATTGATCTACATTTGTACCCGTTTGGGATGAAAGCGATTAATCTACATTTGTGCACGTTCGGGATGTAAGCGATTGATCTACATTTGTACCCGTTCGGGATGAAAGCGATTGATCTACATTTGTACCCGTTCGGGATGAAAGCGATTGATCTACATTTGTACCCGTTCGGTATGTTAGTGATTAATCTACATTGGTACCCGTTCGGGTATACAAGTTGAACAATTAGTCTCTTCATAGGACATGCTCGAACAAATGCGATCAATTCACTCCATATAAAGGGATGTAAAATTGTAGTAGTCGCTTGCTCCCTTGCGATTGATCCCGGACACGTCCCGGATTAATCGCATTTTTTGCAGGGTTATGTATGCAAACGCCAATACATCGCTAATACGAAAGGGTATTGATATTTTACTTTCAGAAATAAAGAAGACAAAATTGACATTATCTGTGAATAGGAGAGAAAAATATAATACAAAATAAATAAAATAAAATATTTATTAGCATATATGTATATAGTACTCCTATATTAGTAATACCTACGAGTTCCATCAGCCAACATTACAGTACAGAAATATAAAAAGAGAAAGAGAAAACCGAGCAATCAAATTTGAAAAATGACATATGAATTCAAAATAAATCGCAGTGACGGCACATTAAAAAAATTATAGGGAATTTACATATTTATTATTTGCTTCTCGTATTAAAAAATTAAAAGATGTCGAAGCGATGCTATATTTGTGACAATAAAAAGGATAAAATAAATAAAATAGCTTTACATACGTAATAGATAGATAGATAGATTTTTTACATAAATATGTACATATATATACATATGTATATACTTATAAAAATCGTATAATAAAACAAATCAAATTTTAATTCTAGTATTTTAGCTTGCTGGTATTTTTAGCTTTATAGTCAGCATCGGGTTCGATGCATGCCGTGTACGCCTGACTTTGCACCAGTCCCATCTTGAGCGCGTGAGATGTAATGACAGTGCCCTGTAAGTCTGTGACCACCAGTCTGCTCCAGGAAGTGTGAGTAGATAGTTTGCAGTTTTTAAATGGAATGACCGAAGTATAATTTTGGCGATCTTACAAGTTGATATCCATTGGGAATCGCCTGTACGTATCAATGCCTGAAAGATACTGCAGTAGTCCGGGACTCAAAAGGATTTTTTAATCCCAAGCTCCGTACAACCCAGTGCAGCTCCCACCCATCCACCTTTTATCCACTGTAAATATGTGGAAGATATAGCGATTGGTTTATAGTCCTTTATTACATCCATCTTGTCCCCTGTTGAGGTCGGTTTGGAGAGTAATGTAGTCTGAACTTTGGTCCTCATATGTTACTGTGTCCAAAAGTTCGTTGTCTAAATTGTCCTGTTATTCAGTTTAGAAATTCGCAGTACTTTTGCTTACATCACCGTGTTGGCGGTCTTCGAACGTACATACTTTACAAACATAACCCTCAAACGGCAAAATTCTACTTTTTGATATAATTCCCATGGATCGGACCACAGTATTTTAATATGGAACGCTTTCGGCCGCGATTCATAAAACTATGAGTGCATAGAAAATATATTTTTCTAGAAAATTTCCACTAATTTTAATACAAAAATTCACAAAAGTTTGCGTCTCAAAATAAATGTAGCAAATTTCTTATATTAATTATAAACAAATTCAAAAACTAAAATCAAAGGGGTATAGGTCGCCTAGAACACAATGATGTCTCTCAATTTTTTTTTTTTTCAAACGACTCTGAACTCAATTGAATGTATTTGTCACACATATTCACAGATGATATTAAATGTAATTGAGGCTCATGCGCAGAACTGCCAGTGGCACAAAATTGTTGGATGAATTCATACACATTGCACAGATAGAATACTATCTATATAGAAGTACTATATATATGTTTATTAGCATATAGTATATTTTTGTTACGCATGGTAAATGGTAAGGGGAAATTTCGATATAATGCGCCCGGACCCGGAATCTTTATTTTTAATAGGGTGGAGCCGACCCTCGTATTTCATAATGAAGATGCCGAAAAACGAGATGCCAGCATATTTTCACAAATATACGCAAATTATTTTTAAAATTAAATTTAATCATGGCACAATTATTCTGCCAGCTTGTAGTAAGCAGAATTGCGCCAAAACAAATAAAACGGGTATAGTAGACAGTTAGAAGCGAACAAGTGTTATTTATCGATTATTCCATGGCAATTGCGCTAAAGGTGTTATTGCGCCATAACCGTGCGCGGCGCCACAGTTGGCGCTGGTGTTATTGTATCAGCGCCAAAAAAATTGCGCCATTACCCATGGCTAGCATTTAGTACTATGCTTTAGTTAAGAATAAGTACTTGCTACGTTGTTTTTCATTCAAGCTATCAATGTTTTTATTCTGTAAAAATCTCGATTTGTATTATATGTACACTTTTGCTTATAACTTTTGATGGGATTGTCCGATTGATACCAAAAGTAGATACCATCCCCCAGATTTGCATCGTTAGCAAGCATGACAGCGTTTAACAATACTGAGATACGAAAGCTATCACTTCGGGATTATTCAAATTCGTATATGCGCCTGGAAATTCGGGCCGCCCACAACCCCGTCCAAAAGACACCACTCCGCAAAGCCGGTCGTCGACAATGGCAGGTCCGCCAGAATCCCCATAACATGCGTCCGAATCGCCGATACCAGCACATATATGCGTTTGCGGAAATGGCGTACGAATATTTCCAGCAACATAAAGGTCGTGACATTCCCTCCAACTCCTTGCCGGCACAAAACACGTCTGTAACTGGATTTCGGTGGTTGTAGCAGTTTCGCTTATACTACCCCAACCGCTAACCTGCATCCAGGTGCCCGGCGTCAGATTGGTAGCACATAGCCGAATTGGAACGATTTCTGAGTAGTCACTGGGAAAGGAATGACGCAATTTAACAACTGCAATATCCATATATTTTGTATCATTATTATAACCGTCTGGCAAAAGAAACTCCTTCACTGCTCGACAAGGTCCTTCTTCATCTAATTCGGAAACACCCGCTTTCACAGTGTGTTTTTTCACTTCCTTCCGGTGTACGCAATGCGCTGCCGTTACCATATGCTTAAAACTGATTAATGCACCCGAACAACGATATTTGCCGTATCTGTGCAATGATGCCATGTAGGGATTCTCCAATATACCGGAAGCCCTGCCTTCGTGTATGCGAAAGTTAGCATTTAAGGAATCGGCCCACCACATAAAGCTTAGCAGGAGCGAGAGGAATAGAAAAATATGCGAATTCATTGTGTGTAACTTTGCTTTTTACTGTGAAATATTATGAAGAAATTGATCGATTTTACCGCTATTTATACATACAAACATATATACATAAATAGGTAAAACACATACATATGTACATACATACATACATATGCATGGAAGTTCGTAAACAATTAAATTTATATATATTATACCTACCCAGCAGTATTTGAGGTAAGGAGGTGCATATTCAATAGAATATTCATTATGAAAAATAGCCTGAAAGTAAGTTCAAAATTCATTGCTGAAAAAATAACTGAACACGCAGTGAAAACATCAGGTGTACTGAAATACATGCTATGGAACTACATCTCTACTGAATATTCAGTAGGAAATACATATGTGCTGTTTTCCAGCTGATAAATACTGCTGGGTATCTTATAGTGAAAAAAATTATATACCCAGCAGCACGGCCGTATTTAGGGGGGGGAGGGCGGGGGGTTTTGGGTGTTTGAACCCCCCACGAAATTCTGGTAGATAAATTTTACTTCTATCATATTCAAAACTATATGTTGAAAACACTAGTTCACGAATAATTAATTTGAGAAAATGCCCAGAATTTCAGGTGTAGGGGAGGGCTGGTATGAACCTGCTGAGGTCAAAACCATTTTTTTATGGTTAGGGTATTGAGATAACGTAATTTTGGGTTTTTTTGGTTACAACTTCAATCAAAAATTCTTTTCGCTGAAGTTACAAATACCCGCATACCGTATCTACTCCGTTCGAAAGATAATTAAAGTACGCTTTTAACGACATACTACTTATAAATTAAATTATGTTACATACATTTTCTAAAATTTTAGCATATTTCCTTATAACTGCATAAACTCATTGCATGGCTGAAAATTCATTACTCGGGTTATATAAATTTTGTGTGTTTTTCGAAAGATCCCATATATGGGATGTGTGCGTTGTTATAGTCCGATTTCACCTATTTTCCATACTAACTTTCAAAGTCAACATTTTATTGATTTTGTGCGATTATTGAAAAAATTTGGTTTTTTATTGGGGTTTTTATAAGAAGTTTTAAAAATCAGGAAAGTTTTATTCTTTTTAAAATTATTCTGTTTTATTGCAAACATTTTAAGCGTAATATTAAAAAGATTCGACAAATACTTTATTTTTGGCGATTTTTTCCAAGTGAAACAAAAAGTATGTTTTATGGTCGAAAAACTCGGCTAGGTGACCCAACTGTATGAAAACGACTTCACAGATCAAAGGACATCAGAGGGAAATATAAAGCTTCCCAAGCACTGTTTGCCAGCATAACACCAACAGTCTCAAAAAATAAGCTGTTGCTGTTCTGGGAAAGTTATCATAATTTTTTGAGAACTTTTTAATTTCGATTTCCTTTGAAAATATCTGAAGTCGAAGCACAGAACAGTCGAATATAATTGTTTGTTTATTTGTGCTGTTGCCTTACTGTGTAATTTCAAACAGATCAGTCGACAGCAAAGCACAGATAAACAGAATTTTAGTTTTCAGTGCGGCTTTTTAAAATTGTTTTTTTTTTTTTGTAAATAAATTAAAAAAGAAAAACAATAACAGCAGTTCTGTAAAAACTCGAAATTATGTTTGCCCTTTGCTGTGCTGTAAAAATTTCCACAATACAGCAACAGTCGACTATAATTTTCGAAATTTAAAGCTGCGCAGTTGCAGTACAGTAGAACTTTTTATTTTTTATACTTCTGCTGCGCTGTTTATTTTTTATTTTCAAATGAAAATGAAATTCAATGGAAATGAAAAAAAAAAGTTGAAAATAATTCAAACCCTGCTCAAAAGGTTAAAATAATGACATATCTATCAATTTTAAAAATCGGATGTCAAATAACAAAGTTGCAAAAAAACAAGTTATAGTCTCACCATAAGCTAAAAATCTTGGGCCAGCTGGGTAATCTAACCGAGTTTTTCGTCCATAAAATATTTTTTTTTTCACTTGGATAAAATCACCAAAAATAAAGTAATCATCGTGCTTGCAATAGAACAGTCTAATTTTTAAATGAATAAAAGTTTCCTGATTTTTAAAACTTCTTATAAAACCTCTAATTTGAAAATCAAAAAAGTTTTGTAAAAAATTTTTCTTCTAAATAGCACTTTAGAAACCAGAATTTTTTTATTAGTTTTATTTAGCGCACGAAATAGGTTATATATTTTTCTAAAAAACAAAAAAATCCACAACGAAAAGCCCCCCACGAAAAAAATTCCTGGTTACGGCCCTGCCCAGCAGTATTTATCAGCTGGAAAACAGCACATATTTCCTACAGAATATTCAGTAGAGATGTAGTTCCAAAATCTGAACTTTCGCTTTCGTTTTTATATAGAGGTGGCGTCGAAAATCAACTACCTAAAAACTGCCGAACGAGAAGGTTGAGTTTCCATATGAAAGAAGGGGTGAATACGCAGGGAGAACTTCCATAGCAAATATTTCAATACACCTGATGTCTTCACTGCGTGTTCAGTTATTTTTTCAGGCATGATTTTTGAACTCAGTTTCAGAGTATTTTTCATACTGAATATTCTACTGAATATGCACCTCCTTACCTCAAATACTGCTGGGTATGTATATATGTATATGTATGAGTAGTCCACCCTCAAAAGTTGCTATGTAAATTTTTCATTATTAAGCCACAAATTAAAAAAAATCCCTAGGGCCTCAAGCTCTATTTCATTTGAATATTTTTTGTTCTTACCTGAAAGCTTAGCCCATAAGAAATTTTGCGATATAAAAAAATTAAACCGTAATCTGACAGATTTTTGCAAATTCAGTGTTTAATATTAAAGTAACAATATCGACTTTTGGCTGACGAAAACTATCAATTTCGTTTAAACATTTTATATATAAAAAGTAAGGGGGGTAAAAGCGGGGTTGACCCCCGCAGACACCCCCACGGAACCCACATAAACTGTATATCAAATTAAAGGGAATCAAAATAGCTATCGAATGGTATAAACATATTCGAAATCGGTTCAGTAGTTTTTAAGTAATTGCAATTTAAAAAATGTATAATATAAACTTTGACCTTTATTAATTTTTGTTGTTGTTATTTCCAAAAAAAATTCCCTTTAATACTCAGGTTAGACATCTTTATCAATCCTCGTACCTACTTCGTTTTTTGATTTTATAATTTTAGAAATTTCACATTTGTACCATTGTGCTATTTTTTTCAACTTTGTGGGGCTGGGGGCACCTCTAAACATTCGAGTAGGTCAATAAAATTTTACAGGCTTATTTCTGGGCTAGAACAAATTGAATTTCCAAAAAAAAAATTTCACTCCACCTTAATATGTACATATACATTTATGCAATAGGGATTTAACTAAAAAAAATTTTTTTTTGGGAAAACGCAAATAAAGTTTTATAATTTCAAATAGTTTCCTTCTACGGCTAACTACAAAATCACTTTTATTTCCGGCATTTTTATCTTTTTGAGTATTTTATAAGGCTAGACTCAAAGGCACTACCCAGTTATTGAAATATATGGCAAAATCCCAGAAATCGAAAATTTCGAGTTAAATCCCTATTGCATAAAACGGGCGATATGTACATATAATTTTTATTTGTTTGAACACATGTTCTACTTTTAACACTCCATGGGAAATAAAGCAAATAAAAACAACTAAGTATACCTACCATTTTATAAAAAAAAAAATTTCAAAACAATATCAAAATTTGAGTTGATATTTGCTTTTTAATGGTTTTGTTTTCGAAAGAAATTGCGAACGAAATTAGTAATTAAAACAACGTTCCGTTGCGAAAAAACGCTAAGCGTATACAGTTATTTGTCATTTATTTGATAGGAACATACCTACATACATATGTACGTACCCTGCAAAAAAATGTGCGATTAATACCGAAAGATATTTGTCCCGGATTGATCTCTTTCGAGAACAATCGGTCCACAATTAGTCCCCGATTGTTCCCGTACGGGTATAATTGTAGACTAATTGTAGACCAATTGTTCCCGAACGGGTATAAATGTAGACTAATTGTAGACCAATTGTTCCCTAACGGGTATAAATAAATAAATATAATGTAGATTAATAGCTTTCATCCCGAACGGGTGTAAATGTAGATTAATCGCTTTCATTCCGAACGGGTACAAATCTAGATTCCTTAAATGTAGAAATTTTAAAAAAATATGCAATGTATTTAAAAAATTGTAGAACAACCGGTAAAACGAATTCAACACCCTTTCTTTTAATAACAATGATAAATAATAATTTTAACAAAATGTTGCCTAAAATATTCTATGAAAAAATCCTTATATAATGCATACTAAAAACTTACAATTTTTTTTTATTTATTTATTGAGTTTTTTTTCCAAAAGTAAAACGTTATATAAGGTCTGTTTATTATTAGCTAGTTATGAATAGTTAGCCAAGTTTCGGCTGGAAAATCGTTTCTTGAGTCAAAAAATAGCAGAAGAGAGCCATTGACAGCTCCAAATTTCAGCTAGTAAAATTTTCCCTAGCTGAAATTATTTGCTGCCAAAGTAAGAAACAGCTGTTGAAAAAATAAACAAACGAATACTTTTGATTTTATTACTTTTGAAATTTTCTGAATTTTTGAAATAGAAATAAAGAAAATTAAATGTTTTTTTTACAAAAAATACCCATTAACAGTCAAAAATAGCATTCAAATTACTAATCGCTAATTTTTACTATTATTCCGTTTCTTGATTTTCTGTTCGTTTCGCTCTTTATGAGCGCAATTCTTTCCGTTTTGCTCACTTGACAGCTAGCTGCCAGTTTAATAAGAAACAAACCTAATATCTTTATTTATATATGCATGAACATTTACATACAATTTTTTAAAGATTGTTATTAAAAATTGCCTTGGCGAACAACTTGGAAAAATCTACATTTGTACCCGTTCGTGCTGGAAGCGATTGATCTACATTTGTACCCGTTGGGGATGAAAGCGATTAATCTACATTTGTACCCGTTCGGGATGTAAGCGATTGACCTACATTTGTACCCGTTGGTGATGAAAGCGATTAATCTATATTTGTACCCGTTCGGGATGTAAGAGCCCGTGCACAATTGACTTCTACCTCGCTTTGCTTCAGAGTTTTGCTTTGACAGTTTCGTTCAGCATGTGCTTTTCAAAGGGACATGTTCACAATTGAGGTGAAGCGAGTAAAGCAAGGTATAAAGTTAGCCATCTTTCAACTTTTTTACACTTTGACGAACATCTCCCTTTGTGTGTGTGTGTGTATGTTTGTATAGCTACACTTATTTTAGCGATTTCGCGCAATTTCGTGAGAAGTGAACAGAGAAAAGTAAAAAATAACATTCGAATAAGCAGAAAAAAGCTAATTCCCCAAATATTTTACCAAAAATCAGGTTTATAAATTAAAGCAAAGAAGTGAAGTGGAAATTGTCAAAGTGTTAATTTTATCAAGCATCTGAAATTTCGCTTTGCTTTAAGGTTTTTTCTATCAAAGTTGGAGCAGACAAAGCCAATTGTGGACGGGCTCTAAGCGATTGATCTACATTTGTACCCGTTGGTGATGAAAGCGATTAATCTACATTGGTACCCGTTCGGGTATACAAGTTGAACAATTAGTCTCTTCATAGGACATGCTCGAACAAATGCGATCAATTCACTCCATATAAAGGGATGTAAAATTGTATTAGTCGCATGCTCCCTTGCGATTGATCCCGGACACGTGCCGGATTAATCGCATTTTTTGCAAGGTACATACCTACATATCGTCGCTGCGCCAACAAAAAGAGCTATACGTTTTTCAGCAACTTTTCAGGAGAGCAAAAAAACCGTTTTCTGGTGATCCTAGAGAATATTTTTTCGAGTTTGAATTGTTAACTAATGATACTACAGATATGTAATAGACTTTTGCAATTTTTTTTTACTTTTTTTGACCAACCACTTCGCATGAAGCATTTGCGCCGTTTTACAGCACATAGCTCTTTTTACAAATTGTTTAAATTTGCTAGTGGGGGTAAGAAATCGTGAAATATGTGTATACAATTCTTCGCTAGGGTCCGATGCAATTAGCGATAGCTTGGAAATGCATTATTTAATTGACCAGTGCCCCTCCTATTTTGAAAATTGGTCACATACGCTTTTTTAAACAATTTTTTACACAAAAATAACCTGAAATCAAAAAACAATTATACGAAAATAGATGTATAACTGATTTTACAGAGCATTTCTACTACTGAGAGCATATAGCTGTGTTTGATAACTTCTAACCAAAGAAGGATATCAGAAAACGGGAAATGCAGAAATGTGGCTAGCGGATAGCGCTAAATAAATATGTAATAAAAAAAAAATCGAAAAAAAACATATAACTGAATTTGTTGGCGCAGCGACGATATGTATGTATAAACCAAGGCTGCTCAACGAAATGAACAAAATAATTTTGTTTCAAAAAATATCAATAAAAAATACCCAAAAATTATTTTGTTTTGCTAAGGGCCTTTTCACATTACTCGGTACGACATCGGATCGACATTTTTTGCTCGGTATTTTCGGCTTACCGAAACGATTCCGCGTTGCTGTGTTTTTCACACTTTTGGGAATACTTTCGGTGCGTAATCGGCAGAAAATAGGAAAACAAACATCGAAATTTGCAAAACAAAATTTTTAACTTCAACAATTCACTCAATAATAACAATAATGTCTTCTAGCGAAGACGAAGACATTATAACTTGCTACATTTATTACCGAAACGAGTTTTTTACTGACTTTGTTCTTCTTCTTTTATCACGCCGCAAAAATGTATGCAGTAATTCCTCAAATTTTACTGACCGGTCTTACCGCGTTGCGGTATACCGAAATTAATCCGCTCCGATTTCATGTATGCAACACTAATGTGAAAGTGCCAATTGAAATACATGTGGTCAGTAAGGTTTCGGTATACTTTCGGTAAAAACCAAAAATGTCGATCCGATACCGCACCGAGTAATGTGAAAGCGCTCTAAGGCTGTGTGCCAATCGGTAGAAAAAATGAAATTTTGACATAAGGGAGTAAAATTTTGGCAGTATTCGTGGTGAATTCTAGTGTCATAATTTTACCTAGCTCAATGGGCTAGGTAAAATTTTGACATTTTGTATTTACATACATACACAAGTAACACAAATATTTAAAAACAAAATAACATCAGATCATTACATGGTTACATATCTTCTGTTTCCATAAATATTGCCATCAACAAATATATTTCTTTTACGTTTTAAAATTGTACCGTTGTCCATTTTCGCCCAAAAGTTTACCTTTGTAACTGTCAAAATTTTCTATTCCGTTTGGCACAGCAAAATGTGATTTTTTTTCTCAACATGGTCAAATTTTCTACCTCATTTTCCCATAGAGAAAAAGGTTACCGATTGGCACACAGCCTAATTATCAGAAACAAAATTTTTTCGTTTCAAAAATTATCAATAAACCTTTAATCAGAATAATTTTGTTTCGTTCATGGTATAAAAAATACAGGTATGTGCATTGTCATTTTGACGCTGTCTTTTTGATTAAAAAGCAGATTTTTGAAGTTTGATCTTATGTCAGTTTTGGAGTATAGCGATGCCAGACTTTTATTTTTTGAATGCGTAGATTTTTGTTTGAAAGTTTGGGTATTTCAGAAATCAAAGGACAGAAAGAGAAAGGGCACTAGTGAGCAGATTTATGGAACTTCCGGTAGCTCCTCTTCGCTCACTCCACAAATCTTCATCCACTCTACGCGAATAAAGGGTATCGTCGGAAATTGGAAAAATTTTATATCACCGTCTTTGCAGCCATATTTGGTATTATTGCACCGCGGAAATAAGCAACTCATATTGTTAAAATCTAGGGTACATATTTTTTTGTAATTGGATTGGACATATGTACATACATACATATATAGACTGAAATGCTCACTTGGTATGGTGGTGTACATACATATCGTCGTCTAAAGTGCAAAACCGCGTGACATTTTTGCCAAAAATGAGATTTCATCAAATATACATTCCTGGCGTCCTTCCCCATCCATTCATGCAACAATTTTGAGATTCACACAACGCAATTCCAAATAATGACACAGTTTCAAAACCGCTTTTTTTAAGGAAATTTTTCGAACCAATACCGCGAATAATAGGTGTTATTGCTTTATAACTGTACTGTAATGTACTAAAGTTGATTATACTTTCATAAACACGAAATGGATTATAACTTTGCTTTATTGAAGAAAAGTTTTTATGTACGCCTGCAAAACAGCCTACACGTCACTATTGAACAAAATAAAAGACGCAAAACCGCTTATAAATACATAAGTAAGCCAATAACTGCACATTTAACTGTTTTTCGCCAAAATTATATTTGGATTAAGAATATAATCCAAAAATTTACCTTGGTTTGGATGTGGGTTTGCAAAATTCCAAACCGTTTTGAATTAAAACAGTTTTTACTGTCTCCTGTAAAATTTGGGTGGTAGCGGATACGCGGTATTGCACTTTATGCGACAAAATGGAGTTATAATAGATCAATCTCCAAAATCTCCCCAAACTATATACCAGAGTGATCACAAAGCCTAAATTAAAAGTGATTGTAACTACTAAACTAAATTAAAAACTCACCGAGAATACCGGAAAGGGGCTACTTTGTAGTACGGCCAAACTGATATTCCGTGAAGTAAAAATCCGAAATGAATCTTTTATGAATCACTGATGAAATTCATCTATGACTGAGGAGGCATCAGTGAGTACTTTCAAATAAAGACTGCTGAATTTTTCATATAAATGGTTTGCTTTTTTCAAAAAAAAAAAAAAAAAATAATAATAGTAATAAAAATTGTACTCAGAAGAATCATCAATGATCATTCAGCAGTGAAACAAATTTACTGCAGGATGTGTAATTTTTTCAAATTGAAAAAATTTCTTTCAATTCAAATTGAAAAAGTTCGTTACTATGAATACCATGGTTACAATTTATTTTTAAAACAAAGCAGTGAAAAATGCCATTAATGGAGGATTTTTATCATTGAGTATGGCAGCACGAAATGTCATAATCTGCTTAATTGTCAGGTGGTTAATATGGCGACGAAAACTTGACGTTTGTTTTACCTGGTATACTTATACCATGGTTTCGTTGATATGAAAAAAATTAACAAAAATTGTATTGGTTTTTATTCATGTACGTAAGTACATACATACAAAAATATGTAAAATTTCTTTTCTTCATAGAAAACGAAATTATTGAAAAGTCAATTTTTTCGTTTAAATTTGAAACTATATTTTTTTGAAATAATGCCGGAATCGCAATTTGGCGTTAGGTCGGTCGCGCGTTGATCGTACATCAAAGCCGCTTCACACTGACATTCGATATTAGATGTTGGATTGCAAACATGTTCACTGCCACTAACATATTTTGTTGAATTTTTTCATAAATTTTACAATTTTTCATCGAAAGAAAACAATTCGAATTTATTTAATGTCAAACGCCCGACTTAGTAGAGAAATGTTCAACTCAGGCGTTATACAGGGTTGCAATAAATATACGATATTACAAAAATTTTACGATCAAACGCTTGAGGTCACAATGCGATTTGCTTCATATATTCAGAGAACTTATAAAACCGACCGAACGCCAAATTGCGATTCCGGCATAATTGTTTTGATAACTATCAAAACAAAAAAAAAATTTGTTAAAACGAAATGGATTTTGTTATGCTTTTTACGTTTATAAAATCGAATATTTCAACAGAAACAAATTTTTTTTTGTTTATTGTTAAAAATAACGTTATTTTGCAGCCTTGGTATAAACAACACTGTGCATCAAAGAACGTAAATTATAAATTATAAATTTACGTTCTTTGTTTGCAACTTCCGAACCGGCCAAATATAAATTTTTCAGGAGAAAAAAAAAAAACAAACAGAAAAATCATCGTTTTTGGATCATTTTTGTTTGGATTCTCAAAAATAATTCTAATTGAATTTTTCATATGAAAAGGGGAATAACACTGGTCGACAAGGTTTTGTTACAGAAATAAAATTCTACTTTTGTAAATGATTTCGGTGCGCTGAATGCGAATCTGAAGTCAGATTTTCGCTAATACGTACAGTTTTTGAGATATTTATGTTTAAAAAGGCCAAAAACGCGATTTTTGGCTATATTCACTGCTCAATATCTTTTAAATTACTTACTTATTTTAAAAACTGATTGAAGCTATTGAAAACTCGGACATTTCTCTTGAAGAAA
Organism: Urophora cardui; assembly: GCA_960531455.1. Lineage (NCBI taxonomy): Eukaryota > Metazoa > Arthropoda > Insecta > Diptera > Tephritidae > Urophora > Urophora cardui. The sequence goes on along the minus strand of OY482674.1, from coordinate 31,008,110 downwards.
CCGTTTTAATATTTCAGATATCTTTCTTGTAGCTTGCAATATTGCATATTAAGCTTCATTAGTTTTGGAATATTTTCTCCATACAAAAATAATTAAAAATTTTGAAGCACGCTTTTAGGCAGTTTATTATATTATGGACGTATGTAAGTGGCTTCATAAAAAAAATTGTTCTGCTGAGCAACTTCAAAATTTGATTGCGCCTATAAGATGCTACAAATGCTGCCGTTGTTTTCGACAACAAATACCTTATTGTGCAAAAACATATATTACTACATACCTAAATTAGATATCTGAAAAATTAAAACGTTGTCTTCAAGAGGAATGGCCGAGCTTTCAATAGCTTTAATCAATTTTAAAAATAAGTAAGTAATTTAAAAGATATTGAGGAGTGAATATAGGCAAAAAACGTATTTTTCGCCTCTTTGGGCATGAATATTTAAAAAACTGTACGTAATACAGAAAATCTGACTTCAGATTCGGATTCAGCGCACCTAAATCCTTTAGAAAAGTAGAATTTTATTTCTGTAACAAAAATTTGTTGAAATTTTGTCGACCAGTGTAATTTTAGCTAATTTGAGATTATGCAAGTATACCTACATACCACATATGTATAAATTTTTGTCACGATCGGAGACGGTTCAGGGGTGTCGCACAAAGACCAATGTTCAGAAAACTCTATGGAGACTCAAACAATTAAATTAATTTTTTTATATCTAATGTCCAAAATTGATAGGCCTGCCCTCAAGGATACCAAATGTAAATTTGTGACCGCTATGCGATCGGAACCATAGTTTATACTTGGCATGCTTGAGTACAGGACTATCGATTATGGGAATTAAATATATGTAAGTAAACAAATTAATTTCATCGGTATCAAAATTTGAAAAAAAAACATTTTTGGAAACAAATTTTCTTTTTCTTTTGGACGCCACTAGATGTCATCCAAATACATAATTTTTTTCATATCTTTGATATTTATAGTCCGATCTCTAAGTTTAGTACACCAATGTCAATCGGTTACTCCTATATAATCCATTACATCCATTGGGGTCACTCCAACCCAGTACCACAGATGGGCATTTTCAAGTATCAGTAGTAATGCATTACCAGTATTCAAGCAGTAAAATGTTTGTATTTGACTTTCTACAGAAAATTTTCGCAAAACTCAGCTTGATTTCGAACATTTTGCAACATGAAGTAATATTTTAAAAGCTATTACAATTTCATGAGTATTCAGTAAGCTTTACTGCACTTGCTTTTTTACTGCATTACTGAGTTTACTGCAGTATGCCCATCTATGCCCAGTACTTAGTTTAGTTATACCACCATAATGTACTTTTTTTTATGCCAGCATATTTAACGTCGTCAAAAATCATTAAAAAAAACACATTTAACATTCCGAGGAAAATGCGTATATTTCTTTTTTTCTGAGGAGACCCCTAGTAAAATTTTATGGCGAATAATTTTCGTCGCTATAGAAGAAAAAAGACGCAAAGTGTTTTGTTGAGGAAGAAAGACGCAAACTTTTCTTTTTTTTTTTCAAAGAAAGTCGCATTAAAAATATTTTTCGAAAGAAAGACATTTTATTTTTTTTTCTGATAACGAAGAAAGACGCTTAATTTTTTTTTACTATAAAGAAAGGCTCATTTATATGTATATTTTTTAGGAAAGACGTATTCGATTTTTTTAAGAAAGAAAGACTCATTAAAATAATTTTTGAGAAAGAAAGACGCATTTAAGTAATTTTTATAGAAGAAAAATGCGTTTGTTTAACTAACTACAAAAAGAAAATACGAGAATGCAAATGCATATATGTAACTTTTATAGGGATTTATGAATGTTTATAGCTTCAGCGTCGGACGAATTTTCGTCGGACGCGGAGTACTGTCAAACGATTAAAATACAAGGCAGTATGTGAGAATGAACAGAACGAAAACGCTGGCGAAAATCGCCCGGCGAAAATTCGTCAGAATAGACTTATTTCTAATTTGGACGCTATCGCCTGTCAAATAAATTGTTTGGAACTTGATAAAAACATGTAATAAAACAAAAATATACGTTTTTTGATGTGGAAAAAATTTAAAATATGGACAGAAGAGAAGAGTCAATGAAAGAAGTAAGGAAACATTGTAATTATAAAAATATGCATATGGCAATTTCGCCTTCATTCTGTTTTATTGGGCGATATTCGCAAACAAATGTCATCGCCGCACCACGCGAATACACGCCCGGCGATTGGTTCTGTTTAAGCTATTATAGGGATTTACATATTTGTATGGGGACAGGATAAACCTTTTAATATGTAGATGTAAATCCAAAAAGTTTCGAAGATACAACTCTAGTCAATTTAAATCAGTGACGATCTTCTCCTATCCCCGGGGCGGGCGACTTTATTGCTCTCTCACAGATTTGCTCACACGTATAAGGCAAGCGCTCTCTATGCATAGTGAAAAATTAAAGTGCGTTTGCAAATCACTTGAGGATGTAATTGAATGGGAAAACAACTTCTTATTTTCCGAAAATTTGGTAGTGTGCGCAGTGTGCGTTTGAGCATCACTGATTTAAATGACTATCAGCCAATTTTATGATAGAGACTTAAATTTGCGACACAACTTAACGGCGAGGAAATAAGCGTTATAGCGAAATTAGAGTTGTTTTGAAATTGATTTATGCTGTTCCCTAAATGCTTTAAATTGGTAAGTTTTCATACGAAAGAAATTTAACGAAAATGTCCTTGAATATTAGTAAATAAATAGATACCTAAACCAGTTATGGACTGCTGTATCATTGCAAATTAGCCAGCGTTTACTAACTTAGGCGAAACAAGTAAGGAAGCCTAAGTTCGAGTGGAATCGAACATTAGATACTCAGCTGTATGCTTTCATTGTTTGTTTGCGTCTGATAGAATCACGGTGTATTTTATATAAAGCCAGTGCTGCATAAAGTGGGCGTAGCCACGCCCATTTTCAACATTTGGTGGTCATAACCGATTTCAATAAATTTTTGCTTGTCTATTAACACAAGTTATAAAAGTGTATAAACCAGGTTTCGTCATAATATCTCAATTATTTGTCGAGTTATGGGCTCCGAAATCTCATAGAGTCCAAAAAGGGGCGGTGCCACGCCCATTTTCCAAAATTTTTCTATTGTTTGTTTCCGGTCTATTGTGGAACTCATGCCACAAAATTTCAATGAATTATCTTTCTAGTTGACAAAGATATCGCTTAAAATGTTTTTATTAGGTCACTTTATAATACCCATATATAAAACTGGGCGTGGCCGTCAACCGATTTTAACTATTTTCCGTCCAAACGTTTGCCTAAGTAAGCTAATCACGCGTACCAAATTTCATCGATATATCTTCAACGGTTTCTGAGTTATGATATATAAAACTTTCAATGTTTGACCCTTAATAAGTGGGCGTGGCACCGCCCATTTTCCAAAATTTCATCAAATTTCTTCCTAGGGGCCTGAGCTCAACACTTGGGTAAAATTTCATCGCTCCAGCTGTATTAGTGGCTGAGATACCAAATTTCCGATTTTTTCTATATGGGAAAAGTGGGCGTGGTTATGGTCCGATTTCCCCCATTTTCAATACCAACCGTCCCAGTCTCGATACCAACTTGCATTCCAAATTTCATCAAAATATCTCAATTTTTGCGCGAGTTATCGTGCGTACGGACGGACGGACGGACATGGCTCAATCGATTTCTCTTTTCACCCTGATCATTTTGATATATATAAGTCCATATCTATCTCGATTATTTCATTCTGTTACAATCCACCGTTATGAAATCAAAACTATAATACTCTGTGTACTAGTACAGCTGAGTATAAAAAAAAAACTTTGAAAGCAATAAGTTGAGGTAGGTTTCGAACCTGGCATCTCGGGTGTGCGAGCTGTGCACTCTAGCCACTGCGCTAAAAGTCGTAACAAATTTTTTTTTAAATTATTGCAACCTTAACAAAATATTTTCTTTCTGTAAATTTCTTTCTACAATCGTACCTATATTTTTTATGATCGAAATATTTTAAGACAATTTTGCTTTGAGTTGTAGCACAGTGGATGAAGTGCACAACACACACGTCTGAGGTCCCAGGTTCGAAATTCACTGCCGGACCCCCACTTTATTATTATTATTATTATATTTGTTTTTTTTTTTGTACACGTGCTAATAAAAACACCTTCTTCCCGCAGCGACGTTTTCTAAAACATTTTAACCCTCTAGCGATCTTTGAAATGCTACATATATTTCAGACTTTCTAAAAAATGGGTCAAAACAAGCTTTTCGTGGGGCTGTTTCTGGGGCGAATAGAATATGTATATGTAACTCTAACATACATATGTACATGTGTGTGTCAATCAAGTTCACACAATTTTCAAAAGTTGTTCTAACAAATCGTACGCACTCCAGCAAAAACAAGCAAACAATTACATATGTACATATGTATGTATATATGACCAGCGAAGTGAAGAAGAAGCGTGAATGGGGCGCGATTTGTTGGTTGGATGAAGCGACCCGCTGATCAACATTCGCCAAATGCCAATATTATTTGCGAATTTCGTGTAAAAACTGCATTGGGCTGCATAAGACTGCAAGCCTGTTACAATTCAATACACAGAGTTACTTCACATATTTGTGTCTTGATTTGTTTGTTAATTAGACAGACGCAGCAAATGTGCATGTGCATGCACAAATACAATATACAGTTAAATACATACATACATACAATCAGAACGAAAGGTCAACGATCGTTGTGCTATCAAAAACAAAAAACAAAAAACAAAAAAAAACCAAAAAATTGTATTTAATTTTAAAACACTTGTCCTTGGCGAGATGTGAGGGGCATCCACTACAGGGTATTCGCTGTTAAAACAAAAATACTTAAAAGATGACAAATAAACGCTCAATACGCACCCAAGGCAGAAAAAATATTACATAGGTAGTTGCGACATGTATTACATGATACACTTTGCTGCCAAGTTTGTACAAGTTCGTCTGTTGGTGCATTGCTTGCTTTGGTCGGTTGGTTGGTTGTTGGGTGCACTCGCACTGCAAGTTCGTGTTACATTGACACAAGGGACGCAGCATTTTGTAGTATGCAACTTTTTACAAAAACAATGAATGAATGTACATACATATATACAAATATCTGTAGTCAATAATGTTGTATGCATCTTTACTTTCGTTTATAGATACATACATACAAACACTTGCATGCGGGTCCAACAAGCGAACATATAGATATGTATAAGTATGTATGTATGCATTTTATACAGATTATAGGCCTTTCTGTTCGCAGAATGCGTATGTATGTATGATAATGTGCATTTTTTCGTAATCTTTCTACTTTTATTTTTATTGTTGCATAATAAAAACTGCAACAAAATGCCTTGAATGTTTATTGTGTGCAAAAAATTTACTATTAATCTCTTAAGAGACCAGTCGCGAACAACTCAGCACAGTTGATCTGTTATTGTGTGGCGCTGCGAAAATATTTTATATACATATATTTACATATATGTATACATATGTATGTTGCCTTTTTCAGGTGCAAAATTTTGTTAAAGGTTGCACTTCACCTTGTAAAATGGCTGCCTTTTTAAAGGTTCAATGCCAACCTACAGAATCATAAACGTGCGCCTAAATGTAGGCTTTATAATTTAAAAGAGTACATTATGTTCTTTATCTCTATCCCTGCTGCCTTTTTATACCTTTCATGGGAATGAAATGGTATTATAACTTTGTGCCGAAACACGAATGGTGAAAGAACCAGAAGGAGGCGTGCCAGACCTACCAAAATATATACCAATATGATCAGGATCATGAGCTGAGTCGATTAAGCCATGTCCGTCTGTCTGTCTATCTGTCTGTCTGTCTGTCTGTTTGATCGCAAACTAGTCCCTCAGTTTTCGAGATATCTGCATGAAATTCGAAATGTTAGTGTATTTTTGGGAGAAGCTGATCATTTGTCGGAATCGGCCGAATCGGACCACTATAACATATAGTTCCCATACAACCGATTGTTCCGATATGGACATTTTGGGGTATAACTTCTCCATTTAAACAGCTAAGGGCATGAAACTTTGAAGTATTTGTACCCATATAGACCTAAATAATCTCTCCGAAATTTATCAAGATCGGACCACTATTAAATATAGCTACCATACAACCGATTGTTCAGATATGGAAATTTTGGGGTATAACTTCTCCATTTAAACAGCTAAGGGCATGAAACTTTGAAGTATTTGTACTCATATAGACCTAAATAATGTCTCCGAAATTTATCAAGATCGGACCACTATTAAATATGGCTCCCATACAACCGATTGTTCAGATATGGACATTTTTGGGTATAACTTCTCCATTTAAACTGATAAGGACATGAAACTTTGAAGTATTTTTACTCATATGGACCTAAATAGTGACACTGAAATTTGTCAAGATCGTACCATTATAATATATAGCTTTCATACAACCGATTGTTCAGATATGGATATTTTTGGGTGTAACTTCTCCATTTAAACGGATAAGGACTTCAAACTTTGCTGTGTTCGTACCCATATGGACCTAAACGATGTTACTATGAACTTTCAAGGTCAAAATATGGGTAAGCTAAACTAAATCAACTAAATCAAACCGTTCATGAAAGGTATGAAGTCTTCGGTACGGCCGAAGACAGCCGCGCTCCTACTTGTTCGTAGCTAATTTATGTACATACATACATACATACATACATTTGTGCAATGAAGAGACCGACAGAGACCCTCTTTTGTATGCTACTGACCTTCTTGAGGGCAATTGTCCACACCCTCGATTGCAGATAGCACAAGAAATATTGCACTTTTGCACTTCTTATGGCTAGTTTGTTGAGAAAAGATAGCGCTGCTTTTGGTTAAGGTCACACTCATTTAACAATAGATCGCAACTCCTTGAAGGTTCGATAGAATGCGACTTTTTTGTGTAAGAAATAAAACGCTATAAGTAACTCTCGCCCTATAAAGTGGTCAAAAGTGCTAATAGGCATCATCGCTCCGCATGCCAGCAATTTGTCGACGAAAAAAGTCGCATTAAAAATATGCATTATTAACTGTGAAGAAAGACGCATTAGCATTATTATTGACGAAGAAAAAAAAACGAATACGTCTTTCTTTCCTAAAAAATATTTAAATGCGTCTTTCTTTATAGTAAAAAAAATAAAGCGTCTCAACAAAACACTTTGCGTCTTTTATCTTCTATAGCGACGGTATGTACTCGCATGTTGCTTGGCGTCTCATTCCCGTGACACATTAAGGACTAATCGCATCTTTTGCTGGGTCAAAATGCAACGCAATTGCACTCACATGTTCAATTGTTTGTTGTTCCTCACGTATTATTGTGATCAACAGGCGAACGATTGGAGGAGGTGACGTATGTATGTATATACTTATGTACATATACATATCAAGTAACAGGCGCATTTCAGTGTTGAGAATGCATTTTATGGCAGTGAACGACCGTTTGATTGACAATTGCAGTCTTGAGAAGAGAAGCACATACATATGTACATACATACATACAAATTTAATTTTGAAGAGAGATGAAATATAAATACCCAGCCAGCAAAATCATCGTAAACGAGCTCGTAAACTGATGTGAAGAAAACTCTAATAAAATATCGTTTACGAAATCCGTTTACGATTACTGTTTCGCTTTAAAATGTTCGGTGCCTACGAGTGTCGTAAATGTATCGAAAAAGCACTCGTATATGAATCTTTTTACGTCCGTTTTTTATCGTAAATGTAGAAATTTTACAAAAATACATATGTACATACATACATACTTACTTTTAAAATATTGAGTTTGAAATTTTTCGTTTTCTTTTTATTTTTTGACATGGTAGAAAAAAGCTTATTATGTTATTGTATCTGATTCGAGAATAGCTCGTAAATCGCAATGTTCGTAAAATGTACGGTACCTTGCTGGCTGGGTAGATACATACATATGTACATTAGGGTGCTTTTAATTTGTATGAAAAATTTAAAAGTTCATAAAAAGACTGTATCGCCCCCTCAATCTGTAGTAACATGGTCAAAGATATCACACATAAATTTTGGTCCCGATTGGTGGCGGTTAAGGCGTGGCGCATTGAGGTCAAAGTTCAGAAAACTCTATGAAGGGTCAAAAAATCAAAATATTTTTTTTAATTATCTAATACCCAAAATTAATACTTCTATATCCAAGGATAACAAATATAAATTTTGGTCCCGATTGATGACTGTTTACTGGTGTTTCAAGGGGGTCAAAGTTCAGATTACCATATGCGACACTAAAAATGTAAGTCTTCTATGGCAATGTGAACATTGACCCCCTTAAAACACCACTAAACCGCCATCAATCGGAACCAAAATTTATATTTGTTATCCTTGGGTATAGAAGTATTAATTTTGGGTATAATATAATTTAAAAAAATATTTTGACTTTTTGACCCTGCATAGAGTTTTCTGAACTTTGACCTCAATGCGCCACGCCTTAACCGCCACCAATCGGGACCAAAATTTATGTGTGATATCTTTGACCATGTTACTACAGATTGAGGGGGCGATACAGTAAAATATCGTTAATTTGAATTTTAAACGCACTCTAATGTACATACATAAAAGTACATTAACGGCCTTATTCCGGTGTGGTAACATAATTTACTTTACTGGTTAAATAAAGAATCTGGTACTTTAAACACTCTTTTCGTATTCTGGCAGCAGAAAATTAAGTTACCACCTCAATATGTGGTAACATTTTGTTACCATTTTCAGCACGATTCCATTCCGTTCGTATGGAAATGCTTTGACAGCATTACCATTTGTGCCAGAATACCAATTGAAAAGACGGTAACAATTTTCAGCAACATAAATTACCAGTAAAGTAATTTTCCGGTAACGCTCGGAATAGCAGTGTAAGGCGTATCAAGAGAAAAAGTTTGATGTGTCGGAAAAATATGTTGATTGTAAACCTTTTTGTAGGCACCCGCTAAAAACAGCTAAATCGCGTTTTTTACAATAACTTCCTTATTTGATGGCGGATATCTATAATTTTTATGTCGCCGAAAAGGTTTCTCTTTGCCCTATATTAAAAAAGTTGTAGCCTTTACTTATTGACAAACAAAAAAGATATAATGTTGTAAAATCAAACACTTGTGCTTTTATGGAAGGCAAATATATGTATGTATCACAGTGAAACATGTCAACTTAATTTCTGGCTCTAGAATCTAGACTCTAGAGTATAGATTACGATGGCGTTTTTTAAAAAAATCCGCTGTAGCTCCCAAATTTGATATATTTAACAAAGAAATAACTTTCAGTTTTCTCATGGATGACGGGAGGTATGAGTAACTATTATCAGGCAAAAGCAATGAAGAAGACGAAAAAATATGTATGAAAAATTAAGTTCACTCTCAGAGCTCCGAAATTTCTTTTCTAAATATCTAGAATTTTCTAAGCCAATCCGGATTCGGACTTTAATCATACCGACGTGGGAATCATAGGGTTGGGCGATATATATCGATATATCAATATATCGATATCTTTAAAATAGTACAGCCGATAATATCGACGATATTTTGAAATACAGTGCATCGATAATCGATAATTTTTAGCCATTTCGAGCTAAATTCGATATTTTTCATACATTTCTGATTCAATTTGAATTTAACAGCAGAACATTTTTTAAGAAGTGGTATAATTATAATGTCCGGGTGCTTGAATTTACATTACTCTCTTCTTCAATCAATTTGTAATGATTTGTATGTTTGTACTTCAGGATTCGTAAAATATCTGTAAACCCATCCAACTTTAACAACAAATATCCTTTAGACTATATGTCTCCTGCAAGTTTGGATTTCAGTTTTGAGATCTGTGAGAGCACCTCTAACCCCGTGAAGAAGTGGTTTTTCGCGGGGCGTGCTTCCTTAAAGTAAAGTCGACCCTTTCGATATATTGATATATCGATGTTTTTACACGGCATAAATCGATGTTTTTCTAAATATCGATATAATATATATCGATATATTTTTCCAATTTGCCCATCCCTAGGGAATCATATAACGTGATACAACCAGACCTGGGTAATATCAAGCAGACCTGGTTAATATCAAGTACCAGTACGACTTGTGACAAGTACATTTTCAAAGAATTGTACTAGTACTGGTACTTGCATTTAGTACGGAATCATTATTTCAAGATCAAAATATAAAGTATTTAAGTACGTATTAGTCCAATTACTACTCAGTATTACCCAGGTATGGATACAACTTAATGTACATATCGCACGTTTTATGCAATAGGGATTTAACTCAAAAAAAATTTTTTTTGGGAAAACGCAAATAAACTTTTATAGTTTCAAATAGTTTCCTACTACGGCTAACTACAAAATCACTTTTATTTCCGCCATTTTTCTCCTTTTGAGTATTTTATAAGGCTAGACTCAAAGGCACGACCCAATTATTGAACAATATGGCAAAATCCCAGAAATCGAAAATTTCGAGTTAAATCCCTATTGCATAAAACGGGCGATATGTAGATATATATGTATGTAAGTATGTCTAGACTGAGTTGCCTAAGCATGTATGTATGTATGTATTTATATATATTAGAACGGGGCGAAGTTTATGGACGGAAATTAATCGATATCGTGCCGTCGAAATTATGATTCCTCTAATTTTTCTGAGCAAAAAAATTTTTCCACAACATGGTTTTAAAATGGATTTTGTTGGTTCGGAATTGGCTTTTTATTATTATCCATTTTATTTTTACCAAGACGGATTTCAGAAAATCTAAAATGATTAAAAATTGACAAAAATGAGTAGTCCACTCTCAGAAGTCCCTATGTGAATTTTTCATATTAAGCCACAAATGTATAAAAATTATGTATAAAAACTATAGAGACTGTGTTGAAAGTGTAATCGCATTTAATGCTATTTTTTTTTTTTTTGAGAATACGGAAAGATTTTGCAATAAATTCTTAATGGACATTATACACCTTTAAATACTGCAACAAAAACTCAATATCAAGAAAAATTCACATAGCCAGTTTTCAGTTTTGAGAGTGAACTACTCAAATAACCAATCACAATTTCCATGGCCCGTTATGGGTTAGTAATCGCTCCAGTCTAATGTATATATACATACATATATACATACATATATACATACATATATACATACATATATCTGTTTTCTCATCGATTGCAGCTCCACCACATCGACTGCACCATGCGCTCTGCTTATTAAAGCTCATCGCGGGTGCATTAACACCAACAACAAAAGCAATAGCAACAACTGTGCTACAACAAGAAAAATCGCGATGTACTCCTTCACCATTGGCTGTGATGGTTGCTCACCTATTATACATATGCCTACATACATATGTACATATGCATGCACTTCGTTTCGAATTTAACATGGAACGATTTAACGCTTGAGGTTGATGACTTTGTCGCCTCTGTTTCCTCTGCTGCGCCGCACTAAACCAGCTCCCTCAGTTTTAGCGTTGAGTGCAGTTGCGCACACTGCAACAAACAGCGATTTCTCAGCACTGCTAGCGATTGGGCAATGCAGCGCTAGTGACGCGACCGTCAAGTGAATTTCGCTGTTACATACATATGTACATATGTACATGAAATATTGTGACTTGTTGGCAGCTTATGCGGTTCTGGTACAAAATGTTGACGATGAAAAATCATGCAATACTCTTTCGAAAACTCTTTTCACTAAACCAGATGGTATGTGGTTATTGGTAGTATTTTCAATCGTTGGTAGACAGCTTAAATTCAGCATAACAAATAACAATATTTGTTGTATTGTGTTGATAGGAGTCTGCAATTGTTGGAAGATGTGCCTGTTGCCTACATATATCAAACAACCAAGTTGGCTATGTTGTTTGTTGGTAGCAATTTTCATCCATTGCCTATTTTCTATTTCTAAGTTTAGGGGAAATTCTGCAACACTGGCATCAGCAAACAAACCAACGATGATGACGGCTGCTAGTACTTTTAGCTTATTCACTTCTTGGTCTCCTGTTTATCGTTTGGTAGCAGAAATCCCAACGATGACTTGTGTTAGAAAATCACACACCATACAACTACACAATGCCAATGAAAATTCTAAAAAGGTGAAAGAAAGCGCGAAAAGGTAAAAGGGGAAAATAGCAAAAGAGGAGCAGAGCAGTGCAGTCCCACATGCATAAAAACAAATGGGATGGTGTTGCTTGTCGTTGTTGTTGTTCCTATCGCTGCAGCGCTGGCGCACTTGGTCTATCTAACAACGAAAGAGTTTTCCATAGATATGAATAAACATGCATGAACATGCTTGTATGTTTGGTGTGTGTTCGTGTAATTATTGCACCGGCTCGCAGTTCTATTATTATCAACAAATACATAGTTCCCTACTTTTCACGGCAACAGCGACAGCGACAGCGTCACAACAACGACACAGTAACTGGAATACAACAACGACACTGCAACTGCAATAAAACAACAACAACAACGCCAGTCTGCTGTGCTGTTCAATGAACACTGTTTTTATTGTAGGTAGATATGAGGTACTCGCTCGTGCTCATTACACTGCACTGCACTGCAATTGGTCATAGATAGAGCACGACTTCTTTATAGTGATGGGCGAGTCCGAGATGTTTAGACAATCGAGAGAATCGCCATCGTTGCAAAATCACAATCGAGTCAAAAGTTGACTCGCTCCTCGACTACACAATCGAGATGTTTTTGCGATTGCTCCGAGTCGGCGAGTCAGAGGTTGTTTCGATGACATCTCGACTACACAAGCGAGATGTTTTTGCGATTGTTCCGAGTCGGCGAGTCGTAGGTTGTTTCGATGACATCTCGACTACACAAGCGAGATCTTTTTGCGATTGTTCCGAGTCGGCGGGCCGGCTGTTGTTTTGATGATATGTTTTAGTTGATAAAATAAACTGAATGAGGTTTGTTGATAAAGAAAGTAGGATTTTTAATGGAAGTGAGGCAAATACATAAATAAATTAACCAAATTGAAAAATATGCTATACATAGACGCTGCATTATTGCAATCACAACTAAACAGTGTAGTGCATAATAATAATAATTAATTATTTAAACATTAATAAATTTTCTGAAGTGAGACGCTTATGAAACAAATGAATTTTACGAGTAACAACAACGGCAATAGATTTGTACCACTCTTTATGTTTTGTAAAGCAATTTTAATATTCAAGCGGCAACAACAATTAATGGGTCGTATTAATAAAAACCAAGCAAATGCTTTTACTCAAGATTTTAAAAAATTTACAATAATTTGTATGAACCAAATTTCAAAATTTAAGTAAAAGGTCTGAAATCTTAAGCAAAAGCAAATGCTTGGCTTTTATTAATATGACCCACTATGTATTTTTTGCAGCGAGTCCGAGATGTTGTAGGGTTGCTTTGAAAACGAGAGGAATCGTTGGCGAGTCCGAGATGTTTTAGCGATTGTTACGACTGACGGCCATTTACGACTTGACTCGAATACGAATGAAAACCATCGAGAGCATTCGAGATGTTTCAACAATCGAGAGAATCGAATAAAACATCGCGGACTCGCCCATCACTACTTCTTTATATGAATATTTACAATATGTAGGGGGCAACTGGGGTGCTGAAGTTCGCTGTGATGCGCTTGCTCGTTGCAATCTATTTTTATACTTTCTTCCCCACATATGGTAAAGATAAGACTGTTAGAGCCCGTGCACAATTGGCTTTGTCTGCTCCAACTTTGATAGAAAAAACCTTAAAGCAAAGCGAAATTTCAGATGCTTGCTACAATTAACACTTTGACAATTTCTACTTCACTTCTTTGCTTTAATTTATAAACCCGATTTTTGGTAAAATATTTGGGGAATTTGCTTTTTTCTGCTTATTCGAATGTTATTTTTTACTTTTCTCTGTTCACTTCTCACGAAATTGCGCGAAATCGCTAAAATAAGTGTAGCTATACAAACATACACACACACAAGGGGAGATATTTGTCAGTGTAAAAAAGTTGAAACATGGCTAAGTTTATACCTTGCTTTACTCGCTTCACCTCAATTGTGAACATGTCCCTTTGAAAAGCACATGATGAACGAAACTGTCAAAGCAAAACTCTGAAGCAAAGCGAGGTAGAAGTCACGGGCTCTTAATGATTTATTTTTTACTTTTTGTTGTTGTTGTTGCTGCAAAAGCAAACAGAGTAGATGAAAAAATGTTCTTTATTAACGATTTAATGCGATTTATTGCTATCAACGACCGTATGGAACGAACACAGGGTGTACTACATATATTTGAAGCTGCTCTTATCAAAAATCCATTATAATTGTAAAGGAAGTCTGCGTTTTTGAGAACATGTATCTGAGTCAGTGGATCTCTTTTAAGCTGTATACGTCAGCAGGAAAATCTGAGACGATCAGATCAGATAACGAGTAGATACTCGTCAAAAAGTTCCTTCGAAAGTGATCTTACACACATTCCGGATAAGTCACATTTTTTCCAGGCGCATACCTATTTAAATGCATACATGCATACTGTTGGTTGCAGTAAAAAAAGGGGAGCTTTGAACCTCAAACAAGTGTACATGTACATATATATGTAAATGTTTGTACATATATAGGCAAGGTAATCTCTCTCTTTTAATTTATATATAGGTATCTGCTAAAATATTACTCTTTTCCTTTGGTGCATTCAACCAACAAATCAACCAACAAACAAACGAACGAACCGAACCGGTCATTTGCCTTCATGCTTTTGCTGTTTGCTTGGTAAAATAACATCGAATGACGCAAACGCTGAATGTTCATGAAAAATGGGACTCTTCTGCTGGATGATAGATAGATACGTCAAGTTAGGTAAAGAGAGAATAAGTTAAATACGAATTCATTTTAGTCATTCTGTTGCACTAGTTTTCTAACATGCGCTTAATAGACTATTATGAGCCTTTCAGCAATTTAAAGCCAATTATTAAGCTCTATTTACCATACAAACCAGAGATAAATTTTAACAGCTACATATTTTTTTCGGAGGAGAAAATGAAATTTCGTGAAAAGGAAATAGATTATAAGTAAAATGTCATTAAAATACATTCTTTTGGCGGCGAAATAATTCCTAAACTCCCAAAGCGTTTTCCTCCCTGAGGTCAAATTTTTTTTATTGCCATTTAAATTTAGCGAAATTTTGTCGGAATACATATGTTTTTAGAAAACAAATTTGTAGTACACTTTAACCCACTAACACCTCCACGAAGAGGTCGTTGGCAACGAAAAAAAAATATCTTATGCTTAAGGTCAATAGAGGGTTAAAATATTATCTATATATTAATATGCTAACATGAATTTTGACCGCGACCTTTTGGCGATTCTACTGAACCGATTTTAAAAGTTAGACCATCATTAAGTTTAAAATATTTTTGCATTCTGGAGTAGCTAAACTACTAGAAAACTGTCGATTTTCGACAGTAGCGGAAACTTCTAGTAGAAAATTATTCGCCATAAAATTTCACTAGGAGTCCGCTCAGACAAAATCTTTGTACAAAGAACGCAAAAGACCAAATAAAATAATAATCAAATCACGCCATGAAATATGCAACAACTTGTACATTATTTATTATTTCCCCCAGTTTTCATACTCCTTTTCCAGTTTAGAACATTCCGTTGTGTAGCTGTTTTGGTAATCCTTTCTCATTGGCAAAATATTTAGGGGCATGTTTCCAAATGGGTGAAGAAACTCGTTCTAAGGCTTTTTAGAGCTATTATACTCGCGTTAGTTAAACAGCAGAATTTGTAACAAATGGGAATCTACAAAGGGTTAAACTAGAAATACATATGTATGTACATATATACATATATGTACTTTTAACAAAGTTGATTGCACTATGTAAATACATCCATACATAAGTTTAAATGCGCCCGTGTACTCATGAATGTACATTAGGCATATAACTTTTTACAATTTTTGCAAATACGATAAACGGCATACCATAGTCGAATAGAGCATACAAAAGTATGAACCCCATTATTTTTTTTTGCGAAATTGCAAAAAAGTTTCCGCGCAAAACGAAATTACTTTTTTATCAGAACTGCTGAAAAAAACAAAAAGTTTTGTACAGTGTACACGTTTTTCTTCATAATAATAGATATTTATTTAACTAATAATCTTCCTATTATTCCAAATGCCTTTTAATGGACCTAAGGGAAGTGCCCCACCCACCCCAAACTAATTTTTCTTCAGAAAATTCTGATTCAATATAATAATAACACGGAACGTGCGCGGGACGTTTTTGAACCGAAATCACCTAAAAAAGTGAATTTCATTACTTCTACAATATTTGCCACCACGTGGTGGTATGCCAAATTTTTCGTCAACATTTCCCTGCAAAAAATGTGCGATCAATCCCGATCTCTTTCGAGAACAATCGGTCCACAATTAGTACCCGATTGTTCCCGTACGGGTATAAATGTAGACTAATTGTAGACCAATTGTTCCCTAACGGGTATAAATGTAGATTAATCGCTTTCATACCGAACGGGTACAAATCTAGATTCCTTAAATGTACACATTTTACAAAAATATGCAATGTATTTAAAAAATTGTAGAACAACCGGTAAAACAAATTGAACACCCTTTCTTTTAATAACAAAGATGAATAACAATTTTAACAAAATGTTGCCTAAAATATCCTATGAAAAAATCATTTACATTGCGCTCATATAATGTATACTCAAAACTTACAATTTTTTAAATTTATTTATTGAGATTTTTTTTACAAAAGTAAAACATTATACAATCTTTATTTAAATATGCATGAACATTTACAATTTTTTAAGGAAAAATCTACATTTGTACCCGTTCGTGCTGAAAGCGATTGATCTACATTTGTACCCGTTCGTGCTGAAAGCGATTGATCTACATTTGTACCCGTTCGGTATGTTAGTGATTAATCTATATTGGTACCCGTTCGGGTATACAAGTTGAACAATTAGTCTCTTCATAGGACATGCTCGAACAAATGCGATCAATTCACTCCATATAAAGGGATGTAAAATTGTATTAGTCGCATGCTCCCTTGCTATTCATCCCGGACACGTCCCGGATTAATCGCATTTTTTGCAGGGTTGTTATATGCCTAATGTACATGTGTATGCGTGTATGTACATATAATATGTAGTCGCCAATAATGATCAACTCCATGGGCCAAGACGTGGTGTTCGGGACATTTTAATTGTCTAAAATTATAATTTATTATTATTATATTCCATTTGCTTAATTACACCCGGCTAACAGAAAAGCAAAAGGGAGCTATAGCTTTTAATTTTTATTGCTATACTTACATATATATATATATGTACATTCATATGCACATATAAGCCGACATTGTGAAACTTTGTGAGCTTCGCAAATGTGGTTTTATACATTTATGGCATTGAGCTTGAAAAGTGCCATTCAGCGACCAGCAGTGAGCTCATAAATAAATAATTCACACAAATGTAAATATGTATGTACATACATATGTATGTACTTATGCATAATTTTGTGTTTTTTCATCTTTATAAATCTTTTTTGCATCATTAATAATAATAATAATAATATGTGTATGAAGCAAATATGTCTATACAAAATCTTTAATACATATGTATAAGCAAAAGTAACAAAACAGATGATTATACCAACAATTACCTATAGCAAAAGCAATGGCTATAATAATAACAAATATTATCTAAATAGCAAATAAAGCGTTAAAAATAAAATGTTGCTAATAAATCTCGAACGATCGATGGTGGAACTGACTTGATGACACAACTTTGTAGAAATCGAAGAAGATGACTACGAATCAAACGGGCTAACAGAAATGTGCCACAACCATATCTAACCCAACAAGTTCAACGTAGAATATGTTTCTTTTAAATATGTACATATGTACTAAATGAGCTCCAATGGCAGTGCTGGCGATAGAGCAAAAGCGTAAGTAAGTAAGTAGGCGGATTTTAAAGTTGACTGCAACTCGAACCTTTTACAGCGGAATAGCCCAGATATTTATGATCGAGTATAAAGTATCCAAATTGACATAACTTTTCTTTTTGAATTTTTTTCCACAACCTATACTAATGAATTTGGCTTCCGGATTGTACTTATTAAAAGAAAACCAAAATGAGATTTCCCCAAAAACATATTCCTGGAGTTCATCAGCATCCATTCATACAAGAACTTTGACAATCTGACAACAATAGCCTCTTGGTCTGCTGAAAACGGGTTAAAGGCGACAGAAAAGGTTGACCTCCCTTGCGTTGGGAAGTTCAGGTGGAGAGCGATTTTCCATTGGCGCTTTATCGAACTCGGTCAAAATCAACTACATAAATGGTTACGCGCCATATAATACTTCTTCAAAACAAAGAGTCACCAGTAAGTTAACATATGGACATTAATGTGTTAAGATGCTTAAAATTTACTGTTACAGTATCGCTCAAGCGATTCTGATGGAAATAAAATGATTTTAGAATTTTGAGCACTCCTTATATGAGCCGAAACCAATGTGTGCCTAGGCGTATGAGTGACTTTTTTCTTCAGATAGAGACTTTTGAAAGTGTATTCGTATTTAGTGCGAATTTTGCAGAATACGAAAGTATTTTGCAATAAATTCTTAATGTTCATTATACACTTTTAAATACATACTGGCGCAAAATCGAAAAAATCCACATAGCCCTGTTTGAAAGTGGACTACTCAAATATAAAATTTAGTTGGTAAAATACTACAGTGACAACATCAGTGTAAGATTTTGCTCGCCCTTCTCATGGAAAGATTTTAGTTAATTGGTTTGCTTATTTGTTTTTAAAGATTTAAGAGTCACCAACTATGTGAGCTTTTGTTAGCCACCCTCGTATGACACAATCCATGTAAATATGCATGTATGTATGTATGTATGACTAATGTTTTATCTAAATCTTAAATATCTCAATTTTTGTACATACATACATGCAAACCTATTATTTATTGCCTTTGCAAGTAAAACCGCATAATGAAATCCCATCAATAAACCGATTTTAAATAAATCATGTTGCCTGTCACATCACAGGCAAACAGAATTATGTGGGTAATAGTATTACAACCTAAAAGTTACAACTTTAGGATTAGAACATTATTAATGTGGTGAAGTATATTACAGATACAAATAAATGTACATATTATGTACCTACATTAGGCCGTCTCGCTTTATAGGCAACAAAAAAGTCCCCGTGCGCCTTGTCTTTTTGGAAAACATTTCCTTCTTTTTTGAACGGCGCTAGATGTCGCCCAAACACATTTTTCTTCATATATTCGTTAGGTATTTATAGTCGTGTGGCCGCTGTGGTGCAGTGGGTAGTGTGTTCGCCTGCTATGCCAGAGGTCTCGGCCACGTTCCGAGCCAAACACCAAAAGAATTTTTGTAATTAATAAAAATCCAATTACTGAGTTTTTTAAGAGCAGTTGTCACCTCTCGGCAGTGGGCGGCATGCCCTCCGAGTGTATTTCTGCCATGCAAATGCTTCTCACAAAAAATGTATTCGCCGTTCGGAGCCGGCATAAAACTGTAGGTCCACCCAATTAGTAGGAAAAACAAAAAGGAGCACACCTTGAATTGGGAGAGAAGCTCGCCCATAAAACTCGTCAGAGTTATAATAGCGCCATTGTATTATTATATTTATAGTCGTATCTTAAAGTTTTATAAAGTCTTTCTCTTCAGAGTACGGGTTTTACTAAGTAATCGTGTGAACCCCATGTGCGCCATTGGGGTACTTACTTTCTTAGTACTTAGACCCTAATGCACCTTTTTCATGCCAGCATGTTAAGCGCCGTCAAAAATCATTAACATTTTGTGAAGGAAGTAATTCGATCGCTTTAGTACAACCCAAAAAAAGAAACACATTTAATATTCCGACAATATTCCTGTTTTTGCTTTCTGTGGCCTATTATGGCTCTTTTTACAACGATTTTTTTCTGAAGAGACCCCTAATGAAATTTTATGGCGAATAATTTTCTAGAATATTTTAAGCCTCTAGCGACCCTACAAATACTTTTTTTTTTTTTAAACTATTTAAAAGAGGGGTTAAATATACATACCTTTTCATGTGGGTATGAGCACTGATAAGTACAAATCAGAGTTGTTAAGTAATGCATTCCTTTCGGAATTATAATTCCTCGAAATTGAGCTCAGAGGCATGCAATTCCTTTTTGCAATTCCGGAATGGGGAATTGAAATTTTAATTCACCATTCCGAAAAAGGAATTAAGAGCTGCATTCCAAAAACGCAATTCCAGGAATGGGAATTGCATGGAATGCATTCCGAAAAGAATGCATTCCTTAACAACTCTGGTACAAATGAAGTTAATTTTTAATCAATCCCTTTTTATCAATCAGCAGTCCTACATACATACATCCATCCATACATATGAAGGGCTTGTGTGCGGTGTTGCTGACTTGAAATTGTAAACAGCCTCTGCTGCTACAGCGTGAATAGGTGAGTGAGTGCGTCAGCGAGTGAGTAGAATGGCGGCAGAGGAACTTTCTTCAGCAGCGTCAGCGTGAGAGTGCAAACAATTTTTAGTGAAATTTCCAAATAGGCGAACAGAATCAGCCAGGCAGGTAGGATCAAAATATATGCCATCCGTCGCATCTCATACATATTTACATACGTTTGGCATTAAAATTCATTTAAGGTATATACCTACATATGTATACGTTTGTTTTTGTTTGCAACGCAGAGTTCTATACACCGTTCTAAGCAAATGTTCTCAGCAAGTATGCTCAAAAAAAAATAAAAAACGCAAAGCCACAACAATAACAACGAAAAGCGAGCAAGATAATCGATGACGAAGAGCAAAAACACAGAGTATATACATACATATGTATACTAAAGGTAGCATGGAAGAGGGGAATAAAGCAAGCAAACAATTCACGCCCGTTCTCCTGCCCTTCATTAAAATTTGCTCAAAACAAACCTTTTTATAAGCGTACATACATACCTACTTATGTATGTACATATATATGTACCAACATCCATACACAAGACTTACAGGTGTGTTCGTACAAATGTACGCAATCCAACCAAGCAAGCCGACGACGCGTCGCGTTCTTCCCCAATTCGCGCTCCAAACGCGACGCATCATTATTCGCAAAGCCAACAACAACAAAATCCAAATGAACCCGCTGAGCGTATCTCCCATTGACTTTGAAATTTATTTGACATTGAACTCGCTCCCAATTATGTCTGTATGGATGTATGTATGTGTTGAATTGAAGGCCGTCCATTAGCCCTGTGATCCAACTACCAGTCACACATTTATCAGCTGGCATTTAATATAGGATCCAGAAAAGTTAGCAACACGATTTTTTCTAATACATTGTACTAGGTATGTACTTGTATCCAGAGCTGGGCGCTAAGGATTACAATTACATTTTGATTACGATTACTGTAATCGTAATCCTAGAAATTTAAAGATTACGATTACTGTAATCGTAATTGAAATTTTTACGATTACGATTTCTGTAATCGTAATCCTAAAAATTTAAGGATTACGATTACAGTAATTGTAATCGTACGTTCTATGATTACGATTACTGTAATCGTAATCCTAAAAATTTAACGATTACGATTACAGTAATTGTAATCGCAAGTTCTATGATTACGATTACTGTAATCGTAATCCTAAAAATTTAAAGATTACAATTACAGTAATCGTAATCGCGAAAATTTCAATTACGATTACAGTAATCGTAATCCTAAAAATTTAACGATTACGATTACAGTAATTGTAATCGTACGTTTTATGATTACGATTACAGTAATTGTAATCTTTAAATTTTTAGGGTTACGATTGCAGTAATTGTAATTGTAAAAATTTTGATTACGATTTAATTATATTTTGTACAGTAAAACTTCTTATACATTACCAGAACATCCCCTTAACTGCTTATACATATGTACATATATCCATACATATGTGGTTACATAGACAGTTTGTATACACGTATGTACGAAAAATAGCACATTTGACTTCTGGCTGACGAAAAGTAGCAAACATATGTATGTATATATTGTTTTTACATTAAAATTGTTGTTTTTTAAACGAAATTTCTACTTTTCATCAGCCAAAAATTTAATGTGCTTGTATTCGTCAGCCAGAAAAAATTTGAGCTAGTTTTCGTATGGTACGACGATATGTGTGTATGTATTTAGATATGTATGACAAAGATTTATAATAAAAATTAAATTAGTAGTACGCTATACATAGTTAAATAACGTTTACATATCGTCGTTTAAATTGCAATACCTCGTATCGACAAACCCCAGGAATGTGTTTTTGTTAAAGTAGGAGTTAAGAAGAGTAAACCGAAACAGAAAAATGTATACGAATGAAGTACATAACAAAGTTAGATGGTAGGCAGCTGTATATTCAGCACCACAATAATGCTACCATTCATGGTAAATACCAAACAAGATTATAATAACGACCATATGAAAGAAGCATGCGGCTTGGAATGAAAACCTCACGCTTTCGCTTCATTGCTTTTTTTACTATACAAAGTCATTCATGCAAAGGCGGCCATAGTCATGGGGCATATTCATGGAAGTTGTTATCTTCCATAACGGAAATGTAAGGAGAAAAGTATTGATGATTGTAGTAACGTTGGGCCAAATGGGTAAATGTACATATATGTATACTAGGGTGGTCCCCAAATGTATGGAAACAAATTGCGTATCATATTTCGTGAACCTCACCACCAAGGTCGATGCTAATATAGTCGAAGATATCATGTAAAAATTTTTGTCGCGATCGGAGACGGCTAAGTGGTATCGCACAGGGGTCAAATTTCAGAAAACTCTATGGAGACTGAATAAATTAAATTTAATTTCTTGTACATCTAATGCCCAAAATCGATAGTCCTGCACTAACGGATACCAAATATATATTTTGGTCCCGATCGGAGATGGTTAAGGGGTGTCGCACAGCGGTTTACTATATCACCTCTCTTCCTTTTGGGCGCTTACTAGTTTGGTCCGAAAATTTATATTTTTTTAAATTCCTTTTAAAAAAAAATTTAAATTTCTGCTTATGAGGCGAAAAGATTCGATGCACAGTTCAAGAGAATCTCTATTTTATTTTTATGTATTATTAATTTTAGTTAGTTGCTTAATACCTGAATGTGATTTTGGTAAAGACTGTTGCTTTCTTTGAGAATTTTGAGGCAGTACCTACTGTAACCGTAATCATTGAATATACCATTACGATTACAGTAATCGTAATCCTAAAAATTTTACGATTACAATTACTGTAATTGTAATCGTATGTTCTATGATTACGATTACAGTAATCGTAATCCTAAAAATATAACGATTACGATTACAGTAATTGTAATCGTACGTTCCATGATTACGATTACAGTAATCGTAATCCTAAAAATTTAACGATTACAATTACTGTAATTGTAATCGTATGTTCTATGATTACGATTACAGTAATCGTAATCCTAAAAATTTAACGATTACGATTACAGTAATTGTAATCGTACGTTCTATGATTACGATTACAGTAGTCGTAATCCTAAAAATTTAAGGATTACAATTACAGTAATCGTAATCGTAAAAATTTCAATTACGATTACAGTAGTCGTAATCCCAAAAATTTAAGGATTACAATTACAGTAATTGTAATCGTAAGTAATCAAAATGTAATCGTAATCCTTAGCGCCCAGCTCTGCTTGTATCAAGTTAGTGAATATTGCCGTTTAAGCTTCATAAACGCCTAGGTGAGATTTTCATAACCGCCTAACCGATATTTGCGTCAAAAATTAAAATTGAATGCCAGACGCCCAACTCTACGACTTCAGTGCTGTAAAGGATATTAGAAGGAAATATAGGCCGTTATGCATAAAACTGAGCTCTTTCTCAAGAGACTTAAACTTAATCTTGATAATTAACGAAATAATGGGCCTAATGCATAAAAAGCGAGCTGTAGTTCATCCTCGTTTTCTGGGTAAAAGATGGCACAAAACTTATTGAAATCACTTGATTTTACTCAACAACTTTTGTTTATTCTTATTAAAAAACTTAAATTAACAAAATTCTATCAAATCATTAACATTATTTCTTTATTTCTTCAGGTTGACTTTGAATGGAGTCCACTGAGCAAGAGCTCAGTTTTTATGCATAAGGGCCAATGTAAATTTATTGGACGGAGTTTTATTATTTTTTTAAGAGATACATACATAGGTACTTTGTTTAGTAAAATCAAGCAATTTTAATAATTTTTTTGGATCGATAGAGCTAGGCGCCAGTAGTTAAAGTTTGGCAAATCTGAATTTTCGCGGCGGATATGAAAGAAAGTTCAACTTAGGTGGTTTTTAGGCTTAAAAGACGATACATATATATTTTCATAGGAATGAATATACAAGCAAATATGTACATATAATACTAAGGTATATGTATATGTATGTATGTAAATATGTGTATAAAAAATGAGTATACTCGTATGTATAAAAATACACTTAAGTACCCTGCAAAAAACGCGGGGAGCATGCGACTAATAAAATTTTACCTCCCTTTATATGGAGCGAATTCATCGCATTTGTTCGAGCATGTCCTATGAAGAGACTAATTGTTCAATTTGTATACCCGAACGGGTACAAATGTATGTTAATTGCTTTCATCCCAAACGGGTACAAATGTAGATTAATCGCTTTCATCCCGAATGCTTTCATCCAAAATTGAAAGCCATGGCTATTTTTTATGAAAATACCTAAAAATTATAAATTTTTATATATATTAGAAGAAAGTTTATTCGATTAACTTTCATCTTGTAGTGAAATCTTTAAAAAAAAAATTAAGTATTTTCTCCAAATATTTTAAGTTTTGAGAATGCATTATGCGAGTATAAAAGACATGTGAGGAATTTTTCAAGGAGGAATTTTTTTAGCCAAGACTATTTTTATAACAATCATTAAAAATTATAAATCTTCATGCCTATTTAAATAATGATTATACAATAAGTTTTACTTTTGTAAAAAAAATCTATTTAATAAATTAAAATTTTTTTTAAATAGTCAGTATTGAGTGTATAATTGTAATTGACTTTTCAATGGATATTTTTGGTAACATTTTGTTAAAATTATTATTCGTCATTGTTATTAAAAGAAAATGTGGTCAGTTTTACCTATTATTATAAAAATTTTTTAATACAAACACTGAATATTTTTGTAAAATTTCTACATTTAATCAATCTTGATTTATACCCGTTCGGGAACATTCGGGGACTGATTGTGGACCGATTGTTCCTGAAAGAGATCAATCCAATGCAGGGTACTTACATAATATGTAGTATGTACATATGTATGTGCGAGAGAATGAGCTCAGCATGCCACTCAAAGGCATTAGTTAGTCATAATGGCTAAGCTGAGTATTAAAGTGATTTTTTTTTGGAAACAACAACAAAAAAAATTATTAAAGGTCATGCATTTTTATACTCAGCTGTACTAGTACACAGAGTATTATAGTTTTAATCACATAACGGTGGATTGTAACAGAGTGAAATAATCGAGATAGATATAGACTTATATATATCAAAATGATCAGGGAGAAAAGAGAAATCGATTGAGCCATGTCCGTCCGTCCGTCCGTCTGTAAACACTCTAACTCGCGCAAAAATTGAGATATTTTGATGAAATTTGAAACGCAAGTTGGTATCGAAACTGGGACGGTTGGTATTGAAAATGGGCGAAATCGGACCATGACCACGCCCACTTTTGCTATATAGAAAAAATCGGAAATTTGGTATCTCAGTCACTAATAAAGCTGGAGCGATGAAATTTTACCCACGTGTTGAGCTCAGGCCCCTAGGAAGAAATTTTATGACATTTTGGAAAATGGGCGGTGCCACGCCCACTTATTAAGGGTCAAACCTTGCAAGTTTTATATGTCATAACTCAGAAACCATTGAAGATATATCGACAAAATTTGGTACGCGTGATTTACTTACTTAGGCAAACGTTTGGACGGAAAATAGTTAAAATCGGTTGACGGCCACGCCCACTTTTATATATTTGTATTATAAAGTGACCTAATAAAAACATTTTAATCCATATCTCTGTCAAATATAAAGATCTATCATTGAAATTTTGTCGCATGAGTCCAACTATGGACATAAAACAAAAAACACAAAAATCTTGGAAAATGGGCGGTGCCACGCCCACTTATTAAGGGGCAAACATTGAAAGTTTTATGAGTCATAAATCAGAAACCGTTGAAGGTATATCGATGAAATTTGGTACGCGTGATATACTTACTTAGTCAAATATTTGGATGAAAAATTTCCGAAATCGGTTGACGGCCACGCCCACTTTTATATATGGGAAACAAAAAGTGACCTAATAAAACATTTTAAGCGATATCTCTGTCAAATATAAAGATATATCATTGAAATTTTATAGCAGGAGTCCAACTGCGGACATAAAACGAAAAACACAAAAATTTTGGCAAATGGGCGTGGCACCGCCTCTTTTTATAAACAGGAATATACGAGATTTCTGAGCCCATAACTCGACAAATGATTTATATATAATGACTAAACTTGGTGTGTACACTTTTATTACTTGTGGTAATACATGTTGAGAATTTTAGCAAAATCCGTTGACGACCACGCCCACTTTTATATATGGGTATTATAAAGTGACCTAATAAATACATTTTAAGCGATATCTTTGTCAAATGTAAAGATAATTCATTGAAATTTTGTGGTATGATTTCTACAATAGACCGGAAACAACAAATAGAAAAATTTTGGAAAATGGGCGTGGAATCGCCTCTTTTTACACAAAGGGATATACGAGATTTCTTAGCCTATAACTCGACAAATAATTGAGATATTATGACGAAACTTGGTTTATACACTTTTATAACATGTGTTAATAGCCACGCAAAAATTTATTGAAATCAGTTTATGACCACGCCTATTTTTGAAGAAAGATATATCTGGAACACTCTTTGGGAATTTGTAACTAGAAGTCATAAAGGAATGAAATTTTGCACAAAGAATAATATTCATATGCTTAGTTGGATGACTGATAAAAATTTGGAAAATGGGCGTGGCTACGCCCACTTTATGCAGCACTCGCTTTATATTAAGTGCATCGTGTTTCCATCAAACGCAAACAAACAATGAAAGCATACAGCTGAGTATCTAATGTTCGATTCCACTCGAACTTAGGCTTCCTTACTTGTTTAAATTGCAATTACTTAAAAACCACTAAACCGATTTCGAATATTTTTATAACATTCGATAGTTATTTTCATTCCCTTTAATTTGATATACAGTTTATGTGGGTTCCATGACATCCCCTGCGGGGGTGAGCTCCCTTTTACCCCCTTATCTTTCATATATCACTCTTCGCCTGATTTTCCCAATGCAGTAGAGGCCTCCGTTTTCTGTTGCCTTTAGCGGGTTACGATAGCAATATTTTCTTCATCCATTCGCACGACCAGCCCAATGCCGCCGTTGGATTTTTATTAGCTGAACAATGTCGATGTCTATGTAAAGCTCGTACAGCTCATCATTAAATCTTCTTCGATACGAGTACTCGCCCTAGCTAACGCGCAAAGGTCCATAAATCTTCCGAAGAACTTTTCTCACGTATAGGTACTCCATGTGTCATCTTATCTGATAGTGACATTGTCTGTACCTCTGCGCCGCACATGAGCACTGGAACGATCCGGAGTGTCCTGCAGAGTGTGATTTGTGTTCATCGAGAGAGAATCTTACTTTTCAATTGCTTACTTAGTCCATAGTAGCACTTATTGGCAAAAGTGCTTCTTTGTTGGAATTACATACATACGTACCGACATTGTTTTTGGTGTTGATGGCCTTGAAACCACCATGGACAAAGTCCTTAATGGTTTCGAATTTGTAGCTGTCAACAGTGACGCGGCTGTCAAGACGCGCTGACTCTTTGTGTGATGACAGGAGGTACCTACTTCGTCTTGTCCTCATTAACCGCCAAACTCATTTTTTTTTGGACTCTTTGTCAAGCGAGTGTATCATCGACGTGCGCCAGTAGTTAAACCCTCTCGTACTCCGGCAATCCAATGTTGGATATTGTTGGATGTTGAGAACTAAAATAATTATTTTTATAATGTTTTGTTGGGTATATGTATGTATGTATGCATATGTATTTATGCCTTCGTATGTTTATATTTCCCCACCTTTATCGTTTATCTTTTTACTCTCCGTATATTTTGCAAAACCAATGCCCTAATCGTGTGCTCTCTGTTTCTTCCACTGCGCATGGATGGGTATACAAAAAAAAATCTGTAGCACGAAAACAAAAACAACATATAAAATATTCGCATTAGCATTAGCAACAACAGCGAAAACAACACACAGTCTGAACGACAGCAACAACAACGACAAGGTGAATGGATGATGTCGGTCTGATGTGAGGTGGGCAAGCATTGACGAAACAAAACAACAGCAACAACAACAACAAAATATATAAATGCCAATAGCTTTGTGAATTGAAATTGAGTGAAAACGAATGTTGATCGTCTTGCTACAAATGCTGAGCGTCTATTAATGCAAAAACTCAAGTTTGCAACAGTTCAAACATTTCATTCCCCAACAATGACGTCCATTAACCCAGAAAATGTTTGAATCAAACGATGGAGCCCCACAGCATACACTATCACACCACCAGAGCACACCAGCGGAGCACATCGACAACACAGCACACCACACCGCCAGACTCATGCATTGGTGGAGCTCGTTAGCAACGATTAGGAGGGGGATTGAGTTCAGTCAAGTCTATGCGCGCCCCATTTGTATGCTGCTGCTACACAATGACGACCGCCGGTTCGACAACACCAATTTACTCGTGCCGAGTTTATTAAGAAGCGAGTAGTACTTAGGTAGTCCCTACGGAGAATATATTTATTAAAATTATTGTGAACAACTTTTGTGTTAGGGGAAGTGCGATTAATATGGATCGTATGGCACTACTCGTACCTACCAAATTGTCTTGGTCTGCTCCGGGTACTACAGTTTTAGTGGATTAAATTGTAAATAGTGCAAAATGTGATTTTTGCAACAGGCGAACATGCTTTAGGCAAAGGTGGCCAAAGGCAGCAACAAATGACTGAGTAGCCTCAACAGAAAAAAAGCGTGTTAAAAATGAACAAAAGCAAGTCATAAAAGTGGAGGTAAACTTGCTTGTAGCTTTAAATGAACATACATACATATGTATATACATAAGTATGTACGAGTATCTACATACCAATTAAGTGGGATGGTACATATGTATATATGTACATATACATTATGTATATTTACATACATATGTACATACATACATTTAAAAATACACAATATAGCAAAGGGCTTTTGTTTTTGTTCGGCGCTTTTTGGAATACATATGTATGTACTTATGTATACACAAACATACACCTAATATCTTCGAACGCGTTTAGCTTGTTGATAAGAGGGCTTACAATTAGCTTTTTTTGCTGTCGAGATTTAAAAAAGACTGCGCCTGATCGTTATTTTGATTTTTAAAGAAGGCGCTTTTGACGAAACAAGGGTTTCTTTGTTTGTGCTTCACTTCTTCTCTTATTTGGCGCCTTAATAGCTAGACTACTTCGATCGTCTTCAATAACAGCAGTTCTAAGAGTCCATAAGGAGTTTGTCTCGAATTGAAGCATAATAAAAAGCATTTCCCGTGTTTTTTGGCAGACTTTATGACTGTGAAGTTTAGAGGAATTCCAGCATTTATAAAAGCATTTATGATATTTAAGTATGTACACACACATATGTATGTATGTATGACTTAAAAGCATAAAAGCTGCTGTAGCGTGTAAGGGCGCGAGACGTGCTTTAATTAAGTTTACCAAAAATAAAAGCGATTGCTTAAAGTATAAAAGTCGAGAACAATTTTATTGCTGTGAACTTTTTAAGATGTGACAAAAGCTTTTGCGTATCGGAACGCGCATAATATACCCAGTTGTGTTTGTTTTAAGAATGACTTTACCTAATTTTTAATAATTTTTTGTGATATTCAATAGAAGGCTGCATGAATGGATTCGAAACGGCCAACAAAATATTCGCGGCCGTCCAATTACAGTACCTACTTGTTTCTGTCGTTTTAGAATAAACGCAAGTAGAGCACAACCATAAACAGAACCAATACAATTACTTATTCGTAGCGACAATTACATGACCTTAAAAAGGTTCTGCAAATAGTGTACACTACTTGCGAATAATATAATAATATAATACAATGGCGCTATTATAACTCTGACGAGTTTTATGGCCGAGCTTCTCTCCCAATTCTAGGTGTGCTCCTTTTTGTTTTTCCTACTAATTGGGTGGACCTACAGTTTTATGCCGGCTCCGAACGGCGAATGCATTTTTTGTGAGAAGCTTTTTTCATGGCAGAAATACTCTCGGAGGGTATGCCGCCCACTGCCGAGAGGTGACCGCTGCTCTTAAAAAACCCAATAATTGGATTTTTACTAATTAGAAAAATTTTTTTTTGGTGTTTGCTCGGACTGGGGTTTGAACCCGAGACCTCTGGCATAGTAGGCGAGCACTCTACCCACTGCACCACAGCGACCACTACTTGCGAATACTTCGAATATAATCGAAATATATGTATGTACATACATATTTTCATAAACACACATCCAGACGTTGTGTTCAGCAAAATTACGCTGCTAGTGTGAGTGTGTGTATGTGCATATGCATACACACTAGGGCGGTTCGATTGGTAGGGGCCAAAAAAAAATTAACAGGGACACATCGCAATTATAAAAATTTGGGTAATTTCAAGCTTTTTTGCCCAAGAAACCATATGTCTAAAATAAATTTCGAACCAGAGCTTTTTACGATCTACATATTTCCAACTGTTCTATATATTTTAAAATAACTCGGTAACCAATACTTCGATTCTTTTGATTTTTTCGGCATTAGTTAGGAAACTTATTTGGCATAATAGGTTTATGAAGGAAATAAAGTTCTCCCGAAATTCGCGGAGCAACCCGATTTGGAATATAATACGGAAATCTATACCAAAAATTTTTCCTTAATATATTAAAATTTAGAGGTCGTGCAAATGCCTCCAAATTTCTTTCTCCTTTTATATCAGTGATGATACATAATTTTTTTCAAAGTCCTTAATGAACAAGAAAAACATTTCTTATCATTAAAAAATGGAACATATGTTTGTTGGGCTTTTATTTTTTGGTCCACCTTAATGCCATATGCACATTAAATAAACAAACAAACCAAAGAAGCAACAAAGTTTTGTGAATACTTCATAACATGGTTATTATTATGTTCTATTCTATCGTGCCGAATAGTGTACACTAATCGCTCCAACAGAGCAAATAGAAATAGTATTTGTATTCCAAATGAAAAGTATGGGTTATATTCGTATCTGCATTGAAATTGTGCCGTGACTAATTGTACAATGCATAGGGTATTCGCAAATATAGAATAGGCAAATGGTATTGTGCAGAGGTCTAATATTCAAGCCAATGACCTCTATGAAAGCACCTACGCTGCACATAGGTAGATTTTCAAGTTTTATGCGGCCAAAAATATTTTATTGTCTACATCTATTCCAAATTGATTGTTTAATGCAAAATTTTAATAATTTGTGTTAAAAGTCGGTTTTATTGAAAAATATATACAGTTACTCCAAAAAAAATCATACGCCAGAGTTTTTAAATTTATTTCAAAGAGTTCTGTCGAAAATATTACTTTCTTATTTTCGTTTAAAAATATATAAAATTTTTCAATAAAAATCGTTTTAAGCAGGATTTCTAAACTTATTGAAAAAATCCGAAAAATCGTAGAAATTTCTAAAAGTGGATTAAAAATTTCAAAGCGCGGCCAAAATTTATAGAAGATTTTTAGGAGTTTTCTAAGTGTACTGTTATGTAGCCAACCAATTTTACTGTAAAAAATTAAATTCTCAATGCTGTGAAAAATTCCGTCGATTTTATAAGTTTTTTTCTGTAGGGTGTTTGCCTTTCAAAAATTTGAATATTGCATATTATTATATTAAAATTGAATGAGCTGCAAAATTGCATACTCAAAAATCTTCTAAAAAAATGTAGCTTTAGAATTCTTAGCCCCTTTTTATGATAAGTATTTCCTTGACTTTGAAAAATGGGAAATACTAAAAATACTGCCTAAAAAGTTAACAATAATCGGTCATAAATATCGCGGTTACTTTCGAGCATCACCTACATTAACCAAGATATGCGTTAGAAATATAAACATTAAAATCAAATATAAAACACAAAAAGAAAATTATTGTAGGTACATATGAAAAACCCTGTATCTAGCAGTGAAGTGCGGCTTTGTGCGACGTAATTTTTTGCCGGAAAAATACTAATTATACTAGATATCATGTCCGAGGGTCAATTTGACTGAGTCTGACAGAGAAATATAACAAAATCAATTTTGAACACAAAAAAGAGTGAAAATTTTTTTTACAATATCCCAACTTTAAAAGCTTAAAACTATAAACTTAGAATTATTGGAAATCAAGGATATTATTGAAAAGTGTTAATAATTACTTGAAGATTTACGATCCATCACGATTACTTAAATGAAACGCTTTAAATAATAAATATTCACGCTGAAACTAGCACTTAAAAATATGTAAAAAAAATTAAAATATTAACTTTAGATATGCTAAGTTTCGACCATCTGGGAGCTAGTGCAGAGTATGGGGTCGGGAAAAAAACGATGAATTATTATTTCCCAGTCTATTTACAATTAGTGGGTATGTTTTTTTCTATAATTGTAACAACTTCACAAAATTCAATTTTAGCCGCATAAAACATGAAAATCTACCTACATATGTGCGCTGAGAGAAAAAACAATATGTAGGGGTCAAATAAATTGCTTCCCTATATTGATCACTATTTTCTTTGTTTTGAGTAAATTTCCCCTAAAACGTGTTAAAAGGATTATAAAATAAAGTTGTTTACATGCGTTACCATGGTTTCCATATACTTGTTCAAAATTTCGATGACTGCACATTCTGTTAATTTAACTGTGGTGTAATGTGTACTCTAAAGATGTAGCGAAAACTTACTATGTGACTTTGGAAATCAAACTCTCCATAAAAAATCATTTTTGAAAAAGTAAGATTGAAAATATTAATATTATATACGACACAAATCCTCCTAGCAGCAGTCTCACTAGTATAAAATAAACGGTAGCTATTATATCGAAATTGGAGCTACTATATAGAGGACAAAAGAAAAAAATAAAAGTGCCTACATACCTACACACATACTTCTATTGTATAATTTTGGCTGTGAACACCTTCCCTGCAATAATTCCGAGTATTCCATGCACTCAACTATGGAGTATTCGCTATGAACCAACCGAGTAGGTACTCTATGATCTATCAAATATGGTCTAATACATACTGCAGTGAAATTAATCTGTGGAGTACCAACGGTGGATTAATTCATGCAATGTATCTGCATCTTCTTGCTCATTAAGGACTTTCCAAACAATCATGTACCATCACTAATGTACATAAAAGCAGAAGGAAACTTGGAGGCATTTGCTCGACCTCTAAACTTTAATATATGTATGTATGTATGTATTAAGGCAAAATTTTCGGTATAGATTTCCGTAGTGCAGTCGCATGAAATGTGGGTTGATCCGCGGATTTCGGAAGAATTTTATTTTCTTCATACAATTTTGAACCACCCTAAATTTTATATATTTGCTTCCTTGCACAGGTTGGAGAGACTCTAGAAATTCTTATCGATTTTGGGTATTCTAATCACTTTAACGACAGGAATTAACTAATTGTCAAGCGGGAATAACGGTTTCTGCGGCGCGCGGCAGTGGCAATTCTTGTGCTTTAACGCAACACACGAATATACATACATACATACATATGTGTACATATGCACTCATAGATATACGAGTAAAAGCCAACAAAAAGCATTCCTTTCTGAGCTTCTCATCTTGAGCTGTATAGTATACATACATACATAGGTACATATTTAAAAGTATAACTTTCAGTTTGCTTTTGTCCGTTTAGAAATTGAACTTGAATACTTGATAACTTTTAAGTACAACATGGCGGCGTTTAGCTTATTAGTGTGTACCTAAAAGTCAATTATTGTGCTTATGAGTTCGCGAAACTTACATATGTACCTACCCCGGCATACATATGTACATATGTATGTACATACATACGCGGTTCTATAATATATCGTTGAGAAGCTAAAGCTGAAAGTTCTTTTACTGGGAGCTAAAAGATTCCATGGACTTTAGTAGCACGATGTTTTTTTACAAAAGTTTCTACGACTTTTGGCTGACGAAAAGTAACAAGTTCGACTTTTGGCTGACGAAAACTATCAATTTCGTTTAAACAACAACACTTTTAATGTAAACACAGTATCTATAATATTACTGTTACTTTTCGTCAGCCAAAAGTCAAATGTGCTACTTTTCGTACAGAATTTTTTAATTGTCAGCTTTCGTCTGAAATTTTAAATGTGTTAGTTTTCGTATGGTACGACGATATGTACCTACTTAGTGCATGTGTTTGTTAGTGTTTTTGTAATGCCTGTGAATTTATAAAAAAAAAAATCACAAAAAAGCTTAAAGATGAAAATACAAAATCGTTAGCTCTGAAAATTTGGCATTTGGTTCACCGCAAGCACAATTTTCATTACGAGTATTATTCGCTTGTTCGGAATCGCCACTCGCTCTAAGGATCGACAAATGACGGCTGTTAATTCTTTCCAAATAAGTCTTCGATATTTTTAAATAAATAATTAATAAGTTAAAAATCTATACTAAAAAAAACAATTGCATAAACCAACAGCTCATCAAATAATTTTTAAATTAGATAATATATGTATGTACATAGATGTGTACATAGAACATCAAAAGGTACATATATATATGGCGGCATGGCGTATAAGTAACGCAATTCGTTTATGCGCAAACACTATTTCTACTGTTATTTAGTTGTCAAATCGTCGCACCATGCGAAAACTAACATCAGATTTTTTGTGGCTGACGAAAAGTAAAAAGTTCAACTTTTGGCCGACGAAAAGTAATAAAATCGAATTTTGGCTGACGAAAAGTATCAAGTTCGACTTTTGGCTGACGAAAACTATCAAGTTCGTTTAAACAACAACAATTTTAATGTAAAAACAGTATACTTTTTTTGGCTGACGAAAACTATCAAGTTCGTTTAAACAACAACAATTTTAATGTAAAAACAGTATATAATTACTGATACTTTTCGTCAGCCAAAAGTCGATTTTATTATTTTTCGTCGGTCAAAAGTCAAATATTCTACTTTTCGTACAGTATTTTTATATTGATAGCTTTCGCCAGAAATTTTAAATATGTTAGTTTTCGTATGGTACGACGAAATACATAATGCAACATTTCTGTGTTGATTTTTGTCTTTGTATGTTGAAAAACATGTTGAACATTAATTTTAATTTATTGTACTAATTATTAGAAAAATTTAAGCTAGTGTAGGCAGTAGAGAATTACAATTCCTAATAAGTTTCGTTTATTTTAGTGAATTAGTCATTTAAACCGTTTTCCTCCCTGAGCTCTCAATTTGCGAAGTTTTGTCTGGGTAATTAAAAAAAAATGTACAAGCTTTAATTTCGTAGAAGACTTGAACTCTCTAACACCTCCACGAATATGTCATTTTGATCCCTTTTTATAAAGTTCGAAAAAATAGTATTTTGAAGGTTGTTAAACGGTTGAAATGTTCTAGAAAATTATTCGTTATACAATTTCACTAGGAGTCTCTTAAGACAACATTTTTGTAAAAAATTTGCGAGAATTAAAGTTTGGGAAACGTAAATTTTGGCATAGGCGATTATGAAAGTTTCACTTAGGCGGTTATGAAGTTTAAGCGACTAGATGTATGTACATATATGAGTTGAATTTTCTGAAGTGGGCCACTTTTTTTCGAAGTTGTACTATCTTTCTGAAACTTTTTTGTATAGTTCACAACAACAAAAAAAAGTACGTTTGGCCCAGTTTTTCGAAATTCGAATTATTTTCAAAGTTATGGCTATCAACACTTTTCGAAGTTCCTCAGTTTTTGCGGATTTTCTCACGATTGGTCAAACCGATTTTGCTAAATTTTGATATATATATAAAAGATGATATCTTCTACCAAACTGCATTTCTTATTTTTGCAAATAATTTTTTTTGCAAACATTATTCGCAATTTTTATGTTCTGGACCGCGGTCGGATGTCGCTTTTGTATGATGCTGTTGGGCATTCCATTAGTAACTATTAGCAAAAAAAATTTTGGGGCACTTTAAGGGAGCGGGAGTTATGCATGCTTTAATTAATTATTCGTAGTAAGTAAAAAAAAATTCCATACAAAAATAAGTCTGTAAAAAATGTAAGTAATTCCCGCGCCGTTAAAGTGCCCCAAAATTTTTTTTTTTGCTATTAGTTACTAATGGATTGCCCAACAACATCATACAAAAGCGACATCCGACCGCGGTCCAGAACATAAAAATTGCGAATAATGTTTGCAAAAAAAATTATTTGCAAAAATAAGAAATGCAGTTTGCTAGAAGATATCATCTTTTATATATATATCAAAATTTAGCAAAATCGGTTTGACCAATCGTGAGAAAATCGGCAAAAACTGAGGAACTTCGAAAAGTGTTGATAGCTATAACTTTGAAAATAATTCGAATTTCGAAAAATTGTTAAATACGTATTTTTGTTTAAGCGTTGTGAGCCATACTACCCGCTTTCATTAAAATACATGACCGTCGAAAAAATTTTAGGTGGCCCACTTCAAAAAATTCAACTCATATGTATATGTACGTGGAACTTTCGTAACCGCTTGCGCCCAAAGTCTGATTTGCCAAGCTTGAATTCCTGCCACCCAGCTCTATCGATCCATGCCATGAACTTAGCCTTCGAGAAGCCCCATACATATTTGCTTCTAATGTTCTTTCCAGCTCTGAAGTCGCAGAGCTGGGCGTCAGCAATTAAATTCTAATTTTTGATGCAAGTGTCGATTAGGCGGTTATGTAAGTTTCACTTAAACGGTTATGAAATTTAAACGGAGATAAATAGGTATGTATGTACAATTTCTATTCCAGTAAATTTTATGGTTAAGCCATAAACGTTGTTAATATAACTTTTTATTGCTATAATATACCTACATAAATTATATTATGCAGTGGTAATTAAATAAAAGCATTAACATCATTAGCAGTTTTAAAATATTGATTAAAATAAAATATTCACAATAAAAAATGCAATAATTTTCTAGTTTTCATACATATACATATGTATGTATGTAGCTCTCCCATTCTTCATTGCTAGTCGAGCATTTTGCAAAACCCAGCAAGCTTAAAATCGGCTTAGCTTTAGCGTGCGCCAATGGGGTGCCAATGGATTGTGTTGCTGTCATGATTATTGTCGTCGTCATTATAGTCGTTTATAGTCATCATCAGTGATATTCGGAAACGCAATCGGTGTAGAATTATTGTAATCCCAACCAGGCGCACAAAATGGCAACGAAAGCGAAACGCCCGCTAAATCGTTGCTAACGTAGAAAACCTTCGTTCGTTTTGTGTTGGTAGTTTTGTCGATAGCCTACGTACATGCATATTAGCTAGCAGGCGTATCGCCAACAATACATATGCACATACACAAACACACACCCCCCAAAGCAGCCAATAGAATGGCCAAGCGAGAAGCAGCTGTTCGACAACGTACAAAAGCCCCAATATCGCTTTTGAATTGAGGTGTGCGCACAAAAGAGAACGCTGCCGTGTTGGCCTTTCGCATTCGAAGAAATTGGGGTTAAGTGTTGTGTTGGCAGGTAGGTTGAGGAGGTTAGCGGGTAGTTATCGGTGAAATATACGACAAGAGACTTGTGGCATTGTGTGTGCTTAATTTTATAAGCTTTTTTTTGTAGGTATGCGATGATTTTTTGCATCGACTGATTAAGTATGTTGCATAGCGACTGACGCTGCTTGGCAATATTGCTGGTACATACATGGTACATACAAAGTATGTACATTTTAATTTTTTTTATAAAACTGACCTCACTCACACTTGTTGCTAACGTTTGCAAACGTTAAAACAACGCCTACGCGCTCTTATTTATACATATTTGAATTATAGTGTGCAGTACATACGATAAATATATTAGTATGTATGTATGTATGTAATAAAGAAAAATTTTTGTATTCAAAACGATTCGTGGAGATTTTAATTTGAAAACGCAGTCAGCAACAAAACTTTAACATTGCAATTACGAGCAATACTGTTGCTAACAGGAACTTAACCTTCATAAATACAACATATCTACATACATATGTACAAACACTGCTCTTCATATGCGTATACATATTTACATACATGTCTATACGAATGACATGTAAAATAAATATAAAAACCTAGGAAGCCGTAACGTTCCATAGACAACATTAATTAATTCTTTTTTTTTTATAGTGATGGACAATTTTTCATCTTCTTTAAACTAAATTTTAATGTCGAAAATACGAATTGAAGTTAAAAAAAATTTGTGAACCGAGAAAAAAAGCATGCACTTTTAAATAAAATACATACTACTTTTTTGAAAATATGAAAAATAATCGTTATTGGCGTTTCCTGACATAAAATTTGCTTTTTACTACACTTTAAATATTTGCAAAATACTCGAGCGACAATACTTATATTATAATATCAATACAGGATTGCCATTTCTTTTTTAATTGTTTTTTCGTAGCAAAAACTACATAGTTTGAAAGCATTTTTGAATTTTCTGATGTATTTTTATACTGATGAATTTTTATTCTGATTAATTTTTATGATATTAATCTTTAATGAAAATAATTTTTATAACATTAGTATAGTGACACCTGCGGCTGTATTCTCCCAGCAAACAATCTGGTAAGCGTTTTGCAAATCAAACTTAAAATAAGCTTGCATAATTGGACTAATGTAAGCGTTGTAAACCAAGCTTAGAATAAATTAGCATGAATAAGGATTTTGCAAGCGACATTTGCATAATATTTGGTATTGTAAGCGTTTTGCGTATGTGTTTATATTTCGTAAGCATTTTATAAATGTTGACGGTGACCGACTAAATATACAGTTATTTTTAGGCGTAAACAAAAAACATATTTATAGGTAGAACTCATTTTAGTTTCGATTTCTGAACAGTAAACAAGTGAAAATAGTGAAGTTTTAGTGAAATAAATAAAGTGATAAAAGTATAGTAGAGAGCAGTTAAGTGCGTTTTTATATAAATTTTTTTGTATAATGTCAGCAACAAGAAAATCGAGGAGTACTGTGCGCAAGAGCAATGAAGTTTTTCAGCATTTGGTGGAATAGTGTGGCACCTCCTAAAAAAAAAATAAGTATGCTTTTTTTCAAATAAAAACACCTACATACATATATAACAGTCAGAAAATAAATCTTTAAAACGTTTATTTATTTCATTAAAAATACGTGTTTGGTAACCGTGTTTACAAAGCTTATGAAAAGCATATAAAAATTACTTATAATGCGTTTACTGAACACGTTTGCAAAACGTGTTATTATATGCTTTAAAAAACATTTTTTGCAATCCTAATTTCAAGCTTAGAAAGAGCGACGCGTTTCGATTGCAAAAGGCTTACTTTGCGATGTTTTGTAAATGTCAATGCAAGTGTTTTGCTTACATTTGAACGCTTACAAAACGCTTATTTTCATATGAAATTGTTTGCTGGGCTGTTATCCTTAGACTAGATGTATATAAATGAACACACGCCCTAAGAATTGGCATCTAAGTAAAAATATATGTATACACATCAATTAGAAGAAAAAACAATAATAATTGCAATATGCACAAATCAACATAAATATATTTATATCACTACAACATGCAATTACATAAATTGGTTAAAATGAAATAAAATTCATGCATTATTAACCAACCACACATGTGTGCATTGGCAACCCTGTATGAACGAACGAGTTCAACTAAACTCGTTTTTGCAATTCGTTACTTTCTCACCGACGAGTTCATACGCTACTTTTCCGACAAATTCGTTTTTGGTTAGTTTCCCTGTTGAGTCGATTTTACCTTAAATTAATTAAGGAAAATTGTAATTATAGGTTTTAAATGAGGTGCTGTGTTTTAGAAAAAGTGAAATTAAAAATACTCCATTTCGCAATGGCTGAAAGCGTGGGTGGTAGATGAAACACAATATTGAATGCAATTAAATGTGATATAAAAACGTGTTGCGAGTAACTTTTTCAAGACTAAAGAAAAAAAATCAAATCTCGTTTTTACTATATGGTGCGGGTTTGTGTGCGAATGTGTGTATGCTTTGGAATAGCCAGCTGAAGCCGCTGCCGCATTGACAACAGTAGCAAAGTAGGAGACGTATATAATCCTATTCCCGTTTGATTGCGCACTTCCTGCACTACATCCAGCACCCATCGAAGTTTTCATCAAAGTTATAGGCATACATACATATATGTATGTATGTATGTGAAAGACATACGGGTGCTAGAATGAAATATTAACATCGAGAGTATACCCACAATATCCACAAAACTGGGAAACATTAAAGTAAGCAATAAATAAAAAAGAAAACTTGAAGTGAAAGCGAAATCAATCGTTTTTGGTTGTGACTTTTCCTGCGTTCCAATAACACCGACGACACGACGGAAGCAAAAGTGAGTATGAAACGGACTTTTATCATTCATATTTTATTGGCATCCATATGCCATTTATTTTATTTTATATTGTTTGATGTTTTTCCTCCACTTCTCTATCAGTGTTTCCTTCACCGTTGCACTATTCCACTATGAGGCCACAGCCTCCCGGTGCTGGCCAATATGATCACAACGCCGAGGAACTAAACAAAGCCGAATGGTATTGGGGTGAAATTTCACGTGAGGAGGTGAAAAATATATTATCCGGCCAACCGGATGGCAGTTTCTTAGTACGTGATGCCTTAAACAAAAACGGCGAATACACATTGACACTTATTAAGGATGGCACAGAGAAATTGATAAAAATTTGCCATTTAAATGGCAAATATGGCTTCACAGATTGCAAATTCAATTCGGTGGTCGAGCTAATAAATTACTATCGTGTCAATTCATTGAAATTGTACAATAAAATGTTGGACATAACGTTGAGCAATCCGATTGTGAAGCCGGCAGAGGAGGATGATCATAGCGATTTACGTTTTCTCGCCGACACTTTTCTGGCACTGCATCATTTGCTGATTAAACAGCAATATTTATTAGATCAAAAAATGAAAGTATTTAAAAATGTCGAAGCGGAGATAAACGAAAAGAAGCAAGATCAAGAGGTTTTCCTTAAAGCCGAAAAAATGTTTAAAAATCAAATAAAACTATTGGAATCGTATATATGTACGTCGGCACCGTCGCAGGTCGGCACAGCCGGTACAATACCAACAAATGCCAATGGTGTTGCTGGTGGTGGTGTTGGTGTCGGTGGCGGTAGTGTCGCTTCCGCCGTACGACAACAGGATCAGGATAAGCTGCAGGCAAATGCGGCTTTATTGAAAATGAAATTGCAATCGTTGTGTGCGGAAATGGGCAAATTGAATCGTTATGTGGAGGAGAAAAAGGAGGAGTACAAAAAGTTGGAACGACAAATAAATGCGGCCAAACCGGAATTGCAGGAGTTAAGCATGGAGAAGGAAAGGATAACAGAGTAAGTGAAAAGAATATGTATGTATAATTAGAATTTAGTGTATAGTTATGCTAGTGGTGGTAGTTGTGGGGTCATTTGCGCTTTTAATGAAGCCGCATACTAAAATTAAGAACAAAAAAGATTATATATTTGTTGACTGATCTCATTAAGCTTTTGACAGCTCATCAATATTATGCATTATTAGTAAAATCAATTGATAAGCTTTCTGCGACCAATGAAACTCAAAGAAGTTCTTTGTATTCCGTTTGCCATATGCCCAACCATTTTCTGTTATCAGAGAAGTCATTTATCTACAAAAGGCATTTATCTGCGTGTATACAAAAGTACATACATATATATATTTCTATATATAAAATTTGCAAAAGCTGCAAAAAGAAAAAAAAAAAATACGGAAGAAAAGGGTGCTACTTTCAAATAAAGGCGCCGCTAAGAGTTATTTTTGAAATTTTATATTGAATCATTTAATTTAAAAATATTAAGGTTATATCTGGTGATAAAGCTTTAAGATAATACTTAAAAATTAATTTATGTACAGGCACGCGGGCAATAATGAACCATTTAATTGTATTAATGTTTTTTTGTTCTTAAATAAAATTCGTCCTTGATTTGGCGCATAGACCTCAATCAGTCTCAATGGCAGTGGAGGTGGGAAATGCTTTCACCATTTTAAGTACAATTTCTACAATTTTCGTTAAATTATTAGCACTTCAGCAATTTACAGGCATGCACATGTGTGCACATACATATGTCCATATGTATCTATATAATATGTACATATGTATATTAAACATTTGCTTTAAACGTTATTGTTGTTGTTTTGTGATATCATTTTTATCAATTATACACCAGTATATACATACACCTAGTGTACATACATATATTTGCAATTGTATACATAAGTACATGCATGTGTATTCCATTCGCGTATATATGTACATATATAGTTAATTATGTACATTTCGCATTGTTGTAGTACATCTAGAACTGGTTTGAACAACGAAGACTACTATTACACACCGCTCCACCACCCCACCCCACACATCTCACACCGCACAGTCAACCTAAATGGTGGCTAACACACCAGCGACAAGCCAGACAACGAGCAGCCATCATCGGCACTGCCGACATATAAGAAAAGTTGACTTGTTGTTGGTTTTATATTTAGTTTTTTTTTTTTGTTTTTTTTTTTTGCAGTTGTTACTTTTGCGGTAGGGAAAGCTGTGTGTGTTGTGTAGGTGATGGCGTGAAATCGACAACGTTGTTGCTTGGCATGAAATTTGCTGCTGCTGGAGCGATGTATGCATGCATATACATACATACTTGAGAGCTAAGCAAAGTGCTAATCATGTCAAAAAAGTCCTGCGAATTTTTTCTTATAGTTAGTCCGTTTTTTTTTTTAGCATGATAACTTGATTTTATTACCACTCAAAATTTCCCTCGAGGGAATTTCTGAAATTTACTTCTAATACACATTTTAAGTAAGAGCATAATATAAAAATAAAGCTTTCATTCAAATTTAGCTTAAAAAATCTCAAAAAATGCCAACCTTAGAAAATTCCCTTCCAAGGAAATTTCTGAAAATTACTTTTAATATTTATATTAAGTCAAAGCATGACATAGGAATAAAGATTTCGTTTAAATGTAGTTTAAGAAAATCTAAAATAATGCTAACTTTCAAAATTTCCCTCAAACGAAATTTCTGAAAATTACTTTTAATACTTATTTTAAAAGTGAGACCACGTTCATTGGGTTTTTAGGCATAAAAAACATTAGGGGTATTCGCTATCCCTAGCAAGATAGCACGGATTGCAAATATGCTAGACCAAAATATGCTACACATCGAGAGCACCCCATTGCACAGTCGTAGGAAATTTTAACAAGCAGCTTTTCTTTTTAGCCAAAGGGACGCGTTCATCACTCACTTTTTAATAAATAAATCATTTTATTTTAGTAAATTTAATAAATACACACAAAACACAACATTTTAAGCAAAATTCGGATGCTCAAATTGAAATTGAAATTAGCAATTGGTAAATGTCAGCTGACACAGGGTCGCAATTAATTTCCTACACTTCATAGCAAATAAATATACATAGGTTTTGGTGTAGCATATTTTTGAGGTCTAGCATATTTCTTTGCGCCTATATTTTGTTGTTGTGCGTTGTAAAACTGCAATCCGTGCTACGTGCTAGGGTTATGCTATGGATAGCGAATACCCCTATTGTTAAAATTTCCTTTTAAAGAAAACTGATAATGGGCTTTCCTTGAATTTAAACTAGAAATTTTCCCTCTTTGGTTTTTTTTTATACAGAGGATGTTTTAAGGATTTTTTTAGCAGCGAAAATATCATTTATAAAATTTATAAAATACTTTTTGGTTGCTTGTTTTTCCGACAGGGTAGGAATATGGTGTATTGTGGAACGATCTTCCGTCATCCCTTGTCAATTTTGGTTTGGAGACAAACCGGTTTCGGCTAATATGCGCCATCTTCAGTGTCTTTTTTCGTTCAAATTTATCTTTCTGAAAGAATTTTTCTGCGAATATTTGAAGGTATTTAGGTTAATTTGTAAAATTTCCCTTGAAGGAAATTCTTCAAACTAAGGTCTCCTTGAAAGCTACATACATACATAACGTAAAGATCTCAAAAATATGCCAACTTTAGAAATTTCCCTTCAGGGAAATTTTTTAATATACTTATTTTGTTTTATACAGAGGATATCTTTTAAGTTTTTTTTTTTGGCAAAGAAAAAATCGTTTATAAATTTTCACTTTCCGAAAAAATTTTTTTTGCGATTGATTGAAAGTAGTATAATTTATTAAAATTCGCTTGAAGGAAATTCTACGCAAAAATGTATTTTAAATAATTTTTTTTCGCATGTAATTTAGGGCAGAGTGTGTAAGGAGTTTTTTTTTCAAGCAAAACACCATTTTAAAAATTCCTCTAAAGAAATTTTCGGCCGGCTTCGGTATAATGCGCCCGCCGTATTTATTTTGAAAACACTAAAAATTTGTCAATTAAACTTTGAGGAAATGCTCTGTGGATGTTAATACATATTACTCATTTTAACACCTCTGACTAC
The DNA here is from genome assembly GCA_960531455.1 of Urophora cardui. Classification (NCBI taxonomy): domain Eukaryota; kingdom Metazoa; phylum Arthropoda; class Insecta; order Diptera; family Tephritidae; genus Urophora; species Urophora cardui. The sequence continues at coordinate 30,963,244 of OY482674.1, read as the reverse complement.
GAAAATATCCATTATATACCTCTGGAAAGATAATTCTGCCGATTGAGGATTATTTTTTTTCTAAAGCGCGGCCGAATGTCGCCAACGCATAAGGTGTTCTACGCAAAAATATTGTGTTATTAATAAACTAAAGGTTTCCGCAGAATTTCGTTTGCCGGGGCCGGGCACGTTATATCGAAAATTCCCAAATTTTCCAACGACGAGGTTTTCAGATATAATTTCAGTGGCTGGAAAAACAAGAAAAAATTGCCTGTTTAGCGCACTACTACTATAGAGAAGCAGAGAAGCTTTAAAACAAAAGAAGTTCTATTGAATCATGCGACAGAGAAAATATTTACATACATATTCATCTCGCTTCATTAGTGTAAAAACAAATTAAGCAAAAAATAAAAATTGTAAAGAAAAATGTATAAGTAGCATTTCAGGAATGTTATAGATATGTATACACTGGGCGCGATGACAAACACCAACTACAGGGAAATTCCAGCTTGAAAGTTGTCTGGCCAAATCAATTAGACACGGTTATACTCATTCTGTATCGGTCGCTGACAGAAGTTATGGAGAATTTCTTCTAACATTTTAAAATTGTTCGTTGCTTAATGTGCTACGTTAATAAATTGAATTGAAAGTACATATTAGCCGCTTTCGATTCACAATTTCTCTGCTGGCTATAAATTTCCCTCTGTCAAATTTATATGTGAATGATAGCGAGCAGAGGGAAATTTGTATCGACCAGTTAGCGAGTATGGCTACTACTCATTATGGGTTCAAACATTTTTGTTCGATCCGACCTCGCTTGTATAATGGCGAATCGAAAACGCCAACTAATACATAATAAATATTTTGTACTTATATTTTTGTTTGTCATTTTTAAAGAAGCAAACATTAATTAGCTGAGCAGAGCTTTATGAAGAAAATAATTAGGGCCGAAAGGGCCCGGCCTTGAATCTTTGCACATCAAATATTTATTTTATGGGTGTAAATTACAAATTCGGTGCTTTTAAGTTTTCTTTCTTTGTGCAGGTGGTACGTGCTTTATGTATTTACATGCATTTAATTAGAACTATGTACATGTGTATGTATTATATACATAAATATATGCATGTAAATATAAATAGGTATATGTAAATATATGTGCTTATGTTTGTGACGTTTAAAAGGCATTAATTAGATGCCCGACGAGGTTATCTAGCCGGTAGCCATCGTTTATATTTTACTTGACAACACAAAAACTATTGATAACACAAACTTAGAGACATGTGTAAGCTGATGCGATAGTTATTCATGTCAGAATACTTGCTTTTCTTAGGTATACTGCAGGTACTCCTGAAGTATGTTAACAGTCACGTTCAAATTGAGCACAGATCATTTCTTCACTGACTAAAGTAGGAGCTGAGAAGAGTGAACCGAAACAGAAAAATGTATACGATTGACATACATAACAAAGTTAGATGGTTGACAGCTGTATATTCACCTCTAAAATAATGCTACCGTTCATGCTGAATAACTAAAAAGAGTATAATAACGACCCTAGCTAGGGGGCAAGGCAACTTGGAAGGACTTAGACTGAAGGCCATCCTAAAGGACACCCCAATAGTATGGTACACTGACGGCTGGAAAACACCAAAAGGTAGGGGTGTCGGATCCTATGCTCCGAGAGCAAGAGTATCCATATCTTTGTGTCGTTTTCCGAGCAATTTTTCAAGCAGAAGTATGCGCCATTAGTCAGTGTGCAGAGTTAAACTTGAGGAGAAGATACTTTTGTGTTAGAGTATCACCATACTGAGTGATAGCCAAGCGCTCAACTCAGGGCGCTAGCATCCTATGAGGTTAACTCATCGCTGGTCCAACAGTGCATAGAAAACCTTAACAAACTTGGCGCCAGGAACTCATTACTTCTGGCCTGGGTTCCTGAACACAAAGGAATACTAGGAAACAAGATAGCTGACGGCTTGGCCAGAGAGGCAGTGGCGGCAAAACCAGGGACCGTAACGATTATCATTTTTATAAAAAAAAAATCATTTTTAATCGTTATAATTTGATTTTTATTTTTTCAATGAAACTTGATCGATATTTTATGATTTTTATTTTTTCGATCAAAAATAATTTTTATTATTGGATTTAAATTTTTCCGATTATAATAAACTCTAAAAACTTGTTTTTTTTTTTGCAAATTTTGTTCTCAAATAGAACTGCGCCAATGTTGGCACAATCGTCAACTTCAAGCCATCAAATATAGGATTCACTAACGTTTGAAAAAGTTTACTATGATCGGAGAAAAAATAAAAAAATATTGATTAAAGTTGATCGGAAAAATTTAAATTCAATTATAACAATTATTTTTGATCGAAAAAAATAAAAATCATAAAATATCGATCAAGTTTTATCGGAAAAATTTATATTCAATAATAAAAATTATTTTGATCGAAAAAATAAAAATCGTAAATAATGGTTATTTAAAAATTTAAAAAATAAAAATCTTTAGAATAAAGATGAGCTCATATTTGGATAGAATGTGCTAAAATCATTGTATCGGCATACTTGCATTTTATTGTTAACGAAGTTTTCATAATGATTTTTTCATCCGAAGAAATGAAAATAACGATTAAAATCGGTCCCTGGGCAAAACCGATAGGACCTGAGCCTTTCCTAGGTATAGAACCACACAGGATAAGGGAAGAGCTCAGGCTTACGGAAAATACATATAGGGAGCAGCACTGGCAACAATCGGCTGAGAAGGTACAATAAGAAACGCTTCAAAGCGATTATGGACCTCCACAAAAGCAAATTGAGAATACTGACCGGACTTCTATCCGATCTCTGCAGACTCAAAAGCCATATGCACAGACTTGGCATCTGTTCTAGTAGCTTGTGCCGATTCTGTAATATGGAAGATGAGACTGCTGAGCACATTCAGGCCCGACGAGAGGGGGGTGGCTGAGGGGGTCAATTGCCCCGGGCCCGGGAATCTCAAAATGATATCCAAGTTTTTGCTTACAGAAAATAAACGAACAACACCTTTAATCACCTTTCGTAGATAGCAATCATTTTAAATTTCAACAAGTTTTATAAATCTCTTAAAGTGTCTGCACCCCACTTAAGGAATTGTTGGTTTTTGGCGTCGACTTTGCAGCATAAATTTGAATTCGTTTTCTGTTGCAAAAGAAAAATTCGGTATGATGCAAATTCTTATACAGCGATATGGGTATATCCTGGGCGTTTCGGACGGTATGTTCGCACGATTTTTTGAACTTTTGAGGCAGAAATATCGCGAAATATTGTATCGTTTTATGATAAAAGGAAAGATTTAGGCCACAGCTAATGATTAAAGTATGTTGCGACAGAAATTTAGTTTAATGCCTCTGTTTTAGCCACTTAAACTGCGTTCCGGACGCTACAAAAACACGTCCACTTTTTTTTTTTTTGAGTGGCTAAAACAGAAGCCTGGCATAGCAGGCGAGCACTCTACCCACTGCACCACAACGGCCATGTATAGATAAATTAAAGTTCGTAACTATATATTCATTGAATTTTGATTTTGAGAATTTGTTCATTTAGTATGGGGGCCCTTAGTTATTTTGACCCCGGGCCCGGATTTTCTCTCGGCGGCCCTGAGCACATTCTCCTCGAATGCACGGCCATATCTAGAAGGCTGCAGTGCACACTTGGACAATATCAGCTTGAGAGCAGTCAAATACCAACCCTCAGGCCAAACACAATACTCAATTTTATGTGCGAGATTGGCCTAGAGGAGGTATTATAATGAGCTGAAGGGCACAATAGACACATAGGTCGCGGTGCGTAGTAACCTCCGTAATAATAGCTATCTATCTAGAATAACGACCGTAGCGGTTTAGGCGACTTAGAATATACCCGTGGTAAGGAATGCATGTCGTAGGAGGCGACTAAAATGCAGCGGCCTAGAAGGTTGATAATGGCCAAAAAAATCGCTCGCACGACTCTCGGGCTAGTGTGAGAAGAGACTAGTACCCGAGCGTGCCGGATTTATCCGGGGAGTGTCTTGGGGGCTACAACAAAAACATCAACAACAACGACCATATGAATACACCATGCGGTTTGGAATGGAAGCTCGACGCTTTCGAAGATTTTTCACTTCATTGCTTGTTTTTATTATACAAAGTCATTCATGCGAAGGCGGTCATTGCCGTGCGATAGTCATGGGGCATAGTCATGGAAGTTGTTATGTGCACTAAAGGAAATGAAAGGAGAAATGTATTGATGATTTGTAGTAACTTTGCGCCTACCGGGATACTATTTACATATACATTTACACGCAGATGCGCACAAAAAAAAAATAATAACAAAATCATAAAAATAAGCAAAGAGTAAGCCATGTCTATTTCTAAAATAATAAGCATTAACTGGGTCTCACTTTGTTTCAACTTTCCTGCCTTCTTTCCAACTTCATTCGTTTTTTTTCTCTTATTTTCGCAGACGCCTTATGGAGGCTGGCATCAAGGAGGATGACATACACACACTAGCCGATGTCGGCTTTGAGGCTTGGCAAAAACGCTACGAAACACGCACAAATTTACCACACAACAACGATTCGTTGTGGTTGCTGCGCGATTGTACGCGTCAAGAGGCCGAGGAGCTGCTAAAGGGCGCACCCACCGGTACATTCCTTATACGAGCACGCTCGGCTGGGCATTATGCCCTCTCGATTGCCTGCAAGAATGTCGTCAATCATTGTATCATTTATGAGACGGAAAGTGGTTTTGGTTTTGCAGCGCCATACAATATTTATGTGTCGCTCAAGAAATTGGTTGAACATTATGCCACAAATTCGTTGGAGGAGCATAATGATACATTGACCACGACACTACGTATACCGGTTAAATATTGGCATGCCAATAAGGAAGCGTTGATGAAGCAATTGGAGGAGGAATTGGAATTGGAACAATTGCAAATAAGGGAACAACAGGAGCAACAACAAGCCGAACAGCAAATGCAAATGCAGCAAATGCATGGCCAGCAACAACAGCAGCAACAGCAACAAGTGCAATTACAATTACAACTGCATTTGCAACAACATCCAGCTGTGGGGGGCACAACAACAACAACAACAACGGCGATCTCAATACCTGGCAGCAGCATGGATATGCTGGAAAATATACAAACGCCGCCTTCATCATACAATTCGCTATCATCTTCATATGCTGGTGGTGTTGGCGGCGGCGGTGGTAGTGGCAGTGCAGGCGCAAATCACAGTCAATCGCAGCCGTAGTAATACATATGTATGCATTTATGTAGGTATGTTTTGTAATATAAGCGAAATTTGTTGTTAATTTTATTGGAAACATATGTACATATTTACATATGTATGTACGTATGTGCATAGATACATGTTGGTTAGTACTCAGGTCTTGCTTACATTTTTGGAGTGTTGCGGGCGCGCTTCCATATGCAATTCATAGTCCCACAACCACACAGACACACAAACACACAACACACCAAATTATATTTAATATAATGTAACAAAAAAAAACTTACTAATTAATTCAGTGCGAAATGTATGTAACATTGAAAAAAAAAAGAAAGCGAAAAGTGTAGAAGCAGAAAATAAAGTGCAGAAGAAGCAAATAAAGAGATGTAAGAAAAACAACAAAGAAGTAAATAAAGCCCTTTTATATGTCTATAGAGCTTTAGTGCTGTAATGTAATGTTGCAATTAATAACTTTATATACAAAAAAAAACGAAAAAAACATACTATCGCTGTTATTCAAAAAAAATAAAATAGCTTGATAAAATTGTTAAAAGCGAAACATTTTTATAAAAAATTTAATTTTACACAATTGTTATACACGCTTTTATTCTTTATGAATAAGTTCGTATATATATATATATAATTTCTCTAATAAGCTACAATATGTACGCATGTACATCCATACATATGAATATATAAATACATACATATACAGTGCAGTAAAATGACAATTTGAATCAACATAAAACACAAGCAAACAAACAAACAAATGAAGAATAAACAAACCAACAAACAAAAAAAATGCTGCCTTAATACCCAATGTCAGCCGAAGTTATTTAAATTAAAAATGTGTGTGTGTGTGTATAATGTCTGTCTTTAAAAAAGAAATACAAGAAAAAAAAAACAAAAAACCAAACAAACTCAACTGTGCTAATTAATTCAGAAGAAAAAATGTTAAAATATCAAGTGAGTCAAGAAAGAAGTATGAAGAGAGAGAAAAAAAAAAACAAATAATAAACGCCACCCAATGCAGCCACAAAAAAGAGTAATAACCGCAAGTTTTCTTTTCCTCATTGTCGCCAAGTTATATATTTGTATAAGCGTGGCAGCATTGTATGTATGTATAATATTTATTTTCCAGCACTACATTATTGTTGGTGGCTGTGATGTCTAAAACGTGATCATCGAATGATAATAATTTTTTTTTTAGTTTTTTTAGTTTTCTTTTTTTTTTTGAATTTAAATTTTTTTATATAATTTTTTTTGCTTTTAAGTTTTTGTTTATTTTTCGTGTCTAAAACCAGGGCTGCAATTTTATACCGATAATTTTAATGATCACCAAAAAAATTTTTGTTTTCAATTCAACTTTAAAAAAAGGTTTACGTTAAATGCTTAACAAAAAAAAAATAATACTGTTTCGATGATTATCAAAAAAAAAAAAATTAAAAAAAATTGAAATTATCAAAACGTTAGATGCTTAACAAAAAAAAAAATACTTACGTATGTTTTACATGGCAGTTTTTTCTAATAATTATTTTATGTGAATTTTTATATGAGCTATTGGGGATGTGGTGGTCTCCGAAATGGATCCATAACTTCTGAAAAAAAAAATTTCAATTTTCCTTAATTAAAAACTGGCCAATAGCTCATATAAAAATTCACAAAAAAATACTGTTTTGATGATTATCAAAAATAAATTATCAAAAAAAAATTAAATTATCAAAAAAAAAACTGAAATAAAAAAATTAAATTATAAAAAAACAAAAAAAAAGATTGAAATTATAAAAAACAAAAAATTTAAATTATCAAAAAAAATTTAAATTATCAAAAAAAAATTGAAATTATCAAAAAAAAATATTGAAATTATCAAAAAAAAAATTGAAATTATCAAAAAAAAAAATATTGAAATTATCAAAAAATATAAATTACAATAAAAAAAAAAAATAAAAAAAAAATCGTTTTGATAAACAAAAAAATTTATAAAAAAATATCGTTATTAAAAAATACTATTTCCAGCTGTCTCAGAAAATTAAAAAAATGTTAAATAAATTTTCAAAGTTAAATGTATTTAAAATTTCTGAAATATGTATATACATTGTGTCATATTAATAAAAGCCAAGCATTTACTTTTGCTTATGATTTCAGACCTTTTACTGAAATTTTGAAATTTGGTTCATACAAATTATTGTCAAATTTTTAAAATCTTGAGTAAGAGCGTTTGCTTGGTTTTTATTAATACGGCCCATTAGCTTCATTTCTACCATAAGCCCTAAAGAATTTCTTTTTGATATTTTGCTTTTGATGATCAACGAAAGGAAATAATTTTGATAACTATTTTTTTTATAATGAACGAAACGAAATAATTTTGATAATCTTTTTTTTGATAACCAACGAAGTGAAATAATTTTGATTTTTTTTATAATCAACGAAACGAAATAATTTTGATAATTTTTATAATTTTTTTTTTGATAGCCAACGAAACGAATTAATTTTGATTTTTTTTATAATCAACGAAACGAAATAATTTTGATAATTTTTTTTTGATAACCAACGAAAGGAATTAATTTTGATTTTTTTTTTTTTTGATAATCAACGAAACGAAATAATTTTGATATTTTTTTTTTTGATAATCAACGAAACGAAGTAATTTTTATAATTTTTTAGTATTCAGCAAAACGGAATATCTTTGTAAATATCGTTGTGCAGCCTTGTTTAAAACATGATCAACGAAATAAATATTTTTCGTTTTTGTTTTTTTTTTTTTTTGGAATTTAAATTAAAATTTTTTTTAAATCTATAATTTTTTTTGTTTTTAATTTTTTGTTTAAAACGTGTTCTTCGAAATAATTATTTTTTCTTTCATTTTCTTTTGGTATTTAAATTTAAAATTTTTTGTTTGAATATAATTTTTTTATATGTAAATTAAAAATTTTTCTTTTATAAATTTTTTTAGCTGTTTATTTTATTTTATTTTTTTGTTTAGCAACTAAGGCGTTACAGCTGCCGTTAATGTGAGCAAACAAAATTAATAATTTAAGAAAAAATAAAAAATAAGCGCATGAGATGAAAATGAAAATGTTATTTTATATTTACTATACATTATTAATATTTATATGAGATATTCATTTACTACAAGTAAAATCAATACAAAAAAGCTATGAATGTGCTAAAACAAAAACATACATATTAAATTAAGTGATTTGAGTATAAGTGCAAGAAACAAAAAAAAATCGAAACAAAAAAAATACATAAACAATACATAAAAAGCAGATGTGTTTTAAATTGCGTGATACATTGAGTTGTTAAATATATATTTTTGTTTATTTTGCAAACAGCAAATGAAATCAATAGTTATGAAAATAATTTTTTTCCTTTGTTTTTAACAAATGCAATATTAAGTTACACAAAAGCCAAACAAATACAATACAATACAAAAATGCAAATAAAATATTTAAAATAAATAAACCAACACAATGTTGCATGCACACTAAAGCTATAAACTACATACTGTATATTATGTACTAAGTATGTATATAAATTAAATAGCTACATATGTACATACATATGTACACATGATAACTAATAAACACTTGCATTCTTGTTAACACTAAACTAAAAACTCTGTAGCGCGCTGTAGCTAGTTTAAATTGGTTTTTAGTTGGCTGTCAAATAATAGATTTGTTAATAACTAATTTTTATAAAAAACAATAGATATGTATGTACATATAGAATGTTAACGTTACCTATATTTGCAAGTACACGCTGTTATATGCATACTTTTTTAAAATCAGCTTTATTTTTTTTTTGTTTTTTTTTTGTTTTTTGTTTTAAATACAGCTTTTAATTTTCCAAACTTACTGTGATGTAAAATTTGCAAAATTAATTTCCATTTAAATTTGGCTTAAAACCTTTTTCCTTTTTTCCTGTTTTTCCTTTTTAAAAAGCTGCAACTTTAAGCCGCTACATGGCAATAATATTTATTTTGCAATATGAATTCGAAATTGTTTAGTTGTTAGAAAAACAAATTTCTTTTTTTCTTTTTAGATTTATGCAACTCAATTAGTGATAACAAAAAAAATGAAATTTCAATAATGATTATTATTAAATATACATATATGTATGTATACTAAAAATATTATGTAGCTACATCGGTTTAACATATGCACATATATATTGTTAAGTCTTTACTATTATGTACTAAAAAGCGCTACGCAATATATTTTTTTTTTTTTAATATTACATATTTGTAATATTACATATGTATGTATGTATAAATGATGATGTGTCTATTTCCATCTTACAAGCATTATTTAATCCACATTTGATGATATGCCATAATATTTAAACACAAATCGAAACGGCTATTAATGAAGTTCAACGAAACGCTAAAAAAGCGAGCGGCAAATTGCTGAAAATGTAAGAATTCAATGGCAAGTTATAAATACATGCATATATCGCCGTTTAAACTTCATAATCACCTAAGAGAGACTTTCATAACGGCCTAACCGGTAATTAAAATTGCATTTTTTGACCCTTAACTCTACTACAGAGTTGAAAAGCACATTAGAGCAAATTATAGAGCTATCAAAAGACCATAATTTTGTTATGGATTTATAGAGCTTTGCGCCAGCAGCTAAAGTTTGGCAAATGTCAATTTTGGCATTGGCGTTTATGAAGTTTAAGCGACGATATGTATGTTTGTATGTATGAAAAAAGTATAACTACTATATACCCACATAGCATTTTATGAATTTTTTTTATCATATTCCAGTCCTTTTCGATCCCTATGCACGTTTAAAATAATCATAAATGCGCTCATTTTTTGATCATAAAAGAGTCTTTCTAGAAAATGGTACCTTATGTCCAACTCTTCTTGGGGAGCAATTTTCGAGTTTTACTTGAATCGTATTTTAATCATTTTCGAGTCCCTTTCGATTATATTTTTGTTTTTTTTCGATTTTGAATCTTATCTTTGGTCATATTTTAATCGCTTTCTGATCGTTTTTGAGTCTTTTTGGCGTAATTTTTCTTCGTTTTTCTGATAATTTTCGATTGGCTTTCCAATCCTTTTTTGGGTCATTTTTCAATCGTTTTTCTGGTCATTTTCGAATCTTTTTTTTTTGGGTAATTTTTCAGTAACTTTCTGATCAATTTCTAATCATTTTGTACTCATTTTTCTACTCATTTTCCTATCATTTTAGGTAATTTTACAACCGCATTTCTTTCCCATCTTCTATCCTCTTACATATTTTATCTTAGCCTTTGCCTTTACCAATAGCACAAAAAGAACTTCCACGGTCACGCTCGTTCACATTTTGGTTGGAACTTTTGAAACAGATTTTTAGCCTACAATAATATTAAGCAAATACATAAGCAGTTTAAGATAAAAAAAATTTCAATCCATAAATAAATTCCTATGAAAATTCATATGCGCATTTTGGCACTGTCATATACGGCAGCGCGGAAGCAAGTATGTCTTCTCTCTACAACATTCGCCACCATCAATACCGAAATCTAATAAAAAATTCTTTGAATTTTTTTTTAAAATGATGGCTTTATGTACTAGGCTGGCTAAGGAATATTTCTTTTTTTCTAAAAAAACAAAGTAAACGATTACATTTCGATCAAGGCAAATTCATTCATATGGTAATGGTAAGTGAACAGCTGACTTCTTCTTCTTCTCGTTTTTAACTCGGCCGTATACAGAAGAATGTCATACAAAGAAATATTTGAATTTGAGTTTGAAATTCTGATGGACAAAAACTTAAAGCGAATCGAGGCGAATATTGCCGAATTCGCCCTGCCATTACCATATAATGAATTTGCCTTGATTTCGATCTTTAGCATGATCAGTTTGTCAGAAATTCTTTTTTTAATCAGCAAAGGGGATCGAAAAAGACTCAGCTAGGTGAGTTTTATATGACAAAAAATAAAATCACTTCAATCGCTGGCCGATTTTCGAGTCTTATAATCGCAGAAATGATTAATAAGTTTTTGATCATCAAAGAGGAACTAAAAAGACTCGGTATAGTCAGTTTTCATAAAACAATCTTCCAAATGCTATGCGGGTATCTATGTACATATATGCCAAGCTAAAGATGTAATATTAATAAGTTTTAAATTTTTTATTGTTGTTAATTGGCCTAGTTAGTTTTATATTAGATATACATATATGTATGTAAATACATAAATTTGTTCTTTTGTCATTGTGTTGCAATTGGAATTGTTTTTGTTGTGTATACGCGTGCATTTATTTGATTTAAATTTCAATTGCTTTTATTATTATTATTAGTTTTTATTATTATTATTTTTGTTTGCTTTCTTTGTCAACTAGCCGTACCGCATATGTATTCTTTAAAGGTTTCGCTTTAATAAATTTTTGTACATTTTTTTATATTGTAGTTACTAATTTTGTAATATAAAGATATGTATATTAACTAACGTTTAATAATGTTTGTGTAGCGTTTTAAAATTTTAATTTTTCCCCCTATAGTTACATACACACATACATTAATTTTGTGACATTTTCTACTTTTTCAGCCTTAACAAAGAAGAAACGAAAAAATGCACACCAAGTTGTATTATCCTTATATGCTTAAATTATTTGAAAAAAAGTAGATAACAAGAAGAAAAAAAAACACACACAGCAAAGTGTATAACAAACCGGCTATAGTACATACATATGTATGCATACTATATCTATATAAATATTATTGATGTTTATGTTTACATAATCGTTTATATAGCGTTAGAAACACAATATATATATGCTAGTAGTTATGTATAATACATACTATGCTAGATATACATACATATGTATGTATGTATGTATGTATTTATAAATGTTTTATATTTGGTATATATATATAAAAGAAACTTAACTTGGCACAATCTAAAATATGTAACTTTTTTGACGATGCATGTAAATATGTATGTTGTATGTATGTAAGTTGATGAAAATAAAGGAGTATAATGAAAAATATACATACAAGTTGTTTGCACTAATTTGTACGTATGCATGTCCCTGCAAAAAAATGTGCGATTAATACCGAAAGATATTTGTCCCGGATTGATCTCTTTCGAGAACAATCGGTCCACAATTAGTCCCCGATTGTTCCCATGCGGGTATAAATGTAGACTAATTGTAGACCAATTGTTCCTGAACGGGTATAAATGTAGACTAATTGTAGACCAATTGTTCCCTAACGGGTATAAATATAGATTAATCACTTTCATCCCGAACGGGTATAAATGTAGATTCCTTACATGTAGAAATTTTACAAAAATGTGCAATGTATTTAAAAAATTGTAGAACAACCGGTAAAACGTATTGAACACCCTTTCTTTTAATAACAATGATGAATAATAATTTTAACAAAATGTTGCCTAAAAAATCCTATGAAAATATCCTTTACATTACGCTCATATAATGCATACTCAAAACTTACAATTTTTTTTATTTATTTATTGAGATTTTTTTTTTCAAAAGTAAAACATTATATAATCTTTATTTATATATGCATCAACATTACCAATTTTTTAAAGATTGTTATTAAAAATTGCCTTGGCGAACAACTTGGAAAAATCTACATTTGTACCCGTTCGTGCTGGAAGCGATTGATCTACATTTGTACCCGTTGGGGATGTAAGCGATTGATCTACATTTGTACCCGTTCGGGATGAAAGCGATTGATCTACATTGGTACCCGTTCGGGTATACAAGTTGAACAATTAGTCTCTTCATAGGACATGCTCGAACAAATGCGATCAATTCACTCCATATAAAGGGATGTAAAATTGTATTAGTCGCATGCTCCCTTGCGATTGATCCCGGACACGTCCCGGATTAATCGCATTTTTTGCAGGGTTATGATAACGAAGTCACTCAACAACAACAAAGTCATAATTGAATGACAAAAAAAGTAATTCGATAAAAATGCCTTCATACTGAAATAAGAAGGAATTTTCACAAGGAGTGACAGTGTCCTTCAAGAAATATGCTGGTAATTTCACCGGTCATATGATCGGCAGGCATGACCAAAAGTTTTGGTATTTTTGCTTATCACATTCTTAAGGGCATCGGGAACTTTTAGTTAAATAGGCGGTTTTGCAATTTTACGATGGGGGTTTTGCAAAGCCATCTACGATATGGACGTTAGACCGTATCTGGGTTAAAATGTTCTAGAAAATTATTTGCCATAAAATTTCATTAGGGGTCTTCTCAGAAAACTCTTCTGTAAAATGAACTTAAAGACCAAAGTAATCGAAAAACATATATTCCGCGGAATGTTGAACATGTTTTATTTCGGTCTCTGCTGAAGCGATCGAAATACTTCTTTTGCAAAAGATTAATGTTTTTTGACGGTGTTAAACATGCTGGCATTAAAAAAGTAATTTAAGATGGTATAAACTTAGTACTGGGTGGCAGTGACCCCAATGGCGCACATATGGTTAATACGATTATACAGGGGGAAAAACCGCCCTCTCCAGGCAAAGACAATGCTGTATTAAACTTTAAGATCGTACTATAAATACCGAAGAATGAAGAAAATTGTATCTAGGCGACATCTAGCGGCGTCCAAAATTTTTTTTTCCAGAAATTTTTTCCAAAAAGACATCATATGGGGCGGAGGGGGGGTGTACGGTGCATGTTTTTTTGCAACCTATAACGCGAGACGGCCCACACTGGGTGATAGCGGCCAAAAATAAAATCGAAATTAAAGTATTAGCAAATCAAATTTTTTTGAAAGTGATTGACAGATATAACAATTTGTAAAAAAAAAGCTTATATAAAATTTTTTGAGTCTCGTTTTGTTTAGCCGTTAAAAACTGAGCAAAAAATAGGTCCTTTTATTTCTCAACAATTACACCTTATACAAAATGCTGTAACTCATTCAATTATTAACGTATGTAATCGAGTGATACATCATTACATAGATATTGATTTGGCCTTTTAGAAACAATAAGCCTTTTGTAACCAGCGGTAACTCTTAGATTTATATGAACTTTCAAATATTGACAAAAAAAAGTCGTAAAAAAAAAATTTTGCTCAACTTTAAACAAAAAAATAAAAAAAATAAAAAATATGACCTCCCCAATTTTTTCATATGTTTTGAAATGATATATTTTTAATCAAACTGCATTTTAATTCTTGAAATCCACCTGCGCTTTTCGCTTAAATAATCTTTTTCCCATTTGACTAAAAGTGCCTTTTTCAAAACGCAATAATTAGGCTACTTTTGACATTATGAAAAATCTTATTCTTAGGCGACTAATCGAATAGTTTGTTCACCGTGTTGTAGGCAATGGTTCACACTTTCAAATTATGAAAGAATTTTTTTTATCAGCGTTATCATTATTTTTTTGCAGCCTTTTTCTTTTCGAACAGAAAAAAAAATTGTGTAAAAATTGGAAAATTTCAACATGAAATAAAAAAAAATACAAAATATGACCTCTCCAAATTTTTAATATTTGGTGCTAGTGAACGTGCTTTATAAACAGGTGAAGAAATCTTAAAAATTCGTTTGCGCTTTTTTGTTTTATGAACTTTTTTATGGAGTGAGTTTTTCTAAGTTTTCATACATTTTTCCCATACAAAATCCCCAAAAGTATGCTTCAAAAAGTATTAATAATTTTGTATGGGGAAAATTTGCCAAGTTAATGAAACTTAAACAACAATTTCTCCAATTCTAATAAAGATATCTGAAAAATTTAAACGCCATATTCAGGGGGATGGTTTATGCTTTCTAACGGTGTATTTGATTTTGAATAAAAAAATATTACATACAAGATATTAAGCAGGGAATATAGTCAAAAACGTGTTTTTTTGCCTAATTGGACATGAATATCTCAAAAACTAGAACCAATTTGAAAATTCTGACTTCAGATTCAGATTCAGCACACTGAAATCCTTTAGAAAAGTATAGTTTCATTTGTGGTATAAAAATTTTTTTAAATGTGATTTTTTTGAAGGAAAATTTTATGATGAATGCTTATAAAATGCTCAAAGGTGCATATATTTTTAATTTGAAAACCATGGAATACTTTGCGCTTTTTCCAAAATGATTACTGTATATTATTTATATTTAAAAAATGTGTGCTCTTATTAAAATTGAGCATTTTAGCTATAATAGTTAACAAAATATTGAAATTTCAAAAATACGGTTATATGGGAGGGGGGTGTATTTGTGGGCCGATTTTGTTCAAATTTTCACAGTTTACTATCTTCAATCAAGAAAGCTTAAGTTTAAGTTTAAAGTTTCTAGCTCAATTATTACTATTTTTGGCCGCGTTTGTATGGAGGTGCCCCCACTGTGCGGCCTAATGGTCATCTTCATTCTATCCCCTTGCATCTCCTTTTTTTCCCTTGTACCTCTTCCAATTTTGCTTCTTTTTCTACCCTTTTTCTCTTCTTCGCTAATATCTGGATCATTCTTCATTTTTTCTTACTCTCTTCTTTTTCCTGTTTTAGTAGCCATTGTTGTTGTTGTCTTTCTTGGGAATTTTCTTTGTGTTGTTATGGTTTTCAATAGAGCCTAAATGTAGGCAACAACATTCAAAAATTAAATAACACAATAAAACGTTACTCATACGCCCAGTGGCGTGGAAATGTAGGCGAAAGTGTGTAGGTAGGTGGTTAATTTAGTAACAAAAAAATAATACAATTTAGTAATTGAATGTGGGACTCGCTGTATTTTCCTTTACTTGCCTATTAGGAAACAAAAAATTTGGCTGTAAATTTAATTTATTTCATTTCACTTAATGCGAGTAGGTATAGTAATACATAGTATCGTAAGGGTGCGTACATGGTAAGCTTCTTTTATGATGAATTTCATATCAAAGGCTGAGAAAAACGAACATTTTGAACCCGATCCCCTCAGAATTTGATGAAATTTTGCATAGAGGTACATCTTACCTACTCAAACACTACCTCATTTTTAGAAATTGCATTTTCGAAATATTGTGGACGTGGCAAGGTATCGAAATATTCGAAAATACCCGAAAATAATCGAAAAATGACGATAATAGGTACTTTTAAAGTGTGTTTACTAGGGAATGGCTTTACCGATTTTTTGTTTTAGTACACTGAAAAAAAAATGTTTTCCAAAATAAAATTTGAAACTGAAAAAACACTTCAAAGATCAAGCTATTTTGAAAAATACTAATTTTGTTTAGAAATGTTTATTTAATATATATAACATATCTGAAAACTAAAATGGCCTTTTTCTTTATTTTTTTTTTTAATTTATTTAAGTAAATGCATCTCTTGGCTTTCTTGTATTTTGATATCACGCGTAAACTAATCAACCGATTTCAAAAATTTGTATACCATTAGAAAGGTATTAAAATCACCTTTTGAAAACACACACTGTAAAAATTCTATATTACATATTACACTGAAAAAAAATTTTCTAAATTTTTTTTTTCAAACTGGGAGAACACTTCAAAGACCAAGCGATTTTGAAAAATAAGAATTTTTTTTTGAAAGGTCTATTTAATATATATAACATATCTGAAAACTAAAATGGCCTTTTTCTTTATTTTTTTTTTAATTTATTTAAGTAAATGCATCTCTTGGCTTTCTTGTATTTTGATATCACGCGTAAACTAATCAACCGATTTCAAAAATTTTTATACTGTTAGAAAGGTATTAAAATCACCTTTTGAAAACATACACTGTAAAAATTCTGTATTACATATTACACTCGAAAAAAAATTTCAGTTCAGTTTGAAAAAAAAAATTTTGAAAATTTTTTTTAGGTGTAATATGTAATATAGAATTTTTACAGTGTATGTTTTCAAAAGGTGATTTTAATACCTTTCTAACGGTATAAAAATTTTTGAAATGGGTTTATTAGTTTACGCGTGATATCAAAATATAAGAAAGCCAAGAGATGCATTTACTTAAATAAATTTAAAAAAATAAAGAAAAAGGCCATTTTAGTTTTCAGATATGTTATATATATTAAATAAACCTTTCTAAACAAAATTTGTATTTTTCAAAATCGCTTGATCTTTGAAGTGTTTTTTCAGTTTCAAATTTTATTTTGGAAAACATTTTTTTTCAGTGTACTAAAACAAAAAAATTTTTACGGTGTATTTTTTTGAAAGCTAATTTCAATACCTTTCTAATGGTGTATAAATTTTTGAAATCGGTAAAGCCGTTCCCTAGTAATCACACTTTAAAAGTACCTAATATCGTCATTTTTCGATTATTTTCGAATATTTTTGAATATTTCGACACCTTGCCACGCCCACAATTTTTCGAAAATGCAATTTCTGAAAATGAGGTTGTGTTTGGGTAGGTAAGATGTACCTCTATGCAAAATTTCATCAAATTCTGAGGGGGTCGGGTTCAACGCATATTGGGTTTGATATGAAATTCATCTTATGTACATACATACATAAGATTATATATGTATCTACATATGTACCTATATAGATATATATGTGTGCATGTACGAACCTATGTATGTTTGTATTTTTGACTACAATAAACTACGCAGTATTTTTCTATTCCACCGCCAAATGATATGCATACGAGTTTGTGCGTCTATGTGTGTGCGCGTGTTTGATGCTTTTATACCCAAAATGTGCACGTTTTGTTTATACACGATTAGCATGCCAAAATGCCGGCAAGTTGACTTGGTTATTCATTAAGCAGACGGCAAGTTATTTCTTGCTTGTATACTATTTATATACATACATATGTACATAGTAGGTAGATAAAAATGTGTTGTTTTATCAACAAAAATGCAAGGCGTGAGCCAGTTTAGAAAGAAAGTCGTGTAATAGATTATTTTTTTTTAACTTGGTTGAATATTCTAAATTCCAGCCATATAGGTATGTACATATGTATGTACATAGTTTGTCCTACATATCGCTAGCTTAGAGTGCAAACTGTGTAAGTCCATTTTTATAAAAAACTGTATTTTTATGTAGAACGCTAGAAAAATCAAATACGCACCACGCTAAACAAGTCTGTGATACCTGTCATATTTCTACTCGTTGGCTATGTTCAGAAACGCAGCATGAAGCGCAACAGCGGTAGTAATTATTTTTTTGATGATTGTGATGAGCGACGCTTCATGCAAAATTTAAGTTTATGAACGCTCTGCTTCTACTACAAAAGCAGATTGCGCTTCAAACTGAGTTTCTGAACAAAGCCGTTGTTATTCAGTGATACGCAAATTGTGTAAGTCCAAAAAACGAAGAAAATTGTGTAAGTCCAAGATTTTACATGAACAGAAATTTTTTTTTTTTCATTTCGAAATTTTTTTATTTTATTTTTTTTGTCTCTCCTACAAAGTTTGAAAAAAGGACTTACACAATTTGCACTCTAAGCTAGCGATATGTACATACATACATACACATAGTTTCTTGGAAATTTTCCGAAAAAAAATTCTTTAATGTAGGTATAAAATTGCTTAAACACGCAATATAACGGGAAATAACCAGAACTGCGCAACCGGCATAAAAAAAAATTGTGAAAAAACTCAATAGAGAATTTTGCACTAGAAATTTCTTAAATAAGACAATAAATAAACACATTTAATTTTTCTGTCAGCCTATTTATGCGTGCGCATTAAAAAAAATTTGAAAAGGTGCTGCTTGAGTTTGAATAATTTTCATTGAATAGGTATTAAAAACAAAAACAAATAAAAATAATGAAACTCTGAAAACAGCTAAAATTAGCTGATGCCAAAGATATTACCATTTACAAACTCACCATCAGTGTTGCCAGGTCATGAAGAAAAACGAGGCTAGATTGGCAAAAAAAAAAGTTAGAAAAGGCTGAAACTAAAAAAAAAGAAGCTAAAAAGAAGTCAGCATTTTTTTTAAGAAATTCATTCAAATTTTATTTATTTAAGTTTTGTTCATTTGCATATAAAAACTATAAACATTACTTAAAGGAACTATTCATGTTTGAACACATATCAGGCACATTTTCTCGACTAGTACTGACTTTTTTTTAAATAAATGCTCCTATTTTTGGTTGTTGTGTTTATCACTGATTAGGGCTGCCGTTTGCCGGCTTTTCTTACCAAATTGACATAGGAAGTAAGTATATACTTTAATATAATATAATATAATATAATAATAATAATAATCCGATGGCAAATATTAATTTCTGCTTTCGGGTTCGTTTTATAGGGGTTTTTCGAGTTGACTTGCGCATTATATTTATATGTAGGTATTAAGGAGCTGGGAGCTAGTGATTTTTTGCTCCAGCTCCGCTCCGGGAAGAGGGTTTAGCTTCTTTACTCTGGTGCGCTCTGGGGCAAAACATTAAGCGTGTTTCAATTACGCTGATCCTGAGCCACATAAAAAATTGTTCATATAAATTCAACAACAGCGACTTGAGCCCGATAGAACCACATTCATTTCTTGTTAATTTTATGATCCGGTTTTTCGATTTGTTTCTTCCGTGCTACCAGAGCTTTTTTGATGTATAGCACCTAACACGTTCACACATTGTGCATGTGTTGCTGACATTTAGAGCCTATACACACTTGCGACTCAATCGATTTAGTCGAATGTTGATTTGCATGGGAATGTATGGAAGCATTCACACTACATTCAATTAGTTGTACAACTGAAACAGTTGGATTTGCAGCCCAATTTCATTCCAACTGAAACAGTTGTACAACTGCTTGATCAGCAAGGCGCCCTTCTACGTATTCACACTTGAGACAATTTAGTCGAACGACTACAACAACAACAGTGATATTCGTAGTGGAAAGAGTTGCCATGCTGACAGAACTACTTTTATTTCACTTTTGGTAAATTGTAGAGATTGAATATTTCAATTAATATTTTCAAAATGTTTAAAAACAAAAGGTTCGTTTCTTATTAACTACACCATTTCCAGATGGATTTTAGAAAGCGTTAACTGGATTTTAGAAAGGGGAAATTGGATTTTAGAAATGTCAATTGGATTTTAGAAAGGGGAAATTGGATTTTAGAAATGTCAATTGGATTTTAGAAAGCGTTAAAAGGATTTTAGAAAACAAAATTGGATTTTTGAAAGCGTGAATTGGATTTCAGAATGTGCGTTTATAATAAATTTTACACAGAATTTTTCGAATAGAAATTCTTTATTGCGTATGAAAGTATAAATTAATAATTATATAAATTTTCGAAAATCCAATTTACAGTTTCTAAAGTCCAATTTCCCTTTTCTAAAATCAAATCGACATTTCTAAAATCCAATTTCCCCTTTCTAAAATCCAGTTGACGCTTTCTAAAATCCATCTGGAAATGGTGTAGTTATAGACAAGAATTATCTAACTAAGGATATTTACTTCCGTTTTCATATGTTTCTTGATATTGTTGTTCTCTTCAAATGTCATTAATCGCATTTTAAAATAGAAATAATGAAAATGAAATTTCATGAAAATTATTAATGGCTGATTTTTACTATTTTTCCGTTTCTTGTACTTCTGTTCGTTTCGCCTTTATGAGCGTAATTCCTTCCGTTTTTCTCTTTTCATTTACTTGACAGCTAGTTGCTAGTTTAATAAGAAACAAAGCCAAACAATGTATGCACTTTTTGTTTATTTTATTATTTTTTATTTATTAATCAAGTTGACAGCTGACAAGAAGGTGCTTTCATGTAAGAATGCAGATAAACTTTAACAATTTAATACTTCATCACTTTATATGAAGACCACTAATGTAAAATTTGCTGAGTAAAATGTGAACATTGGCAACACTATGTCATTGTCAATCGCACGACTATTTAGTCTCAAGTGTGAATAGCTGCCACCGATTCGACTAAATAGTTGGAGTAGTGTGAATACAACAGTCCAATTCGACCAAATCGATTGAGTCGCAAGTGTGTATAGGCTCTTACATAACAATGATCCCGATTGTTTCAGTCAGTTTAGCTTGATCCAGAGCTTGGTGTAATAATTAAAACACGCCTATTTTCACAAGGTTGCTACAAATAGCTTACGGTCAGAACACATTCATGGCTACAATTACTTTACATTTAGAACATATTCATGGTGTTGCATATGTACAAAACGTTCATATGAATTAGAGCAAGTTCTCGTTGTACAAATTAGTAAAATTAACATTTGAGTAAAAAATGCTAGAAAAAAGCCACGAAGCTAAAACGAAAATTATGAGGCTAAAGGACAAAAAGAAAGGCCAAATCTAGCCTCGAAAAGGCTAACCTGGCCACACTGCTCACCATGCATACGCAATTTTAATACGTCCTGTATTTTCGTTGTTAAGAACACTGTCAACAATTATCGCTGCCAAAATGCTGTAATATACCATGGTATAAAAAATACAGGTATGTGCATTGTCATTTTGACGCTGTCTTTTTGATTAAAAAGCAGATTTTTGAAGTTTGCTCTTATGTCAGTTTTGGAGTATAGCGATGCCAGACTTTTATTTTTTGAATGCGTAGATTTTTGTTTGAAAGTTTGGGTATTTCAGGAATCAAAGGACAGAAAGAGAAAGGGCACTAGTGAGCAGATTTATGGAACTTCCGGTAGCTCCTCTTCGCTCACTCCACAAATCTTCATCCACTCTCCGCGAATAAAGGGTATCGTCGGAAATTGGGAAAATTTTATATCACCGTCTTTGCAGCCAATTTCCATACAAAATGCGGAGAACGAACACTTGAAATTTACGTGGATTTATTCAGAACAATCTATCGAAATTTGACAACCAGACAGAAGAGCCAATTGCGTTATGTGGAGACAGGTGATTAGTGCTTTACGCGGTTGATGGTTCTAGAAATGTTTTTCATACATCATTACCGCTTGTGACTCTAGTTCTGGTTGTTGTTGTTATAACAATCATTTAGCGCTGCTAAAACTGTCATCGAAATCGTAGAACAGAACGCTTAGGAAACGTGTAGTTTCGACAGGATTGACCTATAAGAAAAGGGGTGTTAGTTAAGTTGGTAGATTCTACGACGCTGCACATACATTGTACCAGCGTGACACGGGTATATCGAGGCTGTTCTACTCTCACTTCAGTTCCAAGTGGAGCTTGATCTTTGTTGCTGTTCTGAGTACTTGAAGCTCTGCTGGTTGGTGGCGTTCATATTGGCGTTCAGGTCTGGCTGGCCGATCATCTTGAATGACTTTTGTATTTTAGCGGCGACTGACTTGAGAATTTTGATTTTGGATAAGTAAATTTCAATTGCGAACGCGGTCGTACTTATATCCGAAGAAGGAAGCAAAATTTTCAAAGACAACGCCCTCCACTGCTGTTCCTACTGCTTCCACTACAATGTCTTTAATATCTACCAACTATTTATTATATAATGAATGAATGCAACACTTATATTTAACATTTGAAAAAAGTTTTTTATTATTATTTTTTTTTATTTTTAACGTTTTTTTTTTTCATTTATATATAAACAATTTTCTTACATAAGTATCATGCTTATAAGCTAGAAATACTTAAAATTACAATGAATATAGTAATCAAAGTAATCACATGAAGAATTGGACAAACAATGATTTAAACTTTAGAGAAAAGCTATCTCTTGTTTTATAAAGCCGATCAATATGACCGAAGTAGCAAATTTAATTTAATTTACCACTTAAATACAAAATATGTACATTATGTATGCACATGCATATACATGTATTTATGCATTTATGCATTTATTTTTTTTTATTATTTTTTTTTTATTTTTTTGTTTTTTTTTTGTTTTTTTTTTTTTGTTTTTTATGGTGTTTTTCTTTTATTTTTTTTCTGTATTTATGGCAGTTATTAGTTCGATGATTGCTTCTCATTCCGTTGTGATATATTCACATAAGCCACCATATCGAACCAACGACAAAAAAAAAAAAAAACAAATCAGCCAGTCACTCTTTTCACTTTGATAGTCCCATTCAATGAGGTATACATGCCATCACTCCCATCATCGGCACTTACAATTCCAGCTGGAATTGCTCTTGATCTTCGATTTTCATTGATTGCGTCTTCTTTACCAAATCAACTGGTGGTGGCACACACTTGCGGAAGGGTGTACGTGGTGTACCGCGTAGCAAACAAGTTGGCAGATTACTGGGTGGTGTTTGACTTAAGGGCGAGCTGCGTAGATTCTTAAGGAAAGTGCGTTCATAGATTAACTTGGTGCCTGTAAATTGAAGGAAAGAAAGTACATTATTAGTTTACATAAGTATAATAATAAAAAAAAAATAATTGAAAAAAAATTTAATAACCAGCGATTAAAAAATATTAATGAGATATAAAAAAATCTTTTTTGAAAAACTATTTTCTTTTTGCTGCAATAACTGCTAATTTCACTTATGCAACAACGCTTTATGTATTTTAAATACTTACCACCAGGTGTTGTCGAGAACAGCGTACCACCGGGTGTGGATGAGTACACTTCCGGCATTTGAATGGGATCAGTGATGATAATTCTTTTCGTTCTAGGCATAGCATGGCTGATGGCCTGACGAGCAGCTGGTGATGCAGACATTTCTGGTTTTTATTTTTTTTTTAATCAGTTAGTTATAATTTACTATTCACTTGGTTAATATGTATGTATGCACTACGTGTGTTTATATGTAAAGCCTCTGTTTGTAATCAATTTATGCTGATGCTAGTGCTTCTTGCACACCGGAAAAATTAATCGCCAAAATACTCGTCACAAACGATCGCTAGAGTTTTTATTTAATTGCTTTTGTTTTATTTTTTTTTTTTTTTTTCAATTTTAGCGTTTTCTTTCAATTGCGTTTTATATTAAACACTTATTGATTGTGCTTATGTATGTATGTATGAATTACTTTTTGCTTTTGACGATGATATTTCTCCTGCGTTTGAAACTTGACTGTTGTGTTCTGGTTTGGGGAGCGGTCCTATTTATATGAGAAATTTCTACGAGAAAACATGAGCGTAGCGTGGTGTACGTGGCCCGTAGCGGCAGAGGCAGAGCCAGCTAGCGCACACTCACTTTGTAAATAAATGGGATTATATATGTATGCATATATATACATAGATATAAATTTATAAATAATATAAATACATACCTACCCAGCAAAAAATCTACGCCTTAGCTAAGAATTATTACAGTAGATTTAAAGGCTTGAGAAAGAATGCCTGAAAATTATAAAGGAAGCTAAGTTGTATGGCGTAAGGCTTAAAATAAGGCTGATTTTTCTGTGTTGATGTCATGAGGCCTTAAGGAATACTCTCTCTCTCTCTCTGAGAGCACATCTTGTTCATAAAGGAGCATTCCATTGTTTGTACGGGACAAATTGTACGAATTTTTACAGTTTTCGATTTGAATTAAAGGCACACCAAAATGTTAACCAACAAAATATCTGGTGTATTGTTACTGTTTGATAAAACTCTTATTAAAAGCAGAAACTTTCTTTTGATATATTCGTGTATGGGTGAAAAATCTGAAAAAAGTTATGTGTTTGTACGGGACAGGGCTGGTCTACCATGATCCTTGGTTTATGCGAACAAGGTGCAATTTTAGGCAAATTAATTGTATTAGAAAAAAATAAAAAAGTAAATGCGGTAGCACTAATATCAAAGTTTGTTCAAACAACAAAAATATTAGAAATAAGGTTATTCCAAAAGAATTAAAAATGCTGCAAAGTAAGTTTTTACATTGTTTGTACGGGACAAATGGTATAAATCTTTACAATTCACAGACAAGCCAAAAGGTTATCAAACAAAGTTTCCAGCAGAAGCTTGCATTTGAAAAACTAGTATATGTGTGAGAAATCAAAATGTTTGTATGGGACAAATTTATCATTTTCCGTGAAATGCTCCAAAGCTTATTCGTATGCTAAATAAAGCTTGTTACGGCCTGATAATCAGGCTCTCTGTGGTGTATGGATACCTTATAAATATTTTAATAATAAGGTGTTTTTTGTTTAGCTGCATAATTCACATTTTTTTTTGCAATTTAAGAGTTGCGGCAACTAATAACAAAAATATATATTCTGCTAGGGTTGAAACGTTATTATTAATATATATTTATACATATATGTATGTATGTACATATCTATATATCGGAATGAGATAAGCGTGCGCACTTTATCACTTAACACTTCATTGCATGTCAGTTGGATTGAGGCGACAATACGCAATTTTTACGTGCCACATATTGTTCTTTGCTCATAAAAACCAAGGTTTATCCAAATAAAGGTTATATTACTTCCGTTTTCGTGTATTTCTGGTTTCTTATACATATACATAACGTCGTACCATACGAAAACTAGCATACGATTTTTTGTGACTGACGAATAGTAACAAGTACGACATTTGGCTGACGAAATCTATCAATTTCATTTAAGCAACAACAATTTTAATGTAAAAACAGTATATATCGTCGTACCATACGAAAACTAACATCAGATTTTTTGTGGCTGACGAAAAGTAAAAAGTTCAAGTTTTGGCCGACGAAAAGTAATAAAATCGAGTTTTGGCTGACGAAAAGTAATAAAATCCACTTTTGGCTGACGAAAACTATCAATTTCGTTTAAACAACAAAAATTTTAATGTAAAAACAGTATATAATTACTGATACTTTTCGTCAGCCAAAAGTCGATTTTATTACTTTTCGTCAGCCAAAACTCGATTTTATTACTTTTCGTCGGCCAAAAGTCAAATGTTCTACTTTTCGTACAGAATTTTTTTATTGATAGCTTTCGCCAGAAATTTTAAATATGTTAGTTTTCGTATGGTACGACGATATGTAATTACTGCTACTTTTTGTCGGCCAAAAGTCAAATGTGCTACTTTTCGTACACAATTTTTTTATTGCTAGCCTTCGTCAGAAATTTTAAATGTACTAGTTTTTGTATGGTACAACGGTATATATGTCATTAATCACACAGAACAAATTTTTCCAATTCGTCTTGTTTGACATTCTACATGAAAAATCTTCGCCATGATTGACGGAGTACGGTTTAGTTAGTATACATACACAATTCCAATCAGCTTAGCTAATGCGATATCCTTAGTTAGATAATTCTAGATAAAAACTCAATTCCCTTTCTCTATGTTTGGAATATGTTAAATGAAGTATTAAGATACATATTTGGAGCAGAGGGAATGAGTGCAAGCAGCAGCAGCGCTGCCAGTGAATTCCAGTTTAACAACTTAGTTACAGCTTACGCTTACATGTATGTTTCTGGGCTTTCATTTACTTGGCTCGGCATTAGGTCCGTTTATTATTAGCTAGTTATGAATAGTTAGCCAAGTTTCGGCTGGCAAATCGTTTCTTGAGTCAAAAAAATAGCAGAAGAGAGCCATTGACAGCTCCAAATTTCAGCTAGTAAAATTTTCCCTAGCTGAAATTATTTGCTGCCAAAGTAAGAAACAGCTGTTGAAAAAATAAACAAGCGAATACTTTTTATTTTATTACTTTTGAAATTTTCTGAATTTTTGAAATAGAAATAAAGAAAATTAAATGTTTTTTTTTACAAAAAATAACCATTAACAGTCAAAAATAGCATTCAAATTACTAATCGCTAATTTTTACTATTATTCCGTTTCTTGATTTTCTGTTCGTTTCGCTCTTTATGAGCGCAATTCTTCCCGTTTTGCTCACTTGACAGCTAGCTGCTAGTTTAATGTCCGTGTCCAAACACAGCAACTCTGCTGCGAAATTATCCAACGATTCTCTTTTGTGCCGCTGTTCTGTCTTCCATTTGTCCAAACACATCAACTCGTCGCTGGCCAACTTTTGTTCATTATGTTTTGTTCTGGCATTCTTCGAACGCTCTGATTGGTCACTGGCGATAAGAATTGCTGCACAAAGCGTGTTGTCCGAGCACCGACGACTTGGTGTCCCCCTCCTTTCCTCGTCGCCTTCTCACCAACAAACGAACAAAAGCAGCGGGTTGCTCAACTTCGTGTCTCCGTGTTTGGACGTCGACAATAAGAAACAAACCTATTGTTGTTCTCTAGACCGGCTTGCCGCTGTGAATATTGACGTCGCTGTTTACGTTGACGTCGACTTCGCTGCTGTTATTGTGTATTCTCACCATCTTGCGTCCAAAAGTCCGTGTCCAAACACAGCAACTCTGCCGCGAAATTATCCAACGATTCTCTTTTGTGCCGCTGTTCTGTCTTCCATTTGTCCAAACACATCAACTCGTCGCTGGCCAACTTTTGTTCATTATGTTTTGTTCTGGCATTCTTCGAACGCTCTGATTGGTCACTGGCGATAAGAATTGCTGCACAAAGCGTGTTGTCCGAGCACCGACGACTTGGTGCCCCCCTCCTTTCCTCGTCGCCTTCTCACCAACAAACGAACAAAAGCAGCGGGTTGCTCAACTTCGTGTCTCCGTGTTTGGACGTCGACAAAGTCTTCTGACGAGTTTCGCTTCGTTTTTTTAGTATTGGCTGTGCTTTTGTTGTTGCTTTTATTGTTTTTCGGTTTTATATACATATATGTACATACATATATACTTTTCAGCTTGTGGCGGCAGTGATAAATAAAATTATTGCGCAGTCAGTTAATGTTTGAGTATTTACATATGTACATACATATATACATATACATATAAATATGTATATGTATGTATGTATGTACTTATATACATTCGTACCTACATATGCTTCTTCTTGTTTTATATTAAATGATTCAAAATTAAATGACTTTACTCGACGCGTGCATTTGTTGCTTGTTTTTGTTTTTTGTTTTTTATTATGTTCTTATTTTTTTGTTTTGTTTTTGAAATAAAAGTTCTACGCAGGAAAAATACTACATATGTATTAAGGTGGAGTCAAAACATATGGGCTAATCCTGAAAAAGTCAACCAAGAGCATGAAATTGAAAATGGTCCGAACTTTTTTTTTTTGGTATTTATTAGTAAAGATAATACATGTATATGTTAGAAAAACATAAGCATTTTCTATTCGTTCTTAAACTCGAGCTGAGAAAAATCGCCAAAAAATAATTTTTACTAAGGCATTTTTATTAGCAAAGTATCATTTTTTTTCTTCGCGGGTTTAGTTTATTGAAAAGAGAATTATATTATTGTTACACGCTCTAATCACTCTACATAGAACGTAATTTAATTTAAGAGTATAAAATTTGCGAAGCTAGTAAGAATAAAGGAGTTTTTTTACTTTAAAATTTCGCTTATCCTTATGTCGCCTGCGTTACCAAAAAACTATATAAATAGTTATTAAATCTAGGAAACCACGTGAAATAAAAAGAAATTTCAGTGACAAAGTAAGCTTGTGTACCTTTTTCCAAAAACAAAGTCAGTGTTGTCCGTAAGCTGAATGTTACAACTTTATGTGGGTTTTAAATTTGTCGCGTGCGTTACCATAAGTGCAAAAATTCAATCTATCTATGTATATAAAAATGGATCACTATTTCCTTGGTTATCGCATCACGACGGATGGAACGATTTCGATAATTCTTTTTTTGTTGTGTTTAGTATTGTCTGGAGAAGGTTCTATTGGAAAATAATTTCAAAAAAGTTAAATGGGCGTGGCACCTCCCATACAAACAAAACGTTTTATACTGTATACGTATTTCTGAAAATATTCTTTGTAAGGCTTAGAACTTGGGACGATATAATAACGTGATTCCAAGTTCACAAATAGAGAAGAGCATTATTACAAAAAGGGGCGTGGCACCTCCCATATACCCCAAATTTTTTATACTCAATATCTCTGAGTGTTCATGGTTGGACACTGGGAATTGGTACAGAGATAAACAATATCAATACTATACTTACGAAAGAAAATTGGAGCTATTGGAAAAGGGGGCATGGCATCTCCGATACAAACTTAATCTCTCTAAGTTATGGAAAAGTGTTCCAAACATTATCGGAATTAAAAGTTTGCATTGGGTTCATACATCGATGGCGACTTTACTGAGGTTGCTTGAACAGCTTATTCGCCGAAGAAAAAAATTAAAGTAGGTACAACGTACCTAGTTTTAAATTATCTTTTATTTATTCTATACTTTAAATGTACTTTTTTAATCATTGTTTGCTAAAAATTCATTAAAAATGAGAATTAAAAAAAATTTGTTTTATATTTTTTTCATTGGGAAATTTTGTCGCGTGCGTTACTGTCGCGTGAGTACTACTATTATAGTTCATAAACAAAATTAGAGAAATATTTTTAATATTTCGTAAATCTACGAACCTAGGGTACTTATTCTTCGAACTTCATTTCCTAATTTTAAGTAAATATGTTATCGTGCAAAATTCGCAAAATTTTGCATACTTCCAGACGCATTAAAAAAAACTTCTATTTTTTTGTCGCGTGCGTTACCGCTATAAATTTGCCTATATATCAGAACTTAACTGATACTCCACCTTAAATTTTCTCGTGAATGTAGTACTCTGGTAGTGCTTTGCATTAAATAAAATAAACATGTAATCCTCTCATTGTTTCCCTCCTTTAGCATTGATTATATGCGTACGAATGTCGCGTGCGTTACCCAGGATTAGCCCATATGGAGATTTTTTTTTGTTCTTTTTCTGAACGTACCTACCAGCAATGAAAAGTTGCCTTTATACGAGTTAAAATTTTACAGGCTTATTTCTGGGCTACAAAGGTGCCGTTCTGGCTTTGGAACAAATTGAATTACCAAAAAAAAATTTTCACTCCACCTTAATATGTATGTATGTATATACATATGCAAGGCCGTATCTAGGGGGGGAATGCAGGGATCAATCCCCGCCCCCCCCCCGAAATTAATGCGATTAATTTATTTTTAATAATATAAATATGCTTAATTGTATTTTTTAGAAGCATAGA
Source organism: Urophora cardui (assembly GCA_960531455.1). Taxonomy (NCBI): domain Eukaryota; kingdom Metazoa; phylum Arthropoda; class Insecta; order Diptera; family Tephritidae; genus Urophora; species Urophora cardui. The sequence goes on along the minus strand of OY482674.1, from coordinate 30,933,288 downwards.
AATCATATAAAAAGTTAGTCTCAATTATTATTTGTATCTATGTATGTACTAGCAAGTACGCGGCTTACTTCGTTGCGCCGCAAAAATTAAATATACTGATGTTTAGCTTTGAGTAGTGTAAAAATGGGTTACACATTCATATTTTGTGCTTGTTTTCTGCAAGGAATGTAATATACCACCCTTCTTTAGATGAAATGCAAACACTTTAAATTAAACAACGTTATAAACAATACATTTATTAACAACAAAAAACTCAAAGTTATAATAATTCAAACAACGTTTGGTACCTACACAGAGCGAAAACCACCTAATAAAATAGAACAAAAGTAAGAAGATATCTCTATAGTTTTTCTTTAAGAAGAATCCCTACTTACTTTTAATGGGATAGTCTTTTTAATAAAATCAAGAAGAAATCTTCGAATATATATGTGGATATCTCCTTGAATTAATAAAGAGGGCGTTCTTCTTATTTTTATTAGGTTATCTAATTAAATTTATTATAAAGTTTAGTCTTATATACATACATATGTAAACTAAGTGAGCGGTTCACAGTCGACAACAATAATGCGTAAAGAAAAGTTGAGTAGAAAGTTTTTTATTTATTGTAAGAAGGTATACTTTTAAATAAAATTAAAAAGATTTACCTCCCAAAAATAAGAAGAAATCTCTATGGAAATATCTTCGTCTCTGACTTCTGTCCTCTTTTTGGGCCACGAAGCTGTTCAAAGAGACAATCTTCTTATTTTTATGAGGATTATTTGGCTCTGTGTACATTAGTAGGCAAATTAGTTCATAAAATAAGGTACATCTTGTTCATTAATTAAAAACTTCCGTGAACACAACATTCTTTGTTTTGTTGCCATTTCCAGGTATAAGAAAACTCTGGTTTTGTGGTGAACCAGTTCGCGACAGAGCGACATACATTTGACCGTGAGAAAACACCTCGTTGCGAAGGTCTACCCCAATATAGCTAAATGTTTTCCCTTGGGACTTACAAAAAAACGCAAATTTCACTCATACGACCCATGAAAAGGGAAGAATGTTCCATATAGTTTAAATCCGGTCTGTAGTTAAATGCTGATTTCGTATGAATCGCCACATGTCTCCTCTGCATTCCACGCAACCGTGAGTTCTCTAAACGATTTGCATGTTCAGCGACTGTCCCGTTTCTTCTGAACCTAATTTGGCGCCTGTTTCCAGAAGATATAGATAACTGCGGTTTTGCTTTTGGCATGTCTAAGAAATTGTTTAACAAAATCATAAACTTATAATTAACTTAATTGGGTAGGAGCTTAATTTAAAATTTTACCATTGAAATTAATGGTGATTTCGTTTCATCAAAAAAATGCGCATTTTTGTTACACTCTTCAATTTTCCGTTTTCGTTTGCAAAATGAAGGTAAAACGTCAAACAGAATATGTCTTCTTTTTTTAGTTGTTTTATTAGGCTAGTGGATCTAGTGGTAATTTAGTGTAAAAAAAACTACATAAGTTTTTCACTTGCTACCCTGTTTTCGTTTCCTAAAAATGTACACTTCAGTGGTGTAAAAAACTCACACTTTTTACCCTCTGAAGCTTTGACAGGGTAGCTGGTTGCACTGAAAATCAGCTGACGAAAATTTTATTTGACAGATAAATTTGGTGAAATTAATTGGATTTTGCAATAACAATTAAGTATGGATGATAAGCGAAACCTAATTATTCATGCACATAGCATAGCAAACGGGGCAGATATGTATGTAATTTGAATTTGAAATGTTTTTTTTTTTAGTTAATCCCCCCCCCCCCAAAATTAAATCCTGGCTACGGCCTTGTACATATGTATGTATGTATACTTATCTATGTTCCAATTAACTTAATACTCAGTACTTAAGTAGGTACACATCTACTTCTTATTTCTAAAATATATGTATATACCTACATATATACCTATGTATGTATATGTATATGTATGTACATATATATGCATAAGTTTTTTGCAATGGGGAGACGGAGGCTTTTATTAATTTGTTTTTATTTTTATACCTTTCATGAGAATGAAATGGTATTATGTATAACTTGGTGCCGAAAATCAAATCTTGAAAGTACTAGAAGGAGGCGTGACAGACCCATCAATATATATACCGATATAATCAGAATCATGAGCTGAGTCGTTTAAGCCATGTCCGTCTGTCCGTCCGTCCGTCTGTGTGAACGCAAACTAGTCCCTCAGTTTTTGAGATATTTGATTGAAATTTGGAACACGGGTGAGTTTTAATGCTCAATCGATCATTTGTCGGAATTGGCCGAATCGGACCACTATAACATATAGCTCCCATACAACCAATTGTTCAGATTTATACATTTTGGGGTATAACTTCTCCCTTCTTACAGCTAAGGACACGAAACATTGGAGTATTTGTACCCATATTGACCCAAACAAGGTTACTGAAAATTGTCAAGATCGGACCACTATAACATATAGCTGCCATACAACCGATTGTTCAGATATACACATTTTGGTGTATAACTTCCCCATTTAAACAGCTAAGAACATGAAATTTTGAAGTATTTGTACACATGTTGGCCTAAACAAGATTACCGAAAATTGTTAATATCGGATCACTATAACATATATCTCCCATACAACCGATTGTTCAGATATACACATTTTGTCGTATAACTCCTCCATTTAAATAGCCCAGACACCATTTTTTCTAATAAACCGTTCCATAAATAACCCACAAAATTGAAATTATAAATTATACTAAATCAGGCTATGTACATACATACATACATAGGTAGCTTTTCATTTCCCCACTCATGAAAGGTATGAAGTCTTCTGTACAGCCGAAGACAGCCGCGCTCTTACTTGTTTTACATTTAGAAGTGTTTAGCGGCCTTGTTTCTCTTCTAAATGGGTCAACAAACTCGTTGACTTGCCGGCTAAAAACTTTTCGCGATTATTTTCTGTGTTTGACTTGATAACATCTGATTTTTTTTGCAAAAAAATGTACATGTGTCTATATGTATATTTATATGTATGCATACATAGTATATGTACATACCTACCTATATAAATAAATATGTACATACCTACATATGTACATATGAATTTCGCTAAATCTTAAAAATCGAAAGCATAACTCGAGGCGCTAAGCCCACGATATCATGAAGCTGATTCCATAATGGGCGTACATGCATACATACATATGTATATATGTACATACATGCATACAGAAATAAAGCGATATCTTCGGGCTTTTATTCCAAACCGCATGCTTTTTTCAGATGTTCGTTAAAAAAAAATACATATATATATATACATACAGCTGCCTACCATCTAACTTCCCTGCAAAAAGTGGGACCACGTAATATGGTAGTACAGGACCAGGTTACGTTGTGACAGTTCCTAGCTACAGAGGTGGTCCAAATATATGAAAAAATATGGTTACATTAACATTGCGATGTCATTGGACATGACCACCCCTGCTTCACCGCTGCATAACAAAGGACTATATAAAACAGTGATAGGCAAAATTGAAATGCAACTGTATTAGTGAGAGCGCCGTAATAGCGCAAATCAATTGGTTCGTTTTCGTTTAGTCCAGTGATAGGCAGTGTTGCCAGAATATTTTGAAGCGTATAGCTAAATTAAATAAAAAAAATTGCTAAAAATAGCTAAATAATTTTTTTCATAGCTAAAATAAATAGCCAAATTTTTTTTTGTTCAAAAATAGCCAAATAATGATTTATTTAAAAAGACGTGACATAAAACAACTTCACATATATGAATATTTATATATACATATATTATATATTGTAGCCATACATACAGCTACGAATTTTATCAAAATTGTTCAAGCTGCCAAATATTGTACTTGGTAGCCTCCAAGAAAAACTAATTTAAACAAAATTTGCATTAAAATATGAGTTAATCATCAAACGTGGAGTTAACGCATGTGTCAGTGAATAGTGTTCGCGAAATTGCTAAGGGCTTGATAAAAAGTTTATAAGGGCTTAATAATTATTTGGTAAGTATATATACTATTTTATTTTTACATATTGAAAATTTTAAGTTTTTTTGTGTAAATGTATACGTTGAAACTACTAAAGAATAGATAAGTTGTTTAAAATATTAATTTAAAAATAGGACGGAAATGGGTACAACATCATTTAGAGGTGTACCCTTTTGCGTGTTAAGTACGGAATTAGGAACATTTGGAGCATTCTGTTTTATCTTTTTTTTGATATACGAAATAGAATTCGTAAAAACTTAAAAATTGCATTAAATTGTAAATTTTACATATATTGTTATGGCCTATTTCCGTGCTACACTTAATTCAAAATTACGACCGTTTCTAGAGCCATAAACTTCGGCAATTTATTTAAAAGAGAATAATAGTTGTATTATTTAAATATAAAAAAAATATTTAATTATAAATATTTTAGCTATATACTTACATATGTAAATGCATAATTGGCTTATAAAATGTTAAGTTTATGATTATGAAGAGGAAGAAATTATTAAAAAAAATTAAATCGCCTCAGCCAATAAACAAAAGAGCAACATTTTAAGTAACTGATCTCAATTTAAATAATAATTATTATAATTAGTTTAATAGTGCTGTGCTATTTTTAATAACTGAGACGCTACAAGCGATTCAATTTTAACTTAAAATGTTTGATTCCTAAGTATACATATATATTTAAGTTCATATCTAAAAATTTTTTTTATTTAGATGAACGCAGTAAGCGACTTTCGTTTTAATATTTTTTTTTTCAACTTGATGCTGGAAGAGATAATACGAGCTGCAGAACTCCACCATGCAGGAAACATCTTATACCACAAGAGTGTGCAACTGCTGGCGTACGCCGATGACATCGACATCGTTGGCACTAACACGCGCGACGCACAGTGGGGGCACCTCCATACAAACGCGGCCAAAAATAGTAATAATTGAGCTAGATACTTTAAACCCGGAACTTAAGCTTTCTTGATTGAAGATAGTAAACTGTGAAAATTTGAACAAAATCGGCCCACAAATACACCCCCCTCCCATATAACGGTATTTTTGAAATTTCAATATTTTGTTAACTATTATAGCTAAAATGCTCAATTTTAATAAGAGCACACATTTTTTAAATATAAATAATATACAGTAATCATTTTGGAAAAAGCGCAAAGTATTCCATGGTTTTCAAATTAAAAATATATGCACTTTTGAGCATTTTATAAGCATTCATCATAAAATTTTCCTTCAAAAAAATCACATTTAAAAAAATTTTTATACCACAAATGAAACTATACTTTTCTAAAGGATTTCAGTGTGCTGAATCTGAATCTGAAGTCAGAATTTTCAAATTGGTTCTAGTTTTTGAGATATTCATGTCCAATTAGGCAAAAAAACACGTTTTTGACTATATTCCCTGCTTAATATCTTGTATGTAATATTTTTTTATTCAAAATCAAATACACCGTTAGAAAGCATAAACCATCCCCCTGAATATGGCGTTTAAATTTTTCAGATATCTTTATTAGAATTGGAGAAATTGTTGTTTAAGTTTCATTAACTTGGCAAATTTTCCCCATACAAAATTATTAATACTTTTTGAAGCATACTTTTGGGGATTTTGTATGGGAAAAATGTATGAAAACTTAGAAAAACTCACTCCATAAAAAAGTTCATAAAACAAAAAAGCGCAAACGAATTTTTAAGATTTCTTCACCTGTTTATAAAGCACGTTCACTAGCACCAAATATTAAAAATTTGGAGAGGTCATATTTTGTATTTTTTTTTTATTTCATGTTGAAATTTTCCAATTTTTACACAATTTTTTTTTCTGTTCGCAAAGAAAAAGGCTGCAAAAAAATAATGATAACGCTGATAAAAAAAATTCTTTCATAATTTGAAAGTGTGAACCATTGCCTACAACACGGTGAACAAACTATTCGATTAGTCGCCTAAGAATAAGATTTTTCATAATGTCAAAAGTAGCCTAATTATTGCGTTTTGAAAAAGGCACTTTTAGTCAAATGGGAAAAATATTATTTAAGCGAAAAGCGCAGGTGGATTTCAAGAATTAAAATGCAGTTTGATTAAAAATATATCATTTCAAAACATATGAAAAAATTGGGGAGGTCATATTTTTTATTTTTTTGTTTAAAGTTGAGCAAAATTTTTTTTTTACGACTTTTTTTGTCAATATTTGAAAGTTCATATAAATCTAAGAGTTACCGCTGGTTACAAAAGGTTTATTGTTTTTAAAAGGCCAAATCAATATCTATGTAATGATGTATCACTCGATTACATACGTTAATAATTGAATGAGTTACAGCATTTTGTATAAGGTGTAATTGTTGAGAAATAAAAGGAAATATTTTTTGCTCAGTTTTTAACACCCTGTACGGCTAAACAAAACGAGACTCAAAAAATTTTATATAAGCTTTTTTTTTACAAATTGTTATATCTGTCAATCACTTTCAAAAAAATTTGATTTGCTAATACTTTAATTTCGATTTTATTTTTGGCCGCTATCACCCAGTGTGCGACGTATGTTCTGCCTTCTCCAAGCTGGATAAAGAGGCTAAGAAAATGGGTTTGGCGGTCAACGAGGATAAGACGAAATACCTCCTGTCATCACACAAAGAAACAGCACGCCTTGGCAGCCACGTAACTGTTGATAGCTACAAATTTGAAACTGTTAAGGACTTCGTCTATTTGGGAACCAGCATTAACACCAAAAATAATGTCAGCACTGAAATCCAACGAAGAATCACTCTTGCCAATAAATCCTACTTTGGACTAATTAGGCAATTGAAAAGTAAAGTCCTCTCTCGACGAACCAAAATCACACTCTACAGGACACTCATTGTTCCAGTCCTCATGTGCGGCGCAGAAGCATGGACTATAGCACAAGCAGATGAGATGGCGCTTGGAGTATTCGAGAGGAAAGTTCTTCGGAGGATTTATGGACCTTTGCGCGTTGGCGGGGGCGAGTATCGACGGAGATTTAACGATGAGCTGTACGAGCTTTACACAGACATCGACATTGTTCAGCGAATAAAGATCCAGCGGCTGCGTTGGGCAGGTCATGTCGTGAGAATGGACGAAGGTGCTCCGGCCCAGAAAGTATTCCTGTCGAAACCCGCTGAACGCAGAAGAAAGGGGAGACCTCCACTGCGTTGGGAAGATCAGATGGACAGTGGTGCTGACTCCCTAGGTATTCCCAAATGGCGCCACGCTGCACGGAACAGAAATAGCTGGCGTATTATGTTGGACTCGGCCAAAATCGTATAGACGGTTACGTACCAATTAAGTAAGTAAGTAAGTAAGTAACACCCAATTAATATTTTGGAGGCCTTTCGCTATAAATTTTGTGTTAATTTTTAAATAAATATATGCTTATACTTTTTATGTAAATTTACATTTTTTATTTTACACAAAATGTCTAAAATTTGAGCAGAAACGGGTTTTTATAGTTTAGAACGGAAATAGGAACGCTTTCGTACAGAATTGGGAACCGAACAAAATTTTCGGACGGAATTGGGAACAAAATATGTTTTTCGAAAAAAGCACAAAAATTACTTTCTGTTGCTCTTTTTTAAATATTATTAATTTTTTATGACAATATATTTTTTCTGCATCAGTAAAAGTCAATTTTAGACTTCAAGTGTTTTTCTGTCGACTAAAATATTACTTTGAACGTGTATATGCCTTAATAGTACGGAAATAGGTACACTTACCTTACCTGCGGTAGCTATACTTAACAAAAGCAAGTATTTTGCAAGGATGGGCATTTTTCAACTACCACTCATTTTCAACTACCACTCAAATTGAGTGGTAATTAAATCCTGATTTTAACTACCACTCAATTTGAGTAAATTCAGGATTTAACTACCACTCAAATTGAGTGGTAGTTAAAATCAGATATTTAACTACCACTCAGGTTTGAGTGGTAGTTGCAGGCTGAGTGCACTCAAAATTAGTTGAATCATGCCCAACCCTGGTATTTTGGCATGAAAAAAAAATCACATCACCTTACAAATGAGCCTAGTGGGATGTGCAATGGGTTGTACATACATACATATGTGCAATGCAGAATAAAAACACATACATACATATGTACATAATTATCAATAAATAAAACGTATTAATAATAACTATTTGTAAACACGGCCATAATAAATACAACACGCCATCGGCTGATGCAATATCAAAAACAAAAACATACATACATACATATGTACATATAAAAACACTTAAACGTGAAATAACATAAAAAGAAACACAATCAAAAACAAAACAAAAAACAATCACAATAAACAGAGCAATAAACAAATTCGCTAAAATTAAATATGCATGTAAATATATTTATGTGTAACTAAATAAAAGCAACTAGGTATGTAAATACATATGCAAATAGAATAAAGAGCAAGATTCGGCCACTAATGAATTGCGTCCATATGGATGTACATACATACATACATACATACATACATACATACATACTATGTATGTTTGTAATTTGTGCCGGTTGCTGCAGCCGTGAATTAAGTTGATGATAAATATACACATATACTATGTATATATATACATACATACATATGTACATTAGATGCGCTTTTTTTTAGATATTCTCTCCGGCACCGGAATATGAAAATAGAGTGTTTTAGAGCAAGTAAACTGAAAAAAAAAGTTTCAAAAACTAGATGGAGCTACACCGAAAACCGCGCAATTTTTTAGAATTTCAAGGTATGTTTAGATTTATGTACATATGAAAAATGTTATGATTTTGCACAAGAAAAAAATCGTATCTATTCATACATACCCAGCAAAAATCTGGTCATCGCTATTACCTGTCAGGCATGACAGAGTTCATCACTTCCTTCACGCATTGCCAGTAATGCAGAGTGGAATGAGCTAACATTACCCATTCCACGTAATGCAAAGTAGAGTGGAGCGCGAAAAATGAACTGGAATAAATACTGTTATTTTCAGTAGAAATTTCCATCATGCCTTACATTTTTCGCCTTCTTCTTCTGCTTCCCTGTAAGGTATTCTTTATTTGATTCGCTAGAATCCTTGCGGTATTGCGTGATTTATTCGTTCGGCGGTAATGCAGTGGGCAAGTCCTTCACTCCAATGACAAGCCCATGCTAATGTCAGGCATTCTGTCAACGAATGTGGAAGCGATTGCCAGGGTTTTTCTGGATTACCCTCTTAATTCCACGGTCATCGAGTTTTTTGATGGGTAGAATTAACCGCTAAAGCGAATGGCGTACTCAGTTTTTGGTACACTACGCAGGGAAGGTAATACGCGGCCCAAAGTGATAATTTTCTTTTTTTTCTCATGAATCTTCAATTTCTTGCCCTATACTCTTCCTGAAAGCGGACATTATTTTTCAATTAAATCACACGGTAGGCTGCGTTATTTAATACGCTTTCCCTAAATGTATAGCTATTAAAAATCGAATAATATTTGGATGAGTTCATCAATTCCCTTTTTGGGATGTGTTCAATTGAAGTACATACATACATATGTAGGTACATATTTATAAAATCTTCTGGAGCAAAGAGAATGAGTGCAGCAAGCAGCGCTGCCAGCGAATTCCAGTTTAACAACTTAGCTTCAGCTTAGTCTTATGAGTCTGATTGCTGGGTATGTATGTATGTATATATGTATACATGTGTAAGTGCGTTTACATTACAAAACTGTTTATTACATTTGGTTATGGATGTCATCATGCTTGAAGTCACGTAGGCCTACCAAACAAAAGAAATTGAATATGTATGTATGTATGTACATATGTATGTATGTATATACAACCATGCGTATACATATGTACATATCTATATAGCCGTACGTACATACATACATACATACATACCTAAAAGTGCAGACTAGGGACACGATATCGAATCAAAAGCATCGATCTGGTACTCATTTAAAATATCGGTTAAAAAGAATCGCGAACCCGATAATATCGAAACTAAACTACTCGATACTCAAAGTATCGGTATCGAAAGCGGTAATTTTCTAGAAGGTGCAACCTTAAAATTTCCTCTAAAATAGTTAAAAGAGGTACCAATCGACGCGTTCTGACCTCTAGATTATGAATTCGAAAGATTTTTCTACATTTAAAAGATTTATTAAAACGGTTTAAAGTTGCACCGTGTTCTAGAAAGTTACCAAAAACGCAATAAAACTCCATTCTGAGGCATACGCATATCGCTGTATTAGTGCTAATTCCATGGCATAGTATGCTATGGCTGGTTCCAAAGTTTTGATTTTGACGTAAATCCTTTTCGAACTCATAATAATATTTCAAGCTGATTAAAAAAATTTTATTAAGTTCTTGAAAACATTTTTTACAAACCATAAAAAAAAACAACAGGTGTATTTAATGCAATCACAGTTGTAAAAAGATATTTGCAAAATATTTAATAATAATAATACAATGGCGCTATTATAACTCTGACGAGCTTTATGGCCGAGCTTATCTCCCAATTCGAGGTGTGCTCCTTTTTGTTTTTCCTACTAATTGGGTGCACCTACAGTTTTATGCCGGCTCCGAACGGCGAATGCATATTTTTTTGTGAGAAGCTTTTTCATGGCAGAAATACACTCGGAGGGTATGCCGCCCACTGCCGAGAGGTCACCGCTGCTCTTAAAAAACCCAATAATTGGATTTTTACTAATTAGAAAAATTGTTTTGGTGTTTTGCTCGGACCGTTGATTGAACCCGAGACCTCTGGCATAGCAGGCGAGCACTCTACCCACTGCACCACAGCGGCCACAAAATATTTAGTATTTTGAAAAATAAACATCTTAAATACTTAACATTAACAATTCATTTCATTGAGATTATATGTATCCATCATTGAATTTTTTTGGAAATTTGAATTTAAATTATCGAAACAAAAAAATGATGAAACTGAAGTGGCAGAATAGCTGTGCATTCCATGTTATAAAGAGAAGCCATTGCGCAGTATGAATTTTCTTCCGGACTTCTTTCCTCTTACGACCAACGCAGAAGCTTACAAGAGGCAAATTTAAAATTTGTATTTCCATATATTTTATATTTTAAAAATAATTTATTTCATAGTTGTCAAATTGGAACAATTGTCAGAAAACAGTGCCAAATGTCAAAAAACCTATCGAAATACAAGCTGGCTCATTGGTTTTTAACCGCCTAGATGGTATTTCGTTGGTTTTTTTTAACATAGCTTACTCCCTTGCACCAACACAAAACTGTATTTGACCACCTCTTTCACACAAAAAACCTTGTAGAATACAGGAAAAAACGTATTGTCATAGGGGCATTAATGGAAAACGGACCTTTTTTTGTTTATAACGTGTTTTTAGTAAAATGCGAAAGAAAAAAGATATTGACGACTTCTTCGCTGAAATGATGATTTTTTATTTGCAAACGTCAAATTATCGTATGAAAATGAAAAATATATAATCCTATATCTCCAGTTATCATTAAGGGTATTCATTTAACCTTATAAATGCCTCGTAAAGTGTGTAAACTTGTAAATTTATAAAGTTTGTAAACGAACTGTCAAATTTTGTATGGAAAATCATTTACGCATGGTTGAGAAATTTACGCGCACATTTCAGTGTGTAAACTCTGTAAACTCGAAAAAAGCAACCTTGCGCAACAGAAACCTCTAGCATCAGTAAGTCATTTACAAAAATTTCCTTGTAAAGTCGTTTTAATTTGGCTTTCTCACTTATTGTTGGCATATTTTAATATATGTCTTTAATATATGTAGATATAGTTTTAAATAAATTTTTACAATAGCACAGCTGATGCGAAAAAAAATTATTAGGTGCGTTCATATAACAGTGTGTGTAAACTGATAGAAATTTACACTTTATAAACTTATACTCTTAAATGAATACCCTTATTATTTCTATCGCATGGTAATTGCAAATTGTAAGCAAGTTTCGGTGGCAAGTGTGCGCCTCGTTAAATGAGAAAATCAATAAACAGATTTGGGTAACTTCATACAACTTCATACAAAAACCCCTTCCGAAGTAGCCCAAACCTGCAATTATTTCAGCACGTGGATCAGACCTATTTTTCGATATGTACCAGTGAAAATTAATTTTCGGCCCTTTAGGAAGCAGCTTCTCACTTCTGCACACTCGACTGATTTTCGGCACTATTTTGCGTTGCACAATTTTTTGGACAAATATGCACTCAAAAAAAAAAATGTCTCTCGATCAAAGACATAATTTTCCTTATTTTGAACACGCGTCCCAATACAAAATTTTCTTTGTTTTGTGTAAATTTTCTCAAAAATGTGGAAAAAGCATAAAAAAACATTCAAACAAATTCGTTGCCATGGGAATTTGTATGGGAATTTAATTTCTCAAAATTAAAGAAATCAGTCTTCAAAACAAGGAAAGTTGGGAATGGAATTGCGCTTAAAGAATTTTTCATTATTTTAATGTATGAATTTTTTCAAAACAAGTATATGAAACCATGGTAACGCATGTAACAACAATATTTTATAAACCTTTTAACATGTTTTAAGGAAAATTTACTCAAAACAAAGAAAGTAGTGTTCAAAATAGGTAAACAATTTCTTTGACCCCTCCATATATTTTTTTTCTCTCAGTGTGACACAATTTTAATTTTCCATCACTGAATGTACTCATTCGTTCGATACCGTGGTTGAAGTACTCGATACCAAAAAATATCGTTGCAAAAGAATTGAGTAAAAAGTATCGGTATCAAATGCAAAAAATATCGATTTGGTATCGTATCGTATCGAAATTCGTGTCCCTAGTGCAGACATTGGTGACTTATCTGTAACCTTATAAAACAGCTGATTCAACCAACCTTACGACAAGCTGTGTTACTAGTCATTGGTGCCTTATCGTAATTCTGTAGCTGTATCGTTAACTTACAGACCAATTGGATTTTGGTTAGCAACCCCAAATCCGTAAACAGCTGACGCTTGTGAAAGCAGATATAGGAAGGTAGGCGCATAGGCGAATTGAGAAACTTCTTTTTTTATTTACAAAGGTAGATTATAATATCAAAAACAAAGCGAATTCACATCATGGCCAATAGTAATGGGCGTGTCCCAAGCGAATTCAGATTTTAACAAGGAGAAATATTATTTTGACATTACAATCTACCAATAGCAATAACAAAATACATGGGCAATTTCTGAATTCGCCTATGCGCCTACCTTCCAAGATCTGCCTCGACAAGTGTCAGCTGTTTACAGATTTACGGCACCACTAACAGCTCACATGGATAGCGATAAAGTTACAATAAGGTTAACGATACAGAAATACTTATAAGTCACCAATGTCTGAACCTTAACATATAACAACCTCGCAGCATTTGCTTTGCTGTTGTTTGTTTAATACCTATATCCTGAGAAGGACAACGGAGACGTCTACGCACTACGCAGCGCAGCCGAAGCGTACGGGCGCAGCGGACGCAGTTTGTCAACGCAGCCGCATTATTTTCACCCCTCTGTAGAGTAGAAGTGCAATTGGTATTGTTGTTTCTACTTACTTTGTTGTTGATGTTTTGTGTCGAATTTGTGATGTACATATTTTTTCCTACCTGTGTTGCTTATTGCGTTTCAGATTTTTCACCAAAAGGACTCGTACTTGCCACAAATATATTTACATACATGTGTATGTACATATGTGTGTACCTACCTATGTATATATGTACTTTTTCTGCGCTTATGTATCTATTCACATAGATATTTACATATTAGTATGTACATATTTGTGTAGGTACATATCGCCCGTTTTATGCAATAGGGATTTAACTCGAAACTTTCGATTTCTGGGATTTTGCCATATTGTTCAATAACTGGTTAGTGCCTTTGAGTCTAGTCTTATAAAATACTCAAAAAGATAAAAATGGCGGAAATAAAAGTGATTTTGTAGTTAGCCGTAGAAGGAAACTATTTGAAATTATAAAACTGTATTTGCGTTTTCCCAAAAAAAAATTTTTTTTTGAGTTAAATCCCTATTGCATAAAACGTGCGATATGTAGGTATGTTTATTTTTGTTGTTTTGCTGGCCAAAAAGCTTGCTAGCCTACATACATACATATGTATTTACATACATATTTTATTTTAGAAAAGCCTTGATGTTAATTTTTTTGTCTCAGCTTGGGGGCTCGTCTCGCTGTTGTTTACCTACATATGTATGTACTTTGCCAATAAGCAAATATACGCACAATAAATAAATATGTATGTACACATGTACCATATGTCGGAATTACATACATTTGTACATATGTATCTATGTATGTATATTTAGTAGGTACATATTTACAAATGTATATGCACATATTGTACATACATACATACATATGTACATTAGGGTGCTTTTAATTTGTATGAAAAATTTAAAGGTTCATAAAAAGACTGTATCGCCCCCTCAATCTGTATTAACATGGTTAAAGATATCACACATAAATTTTGGTCCCGATTGGTGGCGGTTAAGGCGTGGCGCATTGAGGTCAAAGTTCAGAAAACTCTATGAAGGGTCAAAAAATCAAAATATTTTTTTTTAATTATCTAATACATACCCAAAATTAATACTTCTATACCCAATGATAACAAATATAAATTTTGGTTCCGATTGATGACGGTTTAGTGGTGTTTTAAGGGGGTCAAATTTCAGATTACCATATGCGACACTAAAAATGTAAGTCTTCTATGGCAATCTGAACATTGACCCCCTTAAAACACCACTAAACCGTCATCAATCGGAACCAAAATTTATATTTGTTATCATTGGGTATAGAAGTATTCATTTTGGGTATTAGATAATTAAATAAAAAATATTTTGATTTTTTGACCCTTCATAGAGTTTTCTGAACTTTGACCCCAATGCGCCACGTCTTAACCGCCACCAATCGGGTCCAAAATTTATGTGTGATATCTTTAACCATGTTACTACAGATTGGGGGGGCGATACAGTAAAATATCGTTAATTTAAATTTTAAACGCACTCTAATGTACATACATATGTATGTATCTACATATTTATGTATCTACATATGTATGATGGGGGTGTGTGGTTGCATACGAAATCAACAGTTAATTGTGAACAACAATTAAGTAACTAATAAAGTCTAAATATGTATGTACATATGTACCTATTTATTATAATTAATTCCTTCACGTGCAGAGGTATATCTACATATGTAAATATGTATAAAGGCATGTGTATTTCTATATGCATGAACACATGATTGCATATTAAATACCTACCTACCTAGAAGAATAATCAGAATTTTGTCACCTGATTGTTGTTTTAATTGTACAGAAGGAAAATATATACATAGGTAGGTACATATAAACAAAAAATAAGTAGGTAGAAATTGATAGAAACAAACAAGAGATAAACAAATTAAAACAATAACAAGATTTATTTATTTACTAGCTGGCCCGGCAGACGTTGTTCTGCCTATAATTTATTCCTATAAAGCTATAACACTGTCAATTCTCTAAACAAAAGAGATATCTATACATATATTCGTCGCGACAAACCTAATTTCTCCTATCCCTATCTCTATCTCTATCTCTATCTCTATCTCTATCTCTGTCTCTATCTGTGTCTCTATCTCTATCTCTATCTCTATCTCTATCTCTATCTCTGTCTCTATCTGTGTCTCTATCTCTATCTCTATCTCTATCTCTATCTCTATCTCTATCTCTATCTCTATCTCTATCTCTATCTCTATCTCTATCTCTGTCTCTATCTCTGTCTCTATCTCTATCTCTATCTCTATCTCTATCTCTATCCCTATCTCTATCTCTATCTCTATCTCTATCTATCTCTATATCTATCTCTATATCTATCTCTATCTCTATCTCTATCTCTATCTCTATCTCTATCTCTATCTCTATCTCTAACTCTATCTCTATTTCTATCTCTATCTCTATCTCTATCTTTATCTCTATCTCTATCTCTATCTTTATCTCTATCTCTATCTCTATCTCTATCTCTATCTCTATCTCTATCTCTGTCTCTATTTCTATCTCTATCTCTATCTCTATCTCTATCTCTATCTCTATCTCTATCTCTAACTCTATCTCTATCTCTATCTCTATCTCTATCCCTATTCCTATCCCTATCTCAAAATGTATGGGAAAATAAATTTTTTTTTTTTTTGAATTTTTCTGGAATTTTATTGGATATTCTCCTATTCTGGCCAGAGAACAATCTGAATTTATGTCAATCATCCAAATCGGTGCAGGCGTTCTTGAGTTATACGCGTTTGTACTAACGCCACTTCCTTTTATATATATATATACAAAATATATGGGAAAATATTTTTTTTTTTGCATTTTTCGGGAATTTTATTGGATATTCTCCTATTCTGGCCAGAGAACAATCTGAATTTATGTCAATCATCCAAATCGGTGCAGGCATTCTTGAGTTATACGCGTTTGTACTAACGCCACTTCCTTTTATATATATAGATATACAAAATATATGGGAAAATATTTTTTTTTGCATTTTTCGTGAATTTTATCGGATATTCTCCTATTCTGGCCAGAGGACAATCTGAATTTGTCTCAATCATCCAAATCGGTGCAGGCGTTCTTGAGTTATACGCGTTTGTACTAACGCCACTTCCTTTTATATATATAGATATACAAAGTATATGGGAAAATATTTTTTTTTTTGCATTTTTCGGGAATTTTATTGGATATTCTCCTATTCTGGCCAGAGAACAATCTGAATTTGTATCAATCATCCAAATCGGTGCAGGCATTCTTGAGTTATACGCGTTTGTACTAACGCCACTTCCTTTTATATATATAAGATTTGTACTCATTCCAAAGGCAGTTTGGTCTACGAAACCAGAACGAACCAGAGATATGGACACACATACATACATACATATATTACATATATATGTATAATGTACATACATTCATATTAACATATACCTAACCGGTCAAAGAACCTTGCATTAGCGATATTTAAACTTTTGTTTATTTGTTCACTCAATATAACTTTTCGGGGGTCAATAGTCTGCATAAACTTATATTTCAGGGAGTGTAAACAACAGTTATTGATGGAAATTTTGATTTTAAGCTCTTCTACTGAAATAGTATCAGGTTTTGCAATTCTACTTGGAGGTACTACACTAGACTTGTATGCGCCCGAAGGTGAAAAGTATGCCTCAAAACACCTCTGTAGTGGACTTTATTTTTGGCTGTCAGTAGTGAATAGGAATTAAATATAAATATCAAAAAATTAAACAGCGAAATGACAGATTTTTGCGATTGCGCGCTTTATTACACATGGTCAAAATCGTCTAGACGTTTACGTGCCAATTAAGAAGAAAAAAAATATTGTAATACTTATTCAAAACAAAGAGTCATAAGTGTTTAAAACACGGACAATAATGTGTTAAGGCGCTTAAAATTTACGCTTATAGTACATGTCAAGCGCTTCTGGTGGAAATAAAATGGTTTTAGAATTTTAAGCGCCCCTTTTTATGTATATATGTATAAGGCGGCACCACACCAATGGCTGCCTAGGCGTATGAGTGACCTATTTGATGGCGTTTTCTTTTCTGCAAAAAAATGCTGCCCTTCTATATCCCAATTATCGAATTGCGTAACCTAACTTTCTATAAAATGGCTAAATTTGTAGATAATGTTGCCCCCATGCTTATTACCAGACAAGCTTACAAAATAGCGAAGAATATTAAAAAGAACAACATTTTTTCGAGAAAAGAAAACGGCATGAGATAGAAACTTTTGAAAGTGCATTTGTATGTAATGGTTTTTTTATCAGGATTTTGCAATAAATTTTTAATGGAAATTATACATGATGTATGTATTGTAGAACGAATTTGCGTCATCCCTTGTCAAGTTTGATTTGGTTATAAACCGGTTTCGGCTATGTGCCATCATCTACATCGCAATCCTACCCTGTCGGAAAAGCAAAGAAGAGAAAAGAAATTAGGTATACTCCTTTATATACTGGTACACAATACATACATCAAAAGCTTAATATTAAAAAAAAATCACATAGCCACTTTTGAAAGTGGGTTGCACATACATGTGTATGTATGTATGTATGTCTGTATATTACTTTTCTTGGTCTACCATTCTCAATTTACGTCGCATAACATGTAAAATTAAAATTGGCCATAAGTCCGCAAGTGTGTGGCCAATTAACTTTTGCGCACGACAAGTCAGTTTAAATAACGCCTACGCAAACAATGAAAACACACGGTCTAGGTACAATATCACCAAAGTTTTAGATATGTTTTACGCATTTTAATAAGAACTAGAGTGCTGCCTACTGTCGAAATTCGACAGTTTTTCTAGATAATTATTTGTTGTTATTGTCACTGTTACTATTTTGTTGTTGTTGTTGGTGTTTTTTTGGTGTTGTTGTCGTTACTCGTTTTCACAATTCTCCTACCAACTTCTTTATTTCTATTTCTTCTCTTTTCTTCCTCAATTTCTTTCCTACTTATTCTTTCTTATCCTACTTATTCCTTGCCATTATGTTTTTGTTGTAGTAATTTTGCTACCTTTTTACGTTTCTAATTCTTTGAAACTACACACCACATCCAGCCAAACATGTTCAGAATTGCGTGGTTTGGTGAAAACGCACAAAGTCAGGTACATATGCTTGCGCATTGAGACAGCTCTGTTGTGTTCAAATGCATGCAACAACAACCACACGGGAATTTTCCAACGACGATTGTGGGCGCATTTTCCAACCAATTTTAATGAAAATTGGCGCAGTTCTATTTGAAAGCAATACCTTTCTAATGGTGTGCTTAGTTTTAAAATCGGTTCAGTAGTTTCGGCGGAGAAGATGGAACAAAATTTATGTTAGCGTATTAATAATATAGATTCCTAGAAATTTTTGGAATTCAGTGTTTTATAGATAGGCTTGCCATAATTTTTTCACCCCAATGCACTATGGTCTGAAATTAAAATTTTTTGGCATAAATTAGAAGGAGTGGTACTAGCTCATTGAAATTTTGCACACAGGTTATATATGAATTAGTTAAGAAAAACTCCAAGAATGGTTGAAATCGGTCATTCCCCAGGGGTACCTCCCTTGGACCTATAGTAAAAATTTTCGAATTTCAGCTCAAAAAATTGCGATATATTCACGAAAATTGGCAATTAAGTTATTATCGTAATACGCATCGACGATACCAAAAATAGTTGAAATCGGCCAGTCCCGAGGAGTACCTCCCTTGGACCTATAGTAAAATTTTTTTTTTCATAAAATGAAGAATTTGCATATGATGGGAAAAAGTGGGCAACTAATTTTATTACCACATGAAAACAGATACTACAGGTTATAGCTGTACATAAAATGTTCCCAAACCAAATATTTAATTCAATAAATTCTTAGAAGTATAAGAAAAAATATGTTTTTACTGAAACTTTATTTTTATAGCAACATTAACCGTATATCTGAAATGAGAGAGAACTTATAGAATTATTAAATTCACTTGAATATAGTATAAAAAGTTATATTTACTAAGCAAATTATTCGCATTCACAGTCTTCCGTATCTAAAACTAAAGTGTCTTCAGCAACGTCTGCTTCCGATATGTCGGAATCTGAATTATCCGAATCGTATTCAGATCCCCCTGGTAAGTGGTTGAAAATTTGAAGCTCACTTGGAGGTGCAAGCAATTGGATTACTTCTTCTGGTAGCTTCTCTCTTTTCCGATATTTTTCTCTAGCGGATAAAGACAAGCTGGAAAGAAGGGGGTCTGAAGAATCCATTGCCCTATTGAAAACGTCAGCCATATTATTCTTTCTTGTATTTTTTCTTGCATGTGCGATGCGATCTCTCTTGTATAATTTATTTCGAGCTTCTGACGCATTTTCACCAAAACAACCAACAGGAATTACGCAATTTTTTATAATTTGTGAGCTGTGAACTAATATTTTATGAACTGTTGCTGACATTGGAAACCATAAATATTTTTCCATGTACAAGGAGGCAGTTTTTTTGCAAAAATCTTCAAACTTTGTAGTATCTATAGGATACTCGCAGGAAATAGCAATTAATATAATTCTAAAGTTATTCAAAATTTCCATATCAATATCTGTAATTAAAGAAAAGAGCTCCAAATTTTTAAATGCTTTCCTGGCAGTATTGCCGTCATTTGATGTTCCACTACCATTTGCTTTAGGCTTATCTACATGTAGGCCCATTTCTTCCCAAAACCGCGTTTGTACTTCTTGTTAACGAAGTTGGAATGCTTTTTTATCTTTAGCTTCCCTTATTTGCCACTTTTTTAATCCGATTCTGTAGGCAATGTGTACAACGAATTCAAATACTCGAATCCATGCATGTAGTGGGCTAATACCATATCTTAGTGAAGTGAGTTTGGGTTTAAAAATAACAGAATTAAAATTTTTAGTTGTTAGGAATTGTTTTGGTGTAGCACCACATATTGGGCATTTTTGATTAGAATTAGTATTTGTTATAACATTTAGTACTTTTCCATCAATCAAAGTCATATGCAATTCATAATTGACAATAATTTTTCCTCCGTTCTCAAGGTAATATTCAAATGGACTTAAATTAGATATTTGCATATCTAGCTGACTATTTTCTGATAGAATTAGATCTTTAGATTCTTTTGCGAATTGCATTTTTAATGGCCTGCAAAACCGCACTGATTGCGTAGTGCGATTCATCCAAATAATTTTGCCAGAAATATCCAACATTTGTAAAGGTATAATGGTAGTTACAAACAGTGATTGGTCAAAAAGTTGAGGAGTACTTGTCTCAAACCTTTGTTTAAACATACTTTGTCCCGTTGTACCGTCAAACCCATAGCTAGCAATTAAAACAACATTAGAGATTTCTGCCATGACGTGCAAAACATCTTTTTGGAATAACAGAATGCGTTGTGCGGTATGGTCTAAGAGATTTTGCAGTGATACTTCTGCTAAAGACTCTGACACAGTTACCTCCTTAGGTCGGCAAAGTAGCTTGCATTTAATTACTTCCTCATAGCTTGGAAATATATTGCAATTCCTTTCTTTACTTAACAACCTCATGTTGATATATTGTCTTTTACTTAAATCATTTTCAAGTAAAAATGCGAGAGCTTCTTCCGGAGTTAGCGGAACTGCTTCGGGTTTTTTGTAGGTAATCACTTTCCTTATTTCCTTTTGTTCTGCTTGATGCGCAGTTTTCTTTAAAATAAATGCTAAATCGCTTTGTTTTGATTTTTTTGCCGCAACAGTAGCTGCATGAATCAAAAAATCAACATCGTCATTGTTTTCACAGGAAAGATCGCTTGCCAGCTTCCTCTTAAGCCGATCTTTTGCATCTGTGTAGTTGACCTTTGGTCGTCCTGCTTTACTTGAACAGGGTTTTTCATAATCATTCTCAGAAATTTCAATGATAGTTCTTGCGGAAACCCACTGGGGGTATTTCTCTTTAAATCTATTAACCATACGATTACATTTTGATATTTTTTCGCTAACATATGCCAACAAATTTTATATTTTTTTTCTTATTTCATCTTTTTTCTGTAAACTTAACTCATTGGTATTAATTTTTTTTAAAATCCAATCCAAAACCACATTAGTTTTGCGATCGCCCTCTAGCCAAACTCCAAGTATTTCTTCGTGTTGGAATTCAAAGGTTGCTGAAAATTACAAATATACTTAAATGGGGCAAAAACGGGCAAATGATACACACATGATTTTAAAGAACATACTCCAAACTTTCACCGAACATAAAAATCTGGAACAATACGGGACAATACACACAACTTTCACTCCACAGAACACAGGTAAATACGAAATTTTAGGTTAAAAAAGCTATTAAACCAAACTCCGCACTATACAGACATGAGACAATAAAACACATTTTTTTTTTGTTAAGTTCAAAAATAGAAACCTTTCTTATATTCCTCCATTATAAATTTATTCACTTTTTTCCTTGTTTAACTATTATCACACAGCTGATTTCTTACAATATTTTACTCAGTTGTTTACAAGTTTGTTGTTGCTTCAGAAGCATCATGTTTGACAGCTCATATTTAGAACAGGGTTGCCATATCCAAATAATTTTTTGTATATTTTAGACCAATGAAATGTCTCAATAAATACTGCGTACCTATTTTTTTGAAATAAGAAAAAAAAAATTTAGGATTTATGCCAAAAAAATTGAATTTCAGACCATAGTGCAATGCCTGACTAAAGCGAAATGAAAACAGCCTAAAGTTAGAAAACCATAAAATTCATTCAAGTATATTTAGCAGTCTAAAAATTACAAGTTTATATATGTAAATTTATCACATTTAAAAAACAATTCACAATTCACTGATATTTTTTTGTCAAATATAGGCTATGAATTTGTCTTTTTATGCTTATTAATTCTATTAGATTCTTCTGTTGATGACTTATGTATCTAAATTATGTTGAAGGAAATAGCACCAAAAGCACAAGTATAAATGAAAATTAATTGTGACAATTCGAACAAACGGGGTTATATATTGCACCAGAAATTTATCTGGTTTTATTGTCCTAAAATCGTAGTTATTGCATTCGCATGTAAAATTTTTTATCTGGCACAGGATCGGCGTTAAATGAAACACGGCTAAAATAAATTACTCAAAAGCGTGTGTGAACGCACGTAATTTCGGAAAGTAATTTCGGCTAATCAACGTAATTTAAAATGTAGTCTGAATGTGCTTTTATGACACGGAATAAGAGAAAGAAAGAAGTTATCGATAATCGCACAAGACTTAAACTTACGCTGTGTTCACACTCGACAAGATTACATATCTAATGTTCAAACGGCTTTGAATAAAACGAAATAAAATTCATACAAAATATCAATGTACACAAAAACTTTTCAAAATGCCTGACAAAATTCGTTAGGCGCCTGATTGCCTGACAAAGTATGTAATGCCTGACAATCAGGCCAAATGTCTGACGTATGGCAAGCCTATTTATAGACCATTAAGTTTTAATATATTATGTACATATGTAAGTAGTATGTACATTAGAGTGGCCCTTAAGCCTATGGAAAAAATTTTTTTCTGCTTTTTTGAGACGTTACCCCCTGAAATGGTTTCATGTACGAAGAAAATATGCCCTGTTTAATATTTGCTCGATTGGTCAACGTTAACCCGTGCCACAGTGTGTTGAAATAATGAACCAAGTGTTAACTATATGGTTCGGTGGACGTTTATATTGGACGAATTCTCTTATATTTTTGAATTTTAGTAGATTACAACGTTGTTATTTATTAGAATCCACAAATAAATGATTTATAAACAAACGATATTGATATTCTATACATTGAAGTACTGAAATGTCATGGATCCTTATTTACTCATATATGTATACAAACAATTTGAGGAAATTGAAATTTAAATGTATATTTTTCATATACTCGTACATACATAGATATTTATATGGGAATTTTTTAAAAGAAGTGCAATTAGAACTTTAAATCTCTTGAAAGTCCATTGAAAGCGTTTGAAGAGCAGTGTAATTTGGAGTTACTTTATTTGGGAGTTATTTCACTGCGCCAGCTTTTGCTGCTGACAATTTTGGTATTTTTTTCTATAACACACTTAATTCTCACACAGAAAGAAAGACCAATATCCACATAGTAAAACCCGCAAAAAATTGCCATAGCTGTAGCTTTGTAGATTACTTTAACCCTCTAACACCCCGACGATGAGGTCCCCACATTAAGGACTCTATCATGACTAGTGCTGCACCGTCTCGATATTATATTTCTGAATCATTTTCAAACGGTAGTAACACTGACTACGCGTAAAATGACCATGATACGGACACAAACTTTCCCAATGCCGATACTCATTTTTGCTATGTTTGTAAATATCTAATTTGTCTCGCATATGCTAAAAAGGTATGTGTGGCATGTGCTTCAGTTAACTGACTTCACCAGTTGCACGTTTTAAAATTATTGTATTGGAAGAAAATAATATAGACTACGATTTTAAATTAATACATAATTCTTAAGTGAAATGTTTGATTTGTTTGTTGTACTATGTTGCCTTATACGTAAGAACCAAAATTTAATGTCATCTACATACGTACATACATCTTCTACGATTCTTGCTACTTAAGCAATTGTAAAATAATAAAAGTATTTTGATTAATTTCATGCAAGTTTAAACTTGTAAACATCTCAGAGTTAGGTTTTCGGGTATACCTACGCACATACATAAATTTATCACGGCATAGCCAAAAGAAGCGCTTACTAAAAGTGATGTTGCCAATTTTTCAACTTCAACTGGTTGTGGCACGGGTTAGAGTTGTTCAATCGGGCCAAAATTTTCAGGGTATTATTTTTTTATTAAACAAAAACATATCAGGGGGTAACACCTGCAAATTTCCGACTTACGAAAATAAGGGCCACTCTAATGTACATATAGATTTCTATATACTACATACATAAATTTTTATACTCAGCTGTACTAGTACACAGAGTATTATAGTTTTAATCACATAACGGTGAATTGTAACAGAATGAAATAATCGAGATACTCTGAAAAAAAAACGTTGTAAATCTAAAGACTTTCGCTGTTAAATCAACTACTTTCCGCAGTTGAAATGTGCCCAACAACGCTCCGTTGTTGTTTCAAAGGTGCGAGCGTTGTTGATTTAAGTCAATAACGGAGATTGTTGGAAAAAATTTTCACCTAAAAATTAATTTTTGTTTGCATTTTACTCTTCATCTTCTCTCCGCTCGGGTCCCAACTGCAAATATGTAGCCTCCGCTTGTTCTCCTATTCTTCTCTCCTTCTTATCATTCACTGGTTGCTATCTTTATTTCTTATTCTGATTTTTCTTCTTTATTTTATATTCTCCTCCGGATTCAAACCATGACATCAACCTGAAATTATATCCAATCATCACATACTGGAACATTCAACATTATATTGAATTATAGTAACCTATTTATACTTCCATTTCCTAAAAAGGAATCCATGAATTATTTGAATCATTGTAAAAACAAAATTTAAAAAAATTTGTTCTCATTAGTTTTGTTTACAGTGGAAACTGTTGGGTCAAATACTTTTGCCTTTAAATCAACAACGGGGAGAAAATTGTTGCTAAAAATAAACTTTTTTTTGGATTTTTCTCTTCATCTTCTCTCCATCATTTTTTTTTTTGTTGGTTTTCTCACAAAAAAATATTTTCTCACAAAAAATTGTTTAAAGGCAAGCAAGTTTTTGAAACAACAACGCCCGTTTTTGAATAAATTGTTGGATCAAAAATTTTGCTGTAAAAACAAATACTTTTGCTGTTGAATCAAAGACGGAGATTCAACACCGGAAAGTTGTTGGTTTAACTACGGGTATTTTTTTCAGAGTAGATATAGACTTATATATATCAAAATGATCAGGGTGAAAAGAGAAATCGATTGAGCCATGTCCGTCTATCCGTCCGTCCGTCTGTAAACACTCTAACTCGCGCAAAAATTAAGATATTTTGATGAAATTTGAAATGCAAGTTGGTATCGAGACTGGGACGGTTGGTATTGAAAATGGGCGAAATCGGACCATGACCACGCCCACTTTTCCTATATAGAAAAAATCGGAAATTTGGTATCTCAGTCACTAATATAGCTGGAGCGATGAAATTTTACCCACGTGTTGAGCTCAGGCCCTTAGGAAGAAATTTGATGAAGTTTTGGAAAATGGGCGGTGCCACGCCAACTTATTAAGGGTCAAACCTTGAAAGTTTTATATGTCATAACTCAGAAACCGTTGAAGATATATCGACAAAATTTGGTACGCGTGATTTACTTACTTAGGCAAACGTTTGGACGGAAAATAGTTAAAATCGGTTGACGACCACGCCCACTTTTATATATGGGTATTATAAAGTGACCTAATAAAAACATTTTAAGCGATATCTTTGTCAAATATAAAGATATATCATTGAAAGGCCACGCCCACTTTTATATATGTGTATTATAAAGTGGCCTAATAAAAACATTTTAAGCGATATCTCTGTCAAATATAAAGATATATGTATCATTGAAATTTTATAGCAGGCGTCCAACTGCGGACATAAAACGAAAAACACAAACATTTTGGCAAATGGGAGTGGCACCGCCTCTTTTTATACACAGGAATAAACGAGATTTCTGAGCCCATAACTCGACAAATAATTTATATATAATGACGAAACTTGGTGTGTACACTATTATTACTTGTAGTAATACATGTTCAAAATTTTAGCGAAATCGGGTTGACGACCACGCCCACTTTTATACATGGGAACTATAAAGTGGCCTAATAAAAACATTTTAAACGATATCTTTGTCAAATATAGAGATAATTCATAGACATTTTGTGGCATGAGTTCCACAATAGATCGGAAACAAAAAATATAAATATTTTTGGAAAATGGGCGTGGCACCGTCTCTTTTTAGACAAAGGAATATACGAGATTTCTTAGCCTATAATTCGACAAATAATTGAGATATTATGACGAAACTTGGTGTATACACTTTTATAACTTGTGTTAATAGACACGCAAAAATTTATTGAAATCGGTTTATAACCACGCCTACTTCTTAACAAAGATATTTCTGGAACACCCTTTAGGAATTTGTAATGTGACATCTTTGTAACTAGAAGTCATAAAGGAATGAAATTTTGCACAAAGAATAATATTCATATGCTTAGTTGGATGACTGATAAGAATTTTGAAAATGAGCGTAGCTACGCCCAATTTATGCAGCACTCGCTTTACATAAAGTACATACACCGTGTTTCCATCAAACGCAAACAAACAATGAAAGCATACAGCTGAGTATTTAATCTTCGATTTGACTCGAACTTAGGCTTCCTTACTTGTTTTCTATAAATAAGCTTCGCCCATTTTGTACACGTGGCTTCATAATGACGTATGTACATTAGACCGTATCGCAAAAAGTAAAGTTCGCCGTACGCCCCCCCCATATGATGTCTTTTTGGAAAACATTACCGGAAAATTTTTTAATTTTTTTTTTGGACGCCGCTAGATGTCGCTAAAATTTATTTTTCTCATATCTTCGGTATTTATAGTCCGATCTCTAAGTTTAATACAGAAATGCCTTTGGCTTGAAAGGGCGGCTTATACTGTAGAATATTATTAACCCTATGTGCGCCATTGGGGTCACTACCACCCAGTACTTAGTTTATACCACCCTAATGTACCTTTTTTACGTCTGCATGTTAAACGTTGTCAAAAATCATTAATCTTTTGCAAAAGAAGTATTTCGATGGCTTCAGCAGAACCCGAAATAAAACACGTTCAACATCCCGAGGAATATAGGTTTGTCGGTTCCTTTGGTCTTTTAGGTTAATTTTACAGAAAAAATTTCTGAGGAGACCCATAGTAAAATTTTATGCCAAATAATTTTCTAGAACATTTTAACCCTCTAGCGACCTTAAAAATACTATTTTTCCTGATTTTCTAAAAAAAAGGGGGTCAAAATAACCTTTTATTGGCGGTGATAGAGGGTTAAAATGTTCTAGAAAATTATTTGGCATAAAATTTTACTATGGGTCTCCTCAGAAAATTTTTCTGTAAAATTAACCTAAAAGACCAAAGGAACCGACAAACCTATATTCCTCGGGATGTTGAACTTTTTTTATTTCGGGTTCTGCTGAAGCGATCGAAATACTTCTTTTGCAAAAGATTAATGATTTTTGAATTCGTTTAACATGCAGACGTAAGAAAGGTACATTAGGGTGGTATAAAATAAATACTGGGTGGTAGTGACCCCAATGACGCACATTGGGTTAATAATATTCCATAGTATAAGGCGTCCTTTCAAGCCAAAGACATTGGTGTATTAAACTCTGAGATTGGACTATAAATACCGAAGATATGAGAAAAATAAATTTTAGCGACATCTAGCGGCGTCCAAAAAAAAAATAAAAAACTTTTCCGGAAATGTTTTCCAAAAAGACATCATATGCGGGGGCGTACCGCGCACTTTATTTTTGCTTCCCTATAACGCGAGACGGCCTAATGTACATATGAAAGTATATACATACATATGTACATTTATAATATACCCTGCAGTAAATTTGTGTCACTGCTGAAGGATCAGTGATGATTCTTTGTTGAATATTCATCACTGTCGTCATAGCTCAGTATATTTTTATTTGTTTTTATTTTTTTTTCTGAGGAAAGCACACCATTTATATGAAAAATTCAGCAGTCTTTATATGAAAGTATTCACTGATGCCTCCTCGTCATAGGTGAATTGCATCAGTGATTCATTAAGGATTCATTGCGGATTTTTACTGCAGGGTATAAGTATGTATGTATGTATATAAAATATGTATACAAATTATAATTTATATTTGACGCAAGAAGATACATCCGAGCAGTATTTGAGGTAAGGAGGTGCATATTCAGTAGAATATTCAGTATGAAAAATAACCTGAAACTGAGTTCAAAATTCATTACTGAAAAAATAACTGAACACGAAGTGAAGCCGTCAGGTGTATTGAAGTATATGCTATGGAAGTTCTCCCTGCGTATTCAGGCCTTTTTTCACACAGAAACTCTCCCTTCTCGTTCTGCAGTTTTCAGGTAGTTGATTTTCGACGCCACCTTTATATAAAAACGAAAGAGAAAGTTCAGATTTTAGAACTACATCTCTACCAGAGGCGGATTATCCCTAAGGCAAACTAGGCACTTGCCTATGGGCGCGTAGTTACAAGGGGCGCGCGAGCTCAGAATTTTTAAACAAATAAAGAAAATAACATATCGACGATTAAGAATTAAAGCTGATCTATAATAGATCGACAATAGATAAATCGATTATATTGCACAAGCATCGATATATTGTGCAATATTGCGCGTTTGTTGCGTCGTCAGGCTTGCCAGTACTGGCGAGTTGTCGCCAAATTGGCGATTTTTTACAAACTTTGGCGACCAATTTATGAAAATTGGCGATGGCGACTTTTTTGGCGATTATCAAAATATTAGATTATATTAATAAAAAAGCAATTACTTTTTCAAGCCTTTTTCTCAAATTTTGAAAGTTTCTTCATACAAATTTTTGTCAAATTACAAAAAATTTGAGGAATAGCAATTGCTTTTTATTTATTAATACCACCCATTATCTCCACTTTGCCAATAAATCTTACGATATGTAGAGATCTATTGAGAAAATAAATATATACTACATACTCTGGCAACCATTTTCTGCACACTTGAGTGCAAACCAAAATTTTGGTCTACACACTCGCCTATCCACGATACGACGGTCTGTACAACTGTGACACCCTACGGGACAGTGAGCTTCAGCTGAAACCGCACGTGCTGTTCATAGCTGACATATGTTTTGTGCATCGTCGACAGCACTTTCTTAAGGGCCTTGTGAGAAAAGTGATGCCTGGCTTTGCGTACGTGTGATCTTGCATCACCTTCTCTCTTATGTACTTTGGCTATCTATTCAAAATAGGTTTGTCTCTTTTATTCCAATCACAAGTGATCAAAAGCAATAGCACTCTAGTTAGCAGCAGAGTTTATATCTAGTATAAGTTGCGACACTCTCACTTATTTTGTTAATTTATTAAATACTAGCTGTTGCCCGCGACTTCGTATGCGTATAATTTCTCTTCTATTTTTCAACTGTGTTGGTAAATAATAAGTACCAGCAAAAAAGACTGGATTTCAACTCTAAGATGATGCCTGCAGTTTATGGCAGCATTCATAAACACCTTTCGTTTGATACCCATATTTTACTAACACATTTTGGTGCACATATTGGCCGATAACTCCGAAACCGGTCGAGATATCGAAACAATAATACCTTAAACTTTAAGTTGAGCGTATAGCAATCCAATAAAAAAAGTTTCGTTCAATTCCATTCAGCACTTTTTGAGTGATACGGCCACAAACATACGGACAGACAGACAGACAGACAAAAATTCTAAAAATGGTTGATTTGGATTCTACTGGCTTAATAATGCTTCCCCCAATCATTTTTTTCTCGATATCTGCAATGTACAGGCATCGACCTGTTACAATTTTATTATATGTAGAGATTAACAAATTATCTAAGCTTTTACATCATCTATATCTAAATCTACACTAATATTATAAAGAGGAAAGATTTTGATTGTTAGGGTGTAAAACAACTAGGTAGTTAAAATTTATAGTATTATGATGGCCATTTATGGTCGGTACAGGGGCGCCGAGAAAGTGGTTGCCTAGGGCGCTCTGGACCTTTAATCCGCCACTGATCTCTACTGAATATTCAGTAGGAAATATGTGCTGTTTTCCAGCTGATAAATACTGCTGGGATACGTATATACATACAAACACGCATTTACACCCACTAAAAATAGTTCAATGGAATCCTTCGCGTGCGATACTCTTAAAAAGTCACGTAAACATATGTACATGTAGGTATATATCAGTGACCGTTTGTCTATGTGCCAAAATACGAAAAGCAGATATACTACGTGCTATTTGTCCAATAGTTCTAAAAACCGATAATATTACACATGTAAAATCATCATTATAGGTACATAGTTACGAGTATTAAAGTACAGGATGATTTTTGCGCGTTTCGAAAACAATAAAAATAACAAGAAATCGCTTAGCGTAATATATATAAAGATACCTACATATGTATGTATGTATGTACATAAAATATTTCACAATAGCTATAAAATGTAAAAATTAATGTGTATGCAACATACATACATAATACATACATATATTTAAAACAGCTTTTAAAAATAGCTTCGAGACCTACATACGCTCGTCCTGGTCTATTATTAGAGTCAGAACCAGACATGCAGTCTTCACACCATGTCATTTCTGCCCTCAATATGTACATATGTTTTCTAACTTTGCAGTCTTCGTAATCTGCAAAAAAATATATATGTAGGTATATAAAAAATACTTAATTTCGTGTATTGAATTGATAAAAGTGACTTTTGGAGTGTATCTATGCATGAGACAAAACCATGCGTTCCTTCCATATGTATGTATTGTTATACTAGGTCTGTTTGGTGAGATTTTGGGTAGAATGCTATTTTATGTCAAACTGAAGATGAAGGCAAAAGTTCAACAAACGCATTTGTGCGAAATGCTATTTAGTGTCAAAAATGACGCTTAGGAACAGTGTTGCCACAGCCTCAAAAATTATTGTATCACAAATAGATGCCTTCATGGTTTTTTTTCGTGGTCACGCTTTCCTTTACCGATCGTAAAAACCGTTTATAAAAGGGGCGTTGCACCGTCCTCCGATCCCATATCTGAAGACGGAACAGTCCGGAGGCCGATAGTTTTCGAAATATAAATATTTGTTTTTTTCAAAATACCTTTATTTTGGTGATAACGGGTTGAAAGGACCACATAATCTTTCTGGGGCAAAGTCTACGTACCCATCCACAGTAATCCTGCGTGGAATACCTTCATCGCCTTCATGAGGGAGTACTTAAATTTATATAAAAAAAAAACACCTAAGCACAATTACATATGAATGATACGTAGATATTTTTTATTTTGGCTTAGAACAAATTTTATTTTTATCAAACTTTTGGTTGGACCACTCCGCATAGCAGGCATTTTGACTTAAAGGAGGACAGAGCGACAAATATTTAAGAACTGATTCAATGACTCCAAATCAATTCCAGAATCATCTCTGGCAACTAGATCACCCAGCTCGTTTGACCCATTGCATTTTATAGACCTTTTATATTACTCGGTACAGTACCAAAGTATTCATATTTATTTGCATTTGAAATTTAAGTATTATCTTTATATTTTTATATTATAAAAAAAACGAGATCGTTAAAACCACGCAAGTAGCTTACTTTATTAATTTTAATTTTTTTCTCAAAAATTTTTCTGTGTTAGAACACCAAAAGCAGCATATTTTATTAATTTTAATTTTTTTTTTCAAACATTTTTCGGTGATACCAAAAAAACCATAAATGTATCAATTTTTGATACCAAATTTTTTGAGGCTGTGGCAACACTGTTTACAATTTCTTCCTCTTCTTCAGAGATTTTGACACATTTTAGGAAAGTACCCACACAAATTCTGTGTGCGGATTCCTACAAATAGCTAGTCTTCTTTCTCGCTCACATCCTCTGATCCTCTCGCTCTTTTGTGGTAAAATACCTGCAAATCATACGCTTTCCTACACTCAACAAACGCTATTACTCATTGAAAATCTCGTGCGCCCTAAGAACGCAGTAAAAACAGAAAAAACAGCAGTGGTCGCAAGCAGCACAATTATTGATGCGCTAACCTTAGGGCAGGTTTCACCAGACCATTATTATAGCAATTGTTGTAGGTATAGTAGTAAGGAAAATTCTTACCATGGCTTGTAACCACAATTACCTACCACAAGCAGTAAGCATTTGGTTAGATATGAAAAACACACTATAGAAAAGTACCATTTATACATGGTAAATTTGAAAACAGAAATGGAAATGCTGACATTGCTGTTACCAATTTTTGAGTGGTAAATTTGGCACAACAGCACAACATACTTCACCACCCTTCCATTTTGGGTGAAAATTCATGACTAAGGGCCTTTTCACATTACTCGGTACGACATCGGATCGACATTTTTTGCGCGGTATTTTCAGCTTACCGAAACGATTCCGCGTTGCTGTGTTTTTCATACTTGTGGGAATACTTTCGGCGCGTAATCAGCAGAAAATAGGAAAACAAAAATCGAAATTTTCAAAACAAAATTTTTATCTTCAACAAATCACTCAATAATAACAATAATGTCTTCTAGCGATGACGAAGACATTATAACTTGCTACATTTATAGCCGAAATGAGTTTTTTACTGACTTTGTTCTTCTTCTTTTATTACGCCGCAAAAATGTCTGCAGTAATTCCTCAAATTTTACTGACCGGTCTTACCGCGTTGCGGTATACCGAAATTAATCCGCTCCGATTTCATGTATGCAACACTAATGTGAAAGTGCCAATTGAAATACATGTGGTCGGTAAGGTTTCGGTATACTTTCGGTAAAAACCAAAAATGTCGATCCGATACCGCACCGAGTAATGTGAAAGCGCTCTAACGGTTATTTGCGAGCTATGTGAGATCATAAAAATGAAAAAAAGGCATCAGTTCTTTTAAAATTTCTTGTTTTTAGCTACAAGTAATTGATAACAGGTACATATGTACATATGTATATATTTATGTGTAGGTATTTTAATAATGAAATTCCCGCTTCAAATTGCATCACACCAAGGCTATGCGATGGTCACTCGGTCTGCCATAATCATTTAATCACAATGATACGGTTGATTTCGCAAAAAAAAAAACGCGTACTGATAAGACATCGAGTAATGAACGATGGCGCACTTTGGACAAAGTCTGTGTACTTATGCCTAAGTCCATGTTGAGACATACATATGTATATGAATGGTTGTTAAGTTAGAGGAAAGAAAAAGAAAATGTTAAAAAGATATTTTCTTTATCAACTTGATTTTAATAAAGGCTAGAAACTTTGCTAAAATAACTTAAATAACTTTATTACGACCTTGAGGGCTTGCTTATCACTAGCGTAGTATAAAATAACAGATACATGTTTACATACATACATAGACACTGCATTCTTTAGAATTAAACACTTTTATATATATACATACATATGTATATACATATTTAAGTACATATGTATGTATCTATTTAGGTATTAACTTTGACCTTGATATTCTTATGTGTAATCAAATCAAATTTTTAATTCGAATAAAATTTTTGATTCGAATAAAATTTTTGATTCGCATAAAATTTTTGATTCGAATCAAATTTTTGATTCGAATAAAATTTTTGATTTGAATCAAACTTTTGATTCGAATCAAAAAATTATTTTGAATCAAAACTTTATTTCAAATAATGTGCCTATGCACATACATACATACGTATGTATGTATGTATGTACGTACGGCGTAGCACAAACGTAAATACGACAATCAGAAATATCCCTTCAAAAATTTGAGGACCAGGTAGTCCAATGGGACGGGGCTTTAAAGTAGGTCCGAACGGACGTGGTTACGGACTTGGTTATATGTTATGCTGCATAGTACCACGGGTGAAGCGACCTAGTTACAGGCATGGTTACATGTTATGCTGCATCGGACCACATCGAATGTAAATTGTCGTTCGCCGCCAACTAATTCGTGGTTGGTCGGCAATTTGGCTCGGTCTAGGGTATTGGGATGTAGTTTAAAACGTGGTCCACTGTAAGCAGATTAGTATATGACCCAAATGGGGTGGTTTTTTATATAGTCCTTTGTTATGCAGCGGTGAAGCAGGGGTGGTCATGTCCAATGACATCGCAATGTTAATGTAACCATATTTTTTTCATATATTTGGACCACCTCTGTAACTAGGAACTGTCACAACGTAACCTGGTCCTGTACTGCCGTATTACGTGGTCCCACTTTTTGCAGGGATTTATATACATATGTACATACATACATACACATGTACACATTTGGCGTCAGCATACAATTTGGCTGTTATTGGACTTTTGGTGCATTTTATACATTTTTGTGTTTTAAGTTACCGAGAATGTGCTTGAATATTTCTGATATGCTACAGTATTTTTGATTCTAAATAAATTTTCGATTCGAATCAAAGATATTTTTTGAATCAAGAATCAAAAAAGATTTTTGATTCTTTTGAGAAATGAATCACAAATCAAATTTATCTTTGATTTGAAAATGGTTTGAATCACGAATCGAGTTGATTCTTTATTTGAAAGTTGATTTGAAATCAAAATTGATTCGAATCACGCAACGCTGGTGTCGTTTCCAGGGTAGATAGGGTTACCAATTGTGGCAGAATTGTGGCTACAAGGTCATTACAATATTATTGCGGTTATAGAAAAATTCATAATTATGAAATTCACGCCTTAATATTCACATAGTATAAGCAACATTTTGTTGGAATTTCTTGTTATCATGCGAGCACATTTTTTTTACTAAAAATTCTGCTGCTAATATATATACTATGTATGTACACACATATATACATACTACATACATACATACATATGAACGCCGGCTTGTGCTACCGACAAATAGATAAGTAAATATTAAATTCTCAATGTTTATTTGCATACCTTTGAATGCGACTCAGAAACTTTCCCACCCAACAAGTGTTCTTTTGGCATGAGTCAGTGTAACCTCGAATGATGAATGGTATACAAACAACACGTATGCACATATTGCGCATGCCGTTATACATGAGTCATATAACGATTTTTAAGGAAATTAAACAAAAATATGATAATGTTTATGGGGTGTTTTTGTTTTCTTTTTTTTTTTAAATACATCGACATATGTATATACGTACACACTGTTGTGCAAATGAACTATTTGTATGTAACTCTTTTTTTTAAAAGATTTTACAATTCGTCAGTGAAATTGCATCGCCATTATCATTACATTAGTTTCCATTATCGAACTGTAGCGTCTTACGTTTTATTTATATGTTTACTTTATTTTATTTATTTTACTTTATTTTATTTTATTTTTATTTTATTTTATTTTATTTTATTTCATTTTCTTTTCTTTTATTTTATTTTATTTTATTTCATTTTCTTTTATTTTATTTTATTTTATTTTATTTTATATTATTTTATTTTATTTTATTTTTATTTTATTTTATTTTATTTTATTTTATTTTATTTTACGTATTTTATTTTATTTTATTTTATTTTATTTTATTTTATTTTATTTTATTTTATTTTATTTTATTTTATTTTACATATTTTATTTTATTTTTACTTATTTTATTTTTATTTTATTTTATTGTACGTATTTTATTTTATTTTATTTTACGTATTTTATTTTATTTTATTTTATTTCATTTTATTTTATTTTACGAATTTTATTTTTATTTTACTTGATTTTATTTTATTTTTATTTCACTTGATTTTATTTTCTTTTAATTTTATTTTATTTTATTTTATTTTATTTTATTTTATTTTATTTTATTTTATTTTATTTTATTTTATTTTATTTTATTTTATTTCATTTTGTTTCATTTTGTTTTATTTAATATTATTTTATTTTATTTCATTTCATTTTGTTTTATTTTATATTATTTTATATTATTTTATTTTTTTTATTCTATTTTATTTTATTTTAAGTATTTTATGTATTGTGGAACGATTTTCCCTTGTTCTTTATGAGAACGAAAGAAGACACTGAAGATGGCGCATATTAGCCGAAACCGGTTTGTCTCCAAACCAAACTTGACAAGGGATGACGGAAAATCGTTCCACAATACATCATATTCCTACCCTGTCGGAAAAACAAGCAACCAAAAAGTTATTAAGTATTTTACTTTATTTTTATTATATTTTTTTTAATTGATTTTATTTTATTTTATTTTACGTATTTTATTTTTATTTTATTTTATATTATTTTATTTTATTTTATTTTTATTTTATTTTATTTTATTTTATTTCATTCCATTTTCTTTTCTATTATATAATTTAATTTTTTATTTTATTTTATTTTAGGTATTTTACTTTATTTTAATTATATTTTTTTTTACTTGATTTTATTTTAATTTTATTTTATTTTATTTTAAGTATTTTATTTTATTTTATTTTATTTTATTTTATTTTAAGTATTTTACTTTATTTTTGTTATATTTTTTTCCTTGATTTTATTTTATTTTACGTATTTTATTTTATTTTATTTTATTTTATTTTATTTTATTTTTACTTATTTTATTTTTATTTTATTTTATTTTACGTATTTCATTTTACGTATTTTATTTTATTTTATTTTATATTATTTTATTTTATTTTATTTTATTTTATTTTATTTTATTTGATTTTAAGTATTTTACTTAATTTTTTTCCTTGATTTTATTTTACGTATTTTATTTTATTTTATTTTATTTTATTTTAAGTATTTTATTTTATTTTATTTTTATTTTATTTCATTTCATTTCATTTTCTTTTCTTTTATTTTATATTATTTTATTTTTTTTATTTTATTTTTGTTTTAAGTATTTTACTTTATTTTTATTATAGTTTTTTTTACTTGATTTTATTTTAATTTAATTTTATTTTATTTTAAGTATTTTATTTTATTTTATTTTATTTTATTTTATTTTATTTTATTTTATTTTACGTATTTTATTTTATTTTATTTTATTTTACGTATTTTATTTTATTTTATTTTATTTTATTTTATTTCATTTTATTTTCTTTTATTTTTCTAAGTTGGCTTTTGGTTAAATAGAAAGTGTTTTTGATTCATAAAAATCAGGCTGCAGGAAATCTCAATGTGAAAAAAACTCTTAAAACAATTGTGTATTTTCGGCAAGTCTAAGTTAGTACTCGGTTATGATTTGAGATAGATCAATAACGTAATATAAATAACAAAAACGTAGCATAAACCAAAAAAATTCAGCTTATTACTCCATAAAGCGATGTTTCAAGATTTTAGCTTCTTCGACCCTAGAGCTTTTACATGCTTTCAAGGTATTAGATATGTATGTGGCCAGTGAAGAGACCATTAAATCCAAATAGACCTCTTGTCCATACGAGCTGGGAGAGGTCATTTCATTGAGAATTGCCTTCTACTTTGATAAACGAAATTACGCATCAGCAGTGGAGCCTTAATTGTTTATTTTGCAAATTTTCTTCTAACCTTCTATTGTGCAAATGAACTCGTTCCCAACAAATTTTGGCAATAAAAAAACATAAGCAAAGATTAGCAAATTGTGCGAGAAAGTGACGTAAATGATATTAACATATGTATGTATATACATAAATATAAACAAATATATTTAAGCCGAATTTTTTTGTAAACGAGTTGGAAAAAAACGCTAGCCAGATTAGCGAATAATATGCAAAGCAACAACAAAAACTGAACTAGTTGAGTTGGCTAAGCGAGTTGTGCTGAAAGCGCTCAACACTTAGTCGACATCAAAAGCAGTGTTGCAAAGTAAAAAAATAAAGCTATTGTGAATAGGACCTGATAGGACATATATAAATAAATATTCATTTTCATCGTTTAAAACTGTTTTTTTTTTTGGCTGGCTGAAAATATATGTTTCTATTAACGTATTTTATGCAAAATTTATTAAGCGAATTATTTACTTTTCTCGTTCACATTTAATTTTCAGTAGCAAAAAAGAAAAAGCTGCTTTATATAGACCAACACTGGTGGCCATGGAATTAATCAGCAAACAAGCACAAACAAAAATGCGGTTGAACGAACGTTATTGTAAAACGAATGCAAATTGTTTTTTTTTTTTGTTGTGCGTTTTGTATCAGCTATGAAGGTTGTTTGTTCACATTTTTGCCCTGCCAATTGTCAAAGTCAAATGTCAAGTAGCCGCTATGCATTTGCCGGTAACGTTATTTTATGCTGGCTAAGGTTAAAGAAAATAAATTAAAGGTTTCATTTTAAAAATAGCAATATACATTAGCCAAGCCATAACTTTGTTAGCATACATGTGAACATATATCAATAGTTTCGAATCTTGTAATATTTTTTCATCTTAAAATTTACAAAATTAAAATAATCGAACTCATTTATTTGACATTAGTGTATGCATGTACATTTGTATGTACAAAATATATGTATGTATGTATCCAAAATATATTATTTTTATTGCTGTCATATGATAAGCTCATGCTTGCGCGATTCCCTTGAATATAAAAATATATAATACATAAAAAGAAAAAAAAGTATGTCTCATTGAGTGATCAAGGCATGTGGCATCGCCCACACACAATCTAAGCTAAACGTCGCATTGAAAGTGTTTTTGTTTTTGTTAATTTTTTTTAATAGATCCATAAATTTGTGACACACTTTTTTTTTGCGAAAAAGTAGAATTCATATATATATATATATACTTTTATATACATATACTTTTTCTTCCGGACATCTTCTTTCCCCTTACGGCCAAAGCAGAAGCTTACACACGGTAGGCAGGAAGCGACGATAGGTTGCATGAAAATGTCGAGAAAAAAGGAAAGTGGGGTTGTGTTATGTGATGTTTATAGATGGAACATCCGTTGAAATTAAAATCCGAGCTGCTCCTTTTTCAAGGATATCCACATTTTTTGTTTTTTTTGAAAGGATCAAATATTGAGAAAATCGAAAATTCGCCACCGTCCAAATTTTTCCGATTTCAATACATTATTTGGTCGCTAAGGGATACAAAAAAAGGTATTAAAAAGAAAAATGGACACCTGTAGTGGAAAAATCTAATGTGAACAGGACCTAAAGGATAACCACTGAAATATAAAATAACACAAAAAGTACCCACTTTAATTTGCGTATAACTCCTAACATGTTAATCTACGTGAAAATTCCTTATAATATGTTTCATTCAGAATAAATAAAGGAATATTTCTTTGATATACAATTTTGATGTACCTGCAGTGGTTAATGCACTTTGGTCCATCTAAAATGAAAATTTCAAAAAAAGTACGTTTTTTTTATGGTGCTATTTTAAGTTCAAATATT
This sequence comes from Urophora cardui, assembly GCA_960531455.1. Lineage (NCBI taxonomy): Eukaryota > Metazoa > Arthropoda > Insecta > Diptera > Tephritidae > Urophora > Urophora cardui. The sequence goes on along the minus strand of OY482674.1, from coordinate 30,893,786 downwards.
TTTCTAGTTTATGTAAATATTTTAATCTAATGATCCAATTCTCATTTTTACATATCTATACGTTAATATTAAAAAGAATTGGAGCTGAAATACGCGCTAGCTGTGCACGGTGGGCGGGAAGCAACAATAGGTTGCATGAAAATATCGAAAAAACGATCGCCGGCTAAACACTTACGTAAACTGATATTCTAATATACTTCATAAACACACAGCAAGCGTGAATAAAATCTCCAACATTTTTTTTAAACGAAAATTAGTACCAGCACACAGCTAGGCACATATTCGTTGGGCCATCGTTTTTACGATATTCCCATGCAACCTATTGTTGCTTCCCGCCCACCGTGCACAGCTAGCGCGTATCTCAGCTATAACTCTTTTTTAGTATTAACGTAGAGATGTGTAGGAATGAGAGTTGGATCATTAGATTAAAATATTTACATAAACTAGAAAAATATTTGAACTTAAAATAGCACCATAAAAAAAACGTACTTTTTTTGAAATTTTCACTTTAGATGCACAAAAGTACATTAAGCACTGCAGGTACATCAAAATTGTATATTAAAGAAATATTTCTTTATTTATTCTGAATGAAACATATAATAAGAAATTTTCACGTAGAGTTAACATTTTAGGAGTTATACGCAAATTAAAGTGGGTACTTTTTGTGTTATTTTATATTTCAGTGGTTATCCTTTAGGTCCTGTTCACATTGGATTTTTCCACTACAGGTGTCCTGTTTTCTTTTTAATACCTTTTTTTGTATCCCTTAGCGACCAAATAATGTATTGAAATCGGAAAAATTTGGACGGTGGCGAATATTCGATTTCCTCAATATTTGATCCTTTCAAAAAAAACAAAAAATGTGGATATCCTTGAAAAAGGAGCAGCTCGGATTTTAATTTCAACGGATGTTTCATCTATAAACATCACATAACACAACCCCACTTTCCTTTTTTCTCGACATTTTCATGCAACCTATCGTCGCTTCCTGCCTACCGTGTACAAGAGGCAAATTTAAAATTTGTATTTCCATATATTTTTTATTTTATATATAATTTATTTTATAGTTGTTAACTTAAAACAATTGTCAGAAAAACCTGCCTAGATGGTATTTTGTTGGTATTTCGTTTGGTTTTTCAATATAGCTTGCTCGCTTGCACCAACGCAAAACTGTATTTGACCATCTCCTTCACTCCAAAAAACCTTGTAGAATACCGGAAAAAAAACGTAGTGTCATATGGGCATAAGAGCAGCAAAAAATTTTGGAAGCGGAGCAAACGAAAAAATCCTTTGCACCGGGGCCCTGGTTTGTCGAGCGCACAGCTGATTGTGATTGTGCGAGTATTATAAATTTATTTACTTATTTTGTTAATAGTATTTTAATATCAGAAAATGGAAGAGTTATTAGTAAACGATTTCCAAGTTTTTGTGCAACCTAGAAATAGCACCACCACAAGAAAACCACGGGTGAGAAAACTGACCTTGCTGCCCGGCTGTCAAAAGCTTTTACTTCACGTTTGACAGCGGAGATGAAAACGGACTGTCAATCAACTGACACCAAAATTTGACGGCAATCTTTGACCCACACTGCTCTATCGACTTCATGTCAGTTTTTGAAACCTAATGAAAACACATTTGACTCAAAATGACATATTGTCATCTAGGACAGTGATTTGACGTCAGTGAATTTGACCTAATGAAAACCAGGCTTAAGCTAAACGTCGCATTGAAAGTGTTTTTGTTTTTGTTAATTTTTTTTAATAGATCCATAAATTTGTGACACACTTTTTTTTTTGCGAAAAAGTAGAATTCAAGGGAAATGTTTTCTTTTTTAATTGTAAATAGATTTGACAAATTTAGTTAAAAAAAAAGAATTGTAATCTGTTTCAATTGAATTAAAATTAGGAAAATGTTTCAAGAGAACTTTTGATTGGAAAGTAGTTTTTATAAATACATACATAGTATATATGTAAGTCCATATACCAACTATCAGGAACAGCTCAAACACATGGTATTTCTAATTGGCGCCAATTATCACGAAACCGAAACAACTGGCGCGCTCTTTCGCAATCGGCGGTTGGCTAAACGACAATTAAGAAGATGAAGTGAGCAGGGAACGCGAAAAAAGTTGTATTATACCATGTCTCCACATAACGTGTTTCGCTCTTTTTTTCTCCATTTTCTCTCTCAATCTTGTTTCGACACGGAAACCAGTGCCGGAACTCGCCAATTTCCATACAAAATTTCTGAGAGCGAGTGAAGATTGAAACACTGTTTCATTCTGAATCATCTTGCCAACCTCGATGATATCGATGTCTTCTCTAATTTTGTATCGAAAATCTATCGAAATCTCACACAGACCAAAACAAAAACGCAAAAATAAGCAAACATACAAACATTTAAGAAGAGCAAGAAAGAGAAATGTTAAACTGAATCACGATCAGCCACGTGCATGATGCAATAATAAAATGGTGGACGCAGCAGAGGACGGCTATTTTGTTTTTGGAAAAGTAAGCTGTCAAATTATGGTCTTTTGTTTTGATTTTGCCCTCTTGCACGTGTTATTCGTGGAAATAGCTTGTGTGTTCGCTTGTATGTTCGCTGGCGATTTTTCTGTTTTTGACATTCTTATCTACGGCCGTTCAACGGTAATCGCCTATTCTCTTTTAGCCGCTACGACCATATAGAATTATTGGATCATGGCCACGTGGAGACGGGTTATTTAGCGAGATGTTTTGCTACATGTTTCTTTGGTGAAACAAGTTATGTGGAGACGGGCTTTTATTACACATTTAAATTTTACTTGGCAAAAAAATATGTAAACGCATGTGTGTATATGGTTTAACGAACCTGCATACATACAAACGTACATATATATATTTTTATTTATTGTTTTTTGCTTGTTTATATCGATATCCAATATGTAAATCTTGTTTACAAATGTGGAAAATGGCTTTGTTGTGTAAACACGCTCATACATTCATCTTAAATAAGTACAAAGCATCTATATATTAATAGGCTAACATTTTTCCCATACAAACAATTGCCAGGCTGTTTTGCACATTTAACATACTCATATCCACATAAAATTGATATGGATGTGTTCGTATGAGTGAGGAGCAGTGCATAGGCATATAATTTTTTCTATAAATTATTTAATTTCTTTATAATTAATAAATAAAGTTTTTAGTTTTGTACCATTTTTGATTTACTTCGTTTTTGCTTCGTTGCCAAATGTGCCCACTATCTATATATTAATAGGCTAACATTTTTCCCATACAAACAATTGCCAGGCTGTTTTGCACATTTAACATACTCATATCCACATAAAATTGATATGGATGTGTTCCTATGAGTGAGGAGCAGTGCATAGGCATATAATTTTTTCTATAAATTATTTAATTTCTTTATAATTAATAAATAAAATTTTTAGTTTTGTACCATTTTTGATTTACTTCGTTTTTGCTTCGTTGCCAAATGTGCCCACTATCTATATATTAATAGGCTAACATTTTTCCCATACAAACAATTGCCAGGCTGTTTTGCACATTTAACATACTCATATCCACATAAAATTGATATGGATGAGTTCGTATGAGTCAGGAGCAGTGCATAGGCATATAATTTTTTCTATAAATTATTTAATTTCTTTATAATTAATAAATAAAGTTTTAGTTTTGTACCATTTTTGATTTACTTCGTTTTTGCTTCGTTGCCAAATGTGCCCACTATCTATATATTAATAGGCTAACATTTTTCCCATACAAACAATTGCCAGGCTGTTTTGCACATTTAACGTACTCATATCCACATAAAATTGATATGGATGTGTTCATATGAGTGAGGAGCAGTGCATAGGCATATAATTTTTTCTATAAATTATTTAATTTCTTTATAATTAATAAATAAAATGTTTAGTTAAGATAAATAGATATCGTAAACGTGTTTACAAATATCGTAAACACAGTTGAAGAGTCGCTTTAATTTAAAAGCGCTCACCACCGGGCCTACCTTCCTAGATCTGCCTTGATTTTGACCATGATTTCGCGTCGGACCGTGATCAAAAGGGCAAATAAGTGGTGCGGTACAACTGGAATTTGGAAAGTGTTGCTTATCTCCGCGAAAAGGAATAATTTTTGTACCAATACAAAGTTGAAAAAATAAATTGCATGGTCGAATTTCGACCACCGGCGATACTAGTTATTGTTATTATGAAGAAGCTACCGGAAATGTAATTCCAGGCCTTCTGTATAATTCGTGCTCACACAACAATGATTTGCATATATGTATAAATGTATCAATGGCAATACTTTCCTTACGTTTAACCTGACCTTAAAAAATAAGGCACTCTGCACACGGAGCGTACTGCTTTAGACGCGTATTAGATACTACAGACGAAAGCTGTACGCTTTGATGTCGCGCACGTATATTTCAATTGAGGGCTGCACACGAGTCGTCAGCTTCATGCATTCGTCAAAGTATGCTGGCTACATGTCGCTTGGCGTAAAGCAGTGCTGGTAGCTAGGCGTACTACGCTTAGAAAACAGGAAGAAGAAGATGTTTGTTTACATTTTTCCACTTGGTGGAATTTATGAAAGCAGTAAAATTTGTGTAAAAAATCGGAAAAAATGAGTGTATAATGAAAGAAAATTGAAGATTCCGTAAAATTTTTCATCTTTTCTATTTAAAGCTTCGAAATTTAAAGCAAATGCCGTATTATTAATTTGTTTGTTTGTTTTGTGCAGCGAAGTTTCATGTCGCTTCGTGTGCAGATATTGAGGCGTAGGGAAATCGACGCTACATAAAATGTCTCGTACGCGTCTATGACGATACGCCTCGTGTGCAGAGTGCCTAAGAAAGAAGTTGGAAATTCTTAAAAATTTAAATTTAGTTGGTCAATTATCGATTATTCATTTAGAGAAAAACGCGGAAAACCAATGTCGAACTTTACCCGCCTAGCCTATTCTATTAGTGGCTTATAGGAAGGCAGTAGTAGTAGTTTTAAGAAAATTTGCAAAAGTGAAAATTCAGACCTCTACATCCTTTCCCACATGAAGCACTTAAACTCGTTTAGGATTAAAAATGTTTCGCTTCAAGAAATGTTGTACGTATATTATATATTTAAAAATCATAAGTAAAAGAAATAACAAATATATGTACATATATAGTGGTGCCGGATAATATCGGCAATTAGAAAATTTGGTATTCGTCTACATAGTAGAGCCCTGCAATGAGACATTCGTACAAGTGCAGATTCGTGTAGTTTTTGCTTTTGACTACTGTACTACTCGTATTCATTTCAAATGAGAAGTGGTAGTACAAGTACAAGTTTGATAGCTGTTGCTACAGTTCTCTATTCGTTTACTCGTTTACTTACTTCATTTCGCACATTTAGCTACATATGCACATATACCTACATACATATGTACACTTTTGTTTGTGCACACACGCTTGTTGCTGCTGTTGTTGTACAAGTGTACAAGTGTTGATTTGCTGTGTTTCGTGTACTTCCGAGCAGTACAGCAATGTCTCATGACGAACGGATAGTGTACGCACACTATTCATTGTGGTTCGTGTACGAGTAGCATAGTACTCATAATAAAGCGAGTTGTTGTACTTCACTACAAGAAAACCAAACGAATATCTCGTTTGGACATATGAATGTACTCATGCAGCAGTCTACTACATAGTATTGAAGTTTATCGCAGTCGATGTGTCTATAACATTTGGGTAAAACATACAGAACCGAATACATGAGCGATATAGTTAGCGAAGACAAGAACCACATGTATGTTTCCGTATATTAGCAAAAATTACTAGCGTATCCTACTGGTATTCTTAAGGCAGTTTAGTAAAATTTGCTTTCAGTAACAGATATTATCAAAGAAGTACAGATACACGAAACTACATACATATGGGGCCGGCTTTTTGAGAGGTGTAGAGGGCCTCCCAAAGATCTCAAAACTGAAATTAAAACCTGCCGGAGGCTTATAGTTCACGATATATTTGTCGGTAATTTATTGGTAGTTGGAGAGGTCCATAGATAATACCCCAGAAAGAGTATTCTGGCGGCTGAGAGTTATTTTTTTTTAAAGCGCGAACGCATGCCGCCAACGCAAAAAGCTATTCTACACACATATATACATATGTGTGTTTGTGCCTTTCCTTGGTAATAGAGCGCAGTATTGGTGTTTTGGTTGGTAAATTCTACAACTTACAAACAGCTCCGGTCGACGGGACACTTGGATTTAGAATCAGGAGTACCTCTTCTACAACCCCCAATAACTCTTTTTTTCAACGCGTGGTAGACTGTTGGAAAATTTCGCATTCGTTTGCTTTCAAAAAAACAATTTGACTAAATATTTCAAATTCCGTAGTACGGAAACGAACCTAATCAGGTTGTCAAATGGACTTCAACAGCTGATGCATTGACATTTCTTTTGTGTTTTTGTGTCAACAAAATTCACTTTTCCATACCGATATATTAGAAAATATATTAGCTTGTTTGCTGCATATAAGTAAGTATATAGCTTTAAAGAATGCTGCATTTATAAATTGCTGATTTCTACAAACAAAAATTAATATATCCACTTCCAGCACAACAAAATGCCCGAGCCGCGCAGCCCAATGGCGAGATTCGCCCAATCGGTGCACAATCTAATCGATGGGCCAATTACATGGTTCCGAGGTGAGTTTGTGTGGCAAATTGGAAGTGATTAAACTTCATATGCTAATTAGCTAAAAGCACATACGATATGGTTCAATAAAATGTGCATAAATAATATGAAATTGGTATAGTAAGAACGCTCTGCTTTGCGCAATTATATAATAACATAACCTCAGAAATTTTGCTGCTGTTAGTTTTGTTTACACTTGCTGATTTGTTTTCATTTTCATTTTTTTGGTAGAATCCATCGTGGAACCAAATCAACAGAAATATCCATGGTATCATCAACAATTCCGTCGTGTGCCAACAATCGATCAATGCTATACGGATGATGCTGTTTGTCGCTTTGAAGCCGATCAACAATTTCGTCGCGATCGTATGGTGGAAAATGAGATAGTTTCGATTTTACGTCAACGCTTCGAGGATTGTGTTTTGTATGAGGCGCCCGATCATATGAAAAAATGTCGACCCATATTGGATCAATATGAAAAGGCAGCTGAAAATTGGTTTACGAAATGTAAGTGCATGGAATGACCTTAACCAGTTGAATTTCCTGAAACGATTATTTTATGTACTTCGACTGCAATTCTTAGAAGTCTTAGATAGTAGTTTGAGGGCAGACCTGCGAAATTGTGTATACTTGCAGTCGGGTCTAAAGCCCGGTTCAAATAAAAACAAACAATTGACAATCTGAACTTCTCAGAACTTCCGTGGAGTATTTTTGCTGTTTCAACAACAACAACAACCAGATTAAATTTGTGCAGACTTGCAAAATTCTTTATCGCTGTATATCGTATCATTTTTACTAATAAAAATTTATTCCTTTTCACTTTTCAGATGGTGATTTAGGTGGTTATGCTAATGCTAAATCATGTTATATGAAACAAAAGCATCGTCTGATTTGGGAACGTCGTCATGGACCAGTTGGCAGTGGTATGCGTAGTGAAGACGGGCCAACCATTGGCGATAGTTTGGAAGAGTAAAGTTGCTTACACGCTTCGGGGAACATTTATTCCATCTTCATACTATAATCTACATATGTATGTATGCGATACGAAATCATGCAATATGTACATCGTTGCTGAGTTAATTACAAGCTTTTTTTTTTAAGTATTTTGTAAATGAATGTCCTACATACTTATACGATATGCAGATTTCGAATTTGAGCGCCTAAATATCACTAAACTAATATGAAGGTAATTAAATAGCATAACAAGCTAATTTAAGCTAAAAGCTGCCTGTGAACACTTACTTTATTGTTGCCAAAACAGAAATGAAAGAGCGACATTTTCATCGCCGAGTACTTTTTTGTAAAAATTTGCACGTTTATTTAAAGCGAAAGGTGAGCAAAATGATACATAAAGTATTAAATGTTAATAATGCTTGAAGATGCATAAATACGTTGTCAATGCAATGGTGTGGGTTACATAATTTTTTTCTACAAAAAAAAAAAAAAAAGAAAAAAAAAAAAAAAAAAAAAAAAAAGTTCAGAAAATCAAAAAAAGCATAAATTTGATCAAATTAGTTTAAGCTTAAAGATACATACATATGATTGAAGCTACATAGATATTAAATGTGCTATGTACTTAAGTCGAAAATCAATACGTTAACTATGCAGCTACACCTGCTTTCTTTGTTGTTTCCGTAGCAGCATTTAACGCTAAATGACATTTTAAAAAACCGCCAGCCTTTGAACACCGTCCTTCACCATCCATCCATCCATTTCACCAAAATCCCCAATCAACTAATAGACACAAGCGGCTTATCCATTAAGCTCTTTTTAAATTTAGCCAAAGCACTTGTCTTCGCCTCGCCACCGCTGCCCTTCTCACGTTTTATATGCTTAGCACCGAGCGGTATCATTGTGGTATCATGCAGACGTCTACGAAATAGTTTATAAAACTGCAACACTTGCGCATTCGCCCACACCTGCTTCGGATCAAAGTCTAAGATGCGCAAGGAATCCAGCGATTTGGCGCGTGATAGCGCCACATAAGCCTGTCCCGCTTCGAACACTTTCGACAGCGACATCTCAACACAATCCAACGTCAAGCCTTGACTTTTGTGTATGGAAAATGCCCATGCCAGCTTGAGTGGCACCTGCCGCCTTGTGATCATGCCACCCGATGGCGTTTTTATAATCCATTTCTCATGTTTACACACATATTCGCGATTATTTTTGAAACGCACCACCGGCACACCCTTCTCGATGCGCACCACAACACCACGTGCGCCATTCACCAGCCCCGCCGAGATGTTTATATTCTTCAGCAACATCACTTGGGCATTTATTTTCAAATAGAGTTGTGATGTGGCTTGCAGCTGTGCATCCAGCTGCTTAGACATATTTGCATCGGAGTCTTCGGCGCGAAAGAGTATCTTATCGCCATCCAAATTCTCCAGCTTCGATTCGTTTATGGAATGTGCATCATTTGTATGCGAACAAAGTTGTGTGGCTAAAATGCCATTACCTTCGATTTTTTGCTTGGACGTGGCACGCAGAACTTTTGTAATGTCATCGTTGACGTGGCCGATGCGTATGTGATTTAGTATTTTAATGAATTTCGGATCGGATTGACGATGTACAAGTTTCAGTTCGAAAACGCATTGTATACATTGCTCCCAAGCGGCAGATTGAAAGCAAAAGCGTTGTGTTGGTGTGCTGTTGGCATTGTTGCTGTCGTTTTTAATTACAGGCGGCAATTGTAGAAAATCGCCGCAAAGTATTAATTGTATGCCACCAAAGGGACGCTCATTTTTGCGCACGTGACGCGCGACAGCCTCGATTTTCTATACAACCAAACGAAAATTAATATTTTACTACAAAAAAAAGCTATAAAATACAGCATGTCCCAACCTCAAAATACTGTCCATCCACCATTGAGATTTCATCTATAATTAAACGTTTACATTTACGCCAAATCTGTGCGCTGGCCGTGCGACTAGCCAATTCAATGCAACGTTGCAGCCCATAGTCGCCGCCACCGATGCCCGCAAAGGCATGTAAGGTAGTGCCACCTGAAAATAAATTAAATTTTGCTTATTTTTACAATTTTTTTTCCTTTTTACTTTCAATCAACACTTACCAATTAGACATGCGGCCACACCTGTCGAAGCCGTCGCCATTGTGCCATCCGGCGGCAGTGCAGATATGATTTTACGCAACAAATAACTTTTGCCTGTGCCAGCAGAGCCAGTGAAAAATACGCTCTTACCCGAAGTGCACGCACGCAGCACCTCCAATTGTTCTTCGCACAATTTCACATTATCTTCCATGCTGAACACATCAGCAGCAGCGGCGGTGCTCTGCTCATCTTGATACAATTTCTTGGCGGCTGGTGCGCGCGTCGATGATGCAGCTTCATTTTCAGAGTCAAGTCGTCGTTTCCTGGCAGCAGCCGCAGCAGTAGCGCTAGCAGCCAATGGTGAGGGCTTTGTCGCCGCAGCGCCATTTACTGCTGTGCGTCCCGGCAATAGACCAGCTTTTTTCTTAGCCATTATCATTTCGCTTGTGGTTACGGGTGAGACTTCTTCGAATTTACTGGGCTTACCCGAGAGCATATGTGCGCGTAATTGCTTTTGTACGGTTGCTCCGTCTTTTTCTTCGCCGCCATTTAGTTTGATGAAAATGGTGCGTAGGAAGTACATTAGCGTGCCGGGTGGCGCATTCGATAGATACATTGCACATTGTTCTGCTTTAAAGTTAATTGAGGCTTTACCTTCGGACATGAATTTCTTATGGACCATCACATCTTTGAGTTTAAATTTCACAGGTTTGGCCTTTTCGCCGGTCACTTCAATGAAAAGTTCGCGCACCTCATTTCGGATCAAACGTAGCGTGGCCGTTCTGAAGGCTAATTTTCTTCCCGTCACACCTACCGCATTCGTCCATTGAATGTTGATGGCGCAAGTGAGGACGGCATCGTTTATATCCATTTTTTTTTTATAATTTTAGGTAGTAATTGGCTAATTGATCTACTTATGTGGAAATGTAATGTGAAGCCGCCAAAAAAGCTGACCTTTTCTTTAATTGATGCTTCTTCTTCTTTTTGAAAAAGTCACCATGGGTAATGAAGAGTGTTGCAAGTTTCAGTAAGGTTGTTCTCTGTGTCTAATATTTTTGCCGAGATATCATGATATCTTGAGAAATTTGCCTTTCACATCTATTCCGGTTTACGATCCACTTTCATCGCAGGTGAATCGGATCAAATGGCATTCTGCAATTCGATTGACGTCCGATGAACGTCAGATTTTTTCGAAGTTCGGAAATCGGCATTCTGGTTCACGATGGATAGGATTTTTGACAGTTTATCGGAGCGATTCTTTCCTCCAGCTTTTGTGTGTCGGAGGCAATACAAATTTTGATTATTTTTGGAAATAATACCAATTTAATGTAATTTAACTATGATTTTTAAATTTATGCAACATTATTATACAAATCTGGCTTGGTTTAGCTATGCTACTGGCCTTTTCTTTGCAAAATAAGTGAACAAAAGGAATCTGCTTTAGTACAATAGACTGAATAGAGGGAAATAAGTACAAGGAGTTTCAATATGTTGAACTTTTATTTAATAATAAAATTTATTTTCCTTTTTAGCAATATTTGGCACTCTGCACACGGAGCGTACTGCTTTAGACGCGTATTAGATACTACAGACGAAAGCCGTACGCTTTGATGTCGCGCACGTATATTTCAATTGAGGGCTGCACATGAGTCGTCAGCTTCATGCATTCGTCAAAGTAAGCTGGCTACATGTCGCTTGGCGTAAAGCAGTGCTGGTAGCTAGGCGTACTACGCTTAGAAAAAAGGAAGAAGAAGATGTTTGTCTACATTTTTCCACTTGGTGAAATTTATGAAAGCAGTAAAATTTGTGTAAAAAATCGGAAAAAATGAGTGTATAATTAAAGAAAATGGAAGATTCCGTAAAATTTTGTATCTTTTCTATTTAAAGCTTCGAAATTTAAAGCAAATACCGTATTATTAATTTGTTTGTTTTGTGCAGCGAAGTTTCATGTCGCTTCGTGTGCAGATCTTGAGGCGTAGAGAAATCGACGCTACATGAAATGTCTCGTACGCGTCTATGACGATACGCCTCGTGTGCAGAGTGCCTTTATATATTATTGTTTAATAAAAGCTTCTGAAAATAATTTTAATTGTGTATTATTACTATGATGATGTAATATGAGTGGGTAGCGCAACTCGGGCATAATTTCTGTGCCAGGATGTACTCCTTTAAGCATTTTTGCCTGACTGTGTCTTTTTAAAGATTTAAAATATCGCCATACGACATTATTTACAAACATTTGCACGAGAAACTAACAAATCGGAGAAACGTGCTCACTATATCCGTTCATGCTCAATGCGTCCTGGCGAGTCACAAAATTCCTGCTACACGATATGTTCATGATTTGATTGATCGCAACCTGGATCTCAAATTTGCTTTTATGTTTTGCGATCCATAAAAACTTGTTGATATGCGAACAGTGTAGAGCGTCATCCATGGATTGCATCAGTATAACTTATTATGTACTATAAATAGTGTAAAACAAACCAACTGCTTGAGGTTTTCGCATGAAACTTTGTGGGAATAAGCTGTAAATGTTATTTTCACTAAAGTTGGCATTTTCATTGCCATTGAGTTCATGGAGTCAAGTTTTTTCATAATTTAAAATTACTAATAGTTAAGGTGGGAATCGCAATAATGTACCCCTGGTGTTAAAGGAGAATTTGTATATAATTAACCACGATCCTATCACAGATCATAAAAAAAGTCGCTCCCGCCAGACGATTATAGTGCAAGAGATATTCCTTGTTAAAGCAATGTGTGTGTAGAAGACTTTTTTGTGACACCGGCCTTCGGCCGCGCTTCAAAAAAACCTCAGCCGGCAGAATTCTCCTTTTGGAGAACTTTAATATTATAATTTAATAATAGTTGAAAGCGTTAAAGGTAGATGAATTATCATCCAAAGAATATTTCCTGAAAGTTTCACTGAAAAATTCGCAGTAGTTTGTAAATAAATAAAATTGGTTCATTCTATCCAAGCTTAGCCGGTGTTAATTTCCGAATTACAAAGTATTCTCGCATGAAACTTGGTGACAGTATTCTATAAATGCCGTTTTCATATATGTTGGCACTTTTTTTTTATAATAGAACGCAATATTTTAAAAAATTGAATTAAAATTAATGTCCAAATTCCTTTGTTCTTCCATTTATTTTTCCACTAAAAAAGCTGCTGCAGCAATGGAATCCATTTTTTAACCATTTAATATATTCTTTCTGAAAATTTAATCTAAAACTTACTGAAAATATAAATTTGCTGTCAAAAATACAAACGTGCTGTCAAAAAATACATATTATTTAGCATAAACGCTATCTAACACTGATTCGAACATAGTTTAACACTTAACAACACTTATGTTCGAAACGTCGTAAACCAGAATACCAATTTTCGTTTTGTCGTAGCAGTCGGCGTCGCCGCGTTCGGAGTTCCGAGGGATAGTAGAATAGCTGTGTTTAAGAAAATAAAATTCTAACTGAGTTCATTGTGAACTAGCATGTTAGTCATATTAGCTGAGTTCCCGTGGCAGTGATCCAGATCCGGATACAAATTTTGCAAGCAAATGCGACAACAATTTTCTGATCCTGGTATTTATCTGGATCAAAACAACCTATTACAATCTATACGGATCCGAAATTGATACAGATAAACGCCAGGATCACAGAATTCTTGTTGCATTTGCATGCAAACTTCTTATCCGGATCTGGATCACTGCCACGGGAACTCGCCTAGTCTTTCCACTCTTTATACGACTGTTGTCGCTTTGCTTTGCTTGCTTCAATTTCGAATTAATTAATTTTTTATCTGAATAAAATAAAATACTTAAAAAAAAAGAACTACACCTTTTTCAGTTTAAATTCAGAAAGTTCCAATTGATATTCAGAAAAGTACAATTGAAATTCAGAATTTCCATTTGAAATTCAGAAAGTTACAATTGAAATTCAGAATTTCCATATGAAATTCAGAAAATTGCATTTGAAATTCCGAAAATTACAATTGAAATTCAGAAAATTACATTTGAATTTCAGAAAATTCCATTTGAAATTCAGAAAGTTACATTTGGAGTTCAGAAAATTACAATTGAAAATCAGAAAACTGTTTTGTGCTGTGAGGAAGTTTTCTGAATTTCAAATGTAATTTTCTGAATTTCAAATGGAATTTTCTGAATATCAAATGTAATTTTCTGAATTTCAATTGTAATTATCTGAATTTCAAATGCAAATTTCTGAATTTCAAATGGAAATTCTGAATTTCAATTGTAATTTTCTGAATATCAATTGGAAATTCTGAATATCAATTGGAACTTTCTGAATTTAAACTGAAAAAGGTGTAGAAACATAAATTGAAACTCACTTCTCATAGAAGACCATTGTGAATGTAATAACATGGTTGCATTTCCCGTGATATTTTTCTCATGATATCACATATCACGGGTTGGGGTATGAGAAATTTGCCGAAGCTCCAAATTTGACAAGACGTGTATTTTGTTGTTGTGCTCGGCAAATTTATCACACTTATGTCATCTCGGCAAATTTGCCAGGCCAAAATCACAGAGAGAGAACAACCTTATTTATTGTGCCCTTTTTGTGGGTAAAATAAGGTTGTTCTCTGTGTCTAATATTTTTGCCGAGATATCATGATATCTTGAGAAATTTGCCACACAGAGAGAGCGCACCTTTAAGAAAATAAAATTCTAACTGACTTCATTGTGAACTAGCATGTTAGTCATATTCTTTCCACTCTTTATACAACTGTTGTCGCTTTGCTTTACTTGCTTCAATTTCGAATTAATTAATTTTTTATCTGAATAAAATAAAATACTTAAAAAAAAAGAACTAGAAACATAAATTGAAACTCACTTCTCATAGAAGACCATTGTGAATGTAATAACATGGTTGCATTTCCCGTGATATTTTTCTCATGATATCACATATCACGGGTTGGGGTATGAGAAATTTGCCGAAGCTCCAAATTTGACAAGACGTGTATTTTGTTGTTGTGCTCGGCAAATTTATCACACTTATGTCATCTCGGCAAATTTGCCAGGCCAAAATTACAGAGAGAGAACAACCTTATTTATTGTGCCCTTTTTGTGGGTAAAATAAGGTTGTTCTCTGTGTCTAATATTTTTGCCGAGATATCATGATATCTTGAGAAATTTGCCACACAGAGAGAGCGCACCTTTAAGAAAATAAAATTCTAACTGACTTCATTGTGAACTAGCATGTTAGTCATATTCTTTCCACTCTTTATACAACTGTTGTCGCTTTGCTTTACTTGCTTCAATTTCGAATTAATTAATTTTTTATCTGAATAAAATAAAATACTTAAAAAAAAAGAACTAGAAACATAAATTGAAACTCACTTCTCATAGAAGACCATTGTGAATGTAATAACATGGTTGCATTTCCCGTGATATTTTTCTCATGATATCACATATCACGGGTTGGGGTATGAGAAATTTGCCGAAGCTCCAAATTTGACAAGACGTGTATTTTGTTGTTGTGCTCGGCAAATTTATCACACTTATGTCATCTCGGCAAATTTGCCAGGCCAAAATTACAGAGAGAACAACCTTAATGAAATCGTTTCTGAAAATGAATTTTGGGAATGGTAAATTTTACAGCACCTGTGTTCAATAACAAAAAATGGAGGGCTGTAATTTTTTACTACATTTTTTTTCTGGTATTCTACCAGGTTTTTTGTGTGAAGGAGATGGTCAAATACAGTTTTGCGTTGGTGCAAGCGAGCAAGCTATATTGAAAAAAGCAAACAAAATACCATCTAGGCGATTAAAAACCAACGAGCCAGCTTGTATTTCGGTAGGTTTTTTGGCATTCGGTCATTTTTTCTGACAATTGTTTCAATTTGACAACTAGAAAATAAATTATATTTAAAATAAAAAATATATGGAAATACAAATTTTAAATTTGCCTCTTGTAAGCTTCTGCTATGGCCGTAAGGGTAAAGAAGAAGTCCGGAAGAAAAATTATATTGCGTACTGGCTTCCCTTTATAACATGGAATACACGGCTATCCTGCCCGTTGAGTTTCATAACTTTTTTATTTCAATTCAAATTTTAATTTAAATTCAAATTTCTAAAAAAAATTAATTTTTGAAACCTTGTTGTACAATTTCATTTTGTAAAAAATTACTTTGAGTGAAGATGGAATAGGATAATATTGCGCTTGTAGGAAGAAGAAGAACGTACAGCAAAAGTACGATTAATTAAACGGAAAAAATGGCAAAAAAGTGGTTCCTGCAAGCTTTCCATTTCGTGTTATTTATTCTACAAATATTTATGTTTTTTGTGCTGAATTCGCTCATTTTTAATTTGATGTGTTCACTTCAAGAATTCTCATAAAATGAAATGTTGAACAACATGCCCCCAAACGATGCAACCAAGTTGTACAACTTGCCAAAAAATCAAAAGTTTTTGATTTTTCGTACAACCGATACACAACTTCATACAACAGCCCCAAAAACGTTGCAGTTTCGAGCGCAACTTGGCCAAGTTGTATAAAAATAAGATTTTCTCTTCTAATCATAAAGTATGTTCAGATTGGCGTAATCTAAGAGTTATTTAGGCAAAAATCGTTGTTTCGGCGTTGATTACCCTTAAATAACATAGTTTCGCCATACAAAAATGCCCGCCGAAATTACACTTGAAAAGCGCATTTCGGCTAAATTACTCACGAAATTACTTTGCAATCGTTCTCTACTCTAAATTTTATCGATTATAATCGAAAAATTACCAATCGCTAATATTTGACATTAGCATATACATCTGCGCTAAAATAAAAACACGGCTATTAAATTTGTTCGCGACGGGTTCTTAGATATATTCTCATTGTATATTGCATAAACGATTCTTTAATTATAAAAAATTTAATTAGGTGGGAGTATTTTATTAATGATAATTTCGTTTAAGTTGACCATGTAAAAATTTTTATTTGGCGCAAGAACAGCGTAACTGAAACACGACTAAATGAAATTACTTAAAAATGTGTGTGAATGCGCGTTATTTCGGAAAGTAATTTCGGCTAACCAGCGTAATTTCAAATGCAGTCTGAGGGCCGGTTTCACCATCTCCGGTTAACGCTAACTGGAGGTCCAAGTGCCGGTTAAAATATTGACTGCGTTATCGACTACGTGTTAAACGAATGTGGTCGATGATGTAGTCGACATTTTAACCGGCACTTGGATCTCCGGTTAGCGTAAACCGGAGATGGTGAAACCGGCCTTGAATGTATAAATAATATTGGGATAAGCACAGAATGTCCCATTTATCGATATACCATCACCAAACGATTGTTTTTGAAAATCGTTCGATAGCAATCCAATAAGAAACTGCGACCGTAAACGCTGGCAGCGGCAGCTGGCGGCAGCAGCGATGATGGCGCCCTTCGTGTGTGAGCTGGTGTGAGTGAGTATCTGTGAGAGTTATTCAGCGTCGTTGTTGGCACTTTTGTGCCGATTTGCCGCTATCGTTGCTGTCAGCGATAACACATTTGCGCTGTTGTTCTGCTGCTTTCAACGAAGACGGTGGTACGAAACGCGTATTTCGCAAAGGAAAACAAAACAAAACACATCACAAAAAAATCATATAAAGAGACTTTAGAATAGAAAACAAGAAACAGAGACAATTAATTTTATCGACGCGTATGTGGAATAAAATTAAAGTGTACAGTGAGTAAATTAATGAATAAAAGTACTGATAAAATACAACAAAAGCGACAGATAATCAGTAGTTATGTGCATAAATGTGAAAAATAAAGTACATGGCAAATGAAAAAAAAAAGAAAACCGAACAAGTGCAATAATTCACTCAATTTGATGCAAATAAATTTGCGAAAAACTGCCGTAAAACAGCAGCGGCACACAGAGAAATGTGTATTTATAGAATCGGTGAAATGTGAAAAGTGTGCGGTAATGCATAATATAAAGGAAAAATAAAATTGCAATAGGGAATAGCGTGTGCTTGTACACATGTAAATATGTACATATCTACATACATATGTACATAGGTATATATTCATATGGGAATGTGTGTTTGCCGCGCCAGCGAATAGGTTCTGCTGCGCCAAAAGCAGCGACAACGAACAAAAGCTTATGAGAAAATATGAACACTTTTCGCAAATTGGAAAAAGAATTAATAAAATTGGTGGGAAATTAAAAGATAAAATATTTTATAGCTGAAGTGAAGCAGACGACAAGCTAAAAAAACTTGGCAAGATTCTACAAATGTATCTAGTATGTACATAATATGTATGTATATACAAGTGTACGAATATGCAAAGCAGGCAGACGAATACACATTTGTACATACATATGTATGTACATATGTACTGTACAGTGTTGCCAGAATATTTTGAAGCTTATAGCTAAATAAAATAAAAAAAATTGCTAAAAATAGCTAAATAATTTTTTTCATAGCTAAAATAAATAGTTTTTTTTTTCAAAAATAGCCAAATAATGATTTATTTAAAAAGACGTGACATAAAACAACTTCACATATATGAATATTTATATATGTATACATATATTATATATTGGAGCCATACATATATTTGTTTGTATGTACTTATATATGTACGTCGCATAATAAGATTATTACAATGAAAAAAATCACTTCATTACATATGTATGTATGTATGTATGTACATTCAATTGCAGTATTAAAATAAATTATAATAGCGACTAGTTAATATTTAAACTTTAGTTAAAAATTTTATTCAATCACATTTCAAAAATCATATCTTCTTCATTTAATTCACAGGTTGAATCATATATCGTTGGCTTCGTGAGCAAATGTGCTAAGTCCAATTTTTTTCAAAATTGAGATTTTAATGCAGTAAGATAGTACAACTAAAAATACATCGTCTGCCAAAAATAAGTTACCATAATGTCTGTTTTTCATGGTGTAATGCAGTGTTAAGCAAATGTGCTAAGTCCATAAAAAAATTTTTTTTTCAAAAATCTACGTGCTAAGTCCAGGTGAAAATAAGAAATTATTAATTTTTTTTAATTTGTTTTGTAGAATGATATAGAATTATTACTACATTGCTTTGCATGGCTTAGGACTGCAAATGTTAATAGTTTGCGGTACTTTTTACATTTTTATTATACAATTTTACATTTTATTATATTTTCTATAGAAAGGGTACAGCATAATGTGGTCGTGGTCACACCCATTATCAACAGTGTTATCTCTCATCAGACCCAGCCTAAAATATTCTTGTTAGTGCAAAATTTCATCCCTTTATAAGATGCCACGTTACACGTCACAAGTTTCCGAAGGGAGTTTTACAATTTTTTTTTAAGTAGGCGTGGTTACAAATCCATTTTGCTAAAATTTTACTACAAGTAATAAAATTACATATGTACCTACACCAAGTTCCGCCGTAATATCTGAATTATTTGTCGAGTTATGGGCTCCGAAATCTCTTAGATTCACGATGCCACGCCCATTTTCAAAAATATGTATGGTTAGACTCATGCCGCAAACTTTCAATGAATTATCTTCATATTTGACAAAGACGTCGCTTAAAATTCAATTTAAATAAAATTTCAATTTTACTACGTACAGTTGAGTATAATAATTTGTGAGAAAATGTGCTAAGTCCACCTAAAAAAACAAAATCATAGAAAGCAAATGTGCTAAGTCCTAAAGAAGCTCATAACTTTATACAAGCTTTATATTAAAATATGCCGATAACTGGTATTTTAGCACGGTCATCTGAGGAAGAAAACTGCATTTTCAGATTATTAAAATAGTAACAACAAAAAAAGTTAGGAGGTTTTTTGTCTCTCCTGAAAAGTTACCAGAAATAGACTTAGCACATTTGCTCACGAAGCCAACGATATATTAATTGAAGTCATTGCTTTAATAATATCGTTAGGAATTTTATAGTTATTACAACATTTTTCAAGCCTTTTTAGACCATAGCTAACAGTCAATAGAGAGTTTAACATAAATAATTGCATTCTATTTCTTTGCTTTGTTTTTATTACGTTCATAACAGAAAATCTACGTTCTATTTCTGTATTACTAAGCGGTAGGATTAGAAAATTAAACACAAAAGATTGTAGTTCTTCAAACGGATTTT
Source organism: Urophora cardui (assembly GCA_960531455.1). Taxonomy (NCBI): domain Eukaryota; kingdom Metazoa; phylum Arthropoda; class Insecta; order Diptera; family Tephritidae; genus Urophora; species Urophora cardui. The sequence goes on along the minus strand of OY482674.1, from coordinate 30,873,950 downwards.
CGTTAAGAGCATTTCTAAGCTTTCTTACGTCTACCCAAAACTTTATTGTAGAGGTAGTTCCCTTCCATGGGTATGCGTGTAGTTTTCCATTGCATTTCTAAAATAGTGATTTCCTCCGTTTTAAAGTGATCCTTTTCATCCTTGAAAGTGTCAAATATTTTTGGCTTATTTACAGAAAAAGATTCAATATTTTTTAAAGATTGAATATTCTGCGGTAAACGTTGGCGGAGTTGCTCAATTAACTTGATAATAAAGTTCTGAAAAATTTTACGAATACACCGTGAAAAGGACGGTTCAAATATCGCGTATGCCAATGGTCATTTGCGAATTCAAATAGTAAAATGGGCAACAACAAAATGTATGGCAGAGTTGCTTTTGCGCACTGCGAAAACCTTATTGCATCCAAGGCAGATCTAGGAAGGTAGGCTCGGTGGCGAATTCAGAAACTACTTTTTTATTTACACAGGTAGAGTGTAATGTCAAAATCAAAGCGAATTCACATCATGACCAATAGGAATGTGCGAGTCTCAAGCGAATTCAGATTTTAACCAAGGCGAATTATCTTTTTGACATTACACTCTACCAATTACAATAACAAAATACATGGGAAATTTCTGAATTCGCCACCGAGCCTACCTTCCTAGATCTGCCTTGATTGCATCAACCTTGCATATGAATGCACCAATAATCGATAAAATAAGGAAGGCATGCCAGACTATCAACTTTTGTATAGTTTGATAATCATAAGGATAAGTATACACTTTCAAGTTTTCATAAACTCGCAGATGACTCATTAGCTTAAAATGATAAACTGATGTGCAAAATAAAGAAATTAAGAAAAATAGCTAAAAATAGCTAAGCTATTAAAAAAAAAGCTAACAAAAATAGCTAATAGCTAAACGCAAATATCTGTAGCTAAACGCCAAAAGTTATAGCTAAATCTAGTTACAAAATAGCTAAAGTGGCAACACTGGTACTGTATCTGAAAATAGAGACAACCGCGACAACACGTACATACATATGTATGTATGTATCTATGGATGTAAATAAAAGAAGTGACAAACAAAAAACAAACAAAAGAGCAATTGAGTAAAAGTTCTTGGAGCTAGAGCCAACAACAACAACAGCAAGCATTAGCAAAAGGAAAGAGGTGACGAGTAATCACTTTTTTAGCATACATACCCAGCAAACAGACTATTAAGCGTAAGCTGAAGCTAAGTTGTTAAACTGGAATACGCTGGCAGCGCTGCTTGCACACATTCTCCCTGCTCCAAATGATTAAATATTTCATTTGAACACATCCCAAACAGAGAGAAAGGGAATTGAGTTCTTATGAGCAAAGTACATACAATGTATGGCAAGCGTAAAAATTGCGTATTGTCGCCTCAGTCCTTTTTCAACTGACATGCAATGAAGTGGTGAACCTTATTATTAAAACATTTATGTATCTATATATGTATTAGCCGTTTTCGATTCACAATTTCTCTGCTCGCTATAAATTTCTATCTGTCAAATATATATTTGTCGTTTTCGATTCGCCATCACACAAGCGAGGTCGGATCGAACAAAAATGTTTGAACCCATAATGAGTAGTAGCCATACTCGCTAACTGGTCGATAAAAATTTCCCTCTGCTCGCTAGCATTCACATATAAATTTGACAGAAGGAAATTTATAGCCAGCAGAGAAATTATGAATCGAAAGCGGCTATTATATGTGAATGATAGCGAGCAGAGGGAAATTTTTATCGACCAGTTAGCGAGTATGGCTACTACTCATTATGGGTTCAAACATTTTTGTTCGATCCGACCTCGCTTGTGTGATGGCGAATTGAAAACGACAAATAATACGCTAACATGAATTTTGTCCGCGATCCTCTGGCGATTCTACTGAACCGATTTTAACAGTTAGACCGAAAGGAAATTCCCTAGAATAGGTCCATTTTGTGTGAATTTAAATGAGTTATTGGCCATTTTTTAATGAAGAAAAATTGAAAAAATTTTTTTTGGTAGAAGTTATGGATCCATTTCGGAGACCACCACATCCCCTCATCGGACTTCTTCAAGCGGCCTCAACCGAGAATCGAACTTAAGTCGTTCGATTGGTAGTCCATTGTCTATACCATTGAGCTACCACCGCCGTCAGCTTTGTTTCGCTTAAATTTCAATTTTCCTTCCATTACAATCCACATACCAACATACCATTTTGATTTTCATTAAAATCGGCTGGAAAATGCGTGCACAGTCACCGTTGGAAAATTTCTGTGCAATTGTTGTTGCAGAAAATTCCTATGTTATTGTTATTGTAAAACACAACTTTACCTATAATACATATATCTTATAATATTTTTGGCTGCCTGCTTTTAGGCGTCATACATACATACATGGGCTGTGTCCAAACTAAAAAAAAACAAAAAAAAAAAAAACAGTGCCATCCAAACTAAGGTAAAAAAAGAATTTTGTATGAAAAATTTTAGTTAATTAAAAATTGAAAAGGGTTGTGTTGGAAAATGTTTTTTGAATCAAATAAAGATAAATTTGAATAAAAAATATCAAAGTTAAAAATATTTTTGCGTTTGAAATAGCTAAACCTACTAGAAAACTGACGATTTTTGACAGTAGTGGGCACTCCTAGTAAGGTACATATACATAAATACCCTACCAAAGTCCGCATTTTCAAGCCATAATAAGGCATTAAAAACCTAATTTTCCTGCCGGATAAGCCTTAGAAATGAGGTGTGCTCTCGAAGAGAGAGAGAGAGAGAGAGAGAGAGAGAGTATTCCTTATGGCCTGATGACATCAACACAGGAAAATCAGCCTTATTTTAAGCTTTACGCCATACAACTTTGCTACCCTTATAATTTTTAGGCCTTTTTTTCGTTTTCTACTGTAATTCTTAACTGAGGCGTAGATTTTTGCTGGGCATTTATTTGTATGTTTGTATAGCCCGCGACGGGGTCGTCTCATTGTTGTTGTTGTTGTTGTTGTAGCCACCAAGACACTCCCCGAAGGTTTTGGGGAGTGTAGGGGATGTGACAGTCCTTTGCCGGATAAATCCGGTACGCTCGGGTACTAGTCCCTTCTGACACTAGCCCGACTGTCGTGCGAGCGATTTTTTTGGCCATAATCAACCTTCTAGGCCGGTGGATTTTAGTCGCCTTTTACGACAGGCATTCCTTACCACGGGTATATTCTAAGCCCCCTAACCCGCTGGGGGAGGTCGTCTCATTCGTTTCATTTGGCTTTTGCTGTGCTGTTGTTAGTGTGTAGTCGTATTGGCCGCCGCCGCCTTACCCTTTTGGGCGCCGCACCCAACTGTCGCTAAGAGCAATTCGTCGCGACGGCAAACAGACGAGACAAAAGTCTGCCTCTACGTCTCCAACATAGTTTTCAATGTTTTTTCTTTTTTTTCAGTTTCTTGTAAATTTTCTAATCAGCAAAAAAGCAAAGCAAGAAACTTAAAAGATATGTATGCAAAAAGCATTAGCAACAACTGCATACATATGTATGTACATGCATACATACACTGTAGGTAGTTAATACACACAGTACACAGTGAAGCAAAGCAAACAAGAATTTTAGAGAAATATAAAGAAGTGCCGAAGTGAAGAAAAATCGTATTGGGAGAGCAAAACACGCGCCAGCCACCAGCACGTATCCACACATGCATACATATGTATGTAACAACATCCCAATAAACAACAGGCCAAAAGATCTCAAACGTTTTTGAGAAAATCTTAAATCGAAAGAAACATTAGAGAAAAATTTGAGAATGTCGATAAACTCATTGTTTGAAAAAAAAATGTGCCTTTTAGTTTGAGAACGCTATCAATGGTTATTTGAGATGCATTTGAGAACTCATGTTTGAGAATAGTTTTCTCAAATGGATTTTAAGTTGAAAATTAAGAAAAATGTGTATGGGGATATTTCCATATATGTATCTACATAAGTATGTGTTTATGTACATATGCAAATATATATGTATATGTACATACATATGTATGTAGCTCCCCAGCATCGCTAATTGGCAGCCGCAGAAACAGCACTAGCAGCTGCGCTCCGTTGGGGCTGGTTGGGGCCAGCGTTGCCACTTTTGGTACTTTTGTACCAAAACTGGTACATTGAAAATGATTTGGTACGTTAGTACGTTGCTTTTGATTTTGGTACTTTTTCCTTAAAAGCAACGGTTTGGAAAAACAGTATTTATTTCCATCTATTTTTTATTTTTCCAGATATTATTTTTGTTCGACCACTAAAAGAACAGTAATTATGTTGATTAATTACATCGCCAACACGCGATAGGTATCCCAAGCCGTAGATGTTATGAAATCGATACAATTCTTGATCACTAGCATGACCCAACTATACCGGTCGCAGCATTATGCCACCAACAATTACCGTGTATTTTGTTAGAGCTTTTTGGCAAGTACCTAGTTGTCAAAATTAGCAAACAAATTGTATGGAAGGAATAAGGTAACTCAGTTTGACCTTTGTGCGCTGTGGCGCTTGCTCATAGCGAAGAAAAAACTCAGCTGATGGGATGCTACAGCCGCTGTTAGTGAGGCCTGAACAGTGCTCAATAAATGTACATGTATCAAGCAATTTTTAAATGAAAATATACTGATGGAGATATAAAAAGTTAAATTACTTAATTTAAAACGCGATAATTTTATTAATTTTTGGTTAAGTGGCACAACTCAAAATTTTTTGAAATCATTTTTTTTTATCATTAGAGCTCGGATAATAGGTGAAAATCAGACGCCTAAAATTATGCTACGTAATGTTTATGAGCACATCCAGTGGCAAGTTTAAGGGTGGGGTGCTTACGGGTCTAAGCCCCCGTGAATGCAATTGGATTTTTTGCTTACTAGGGTGCCAGAAAAATAAATTATTAATTATTATTAATTAAATTATTTTCGTGAAATAGCTATACACTCAACTTTCGCTGTAAATAGTTGTTAAAGATTTTATCCACTTACCCCCAAAAATTGAATTAAATAAAAATTTCGTGTTAAGCACTACAACTCTTTCAAGTATAAATTATTAAGTTTTTTTATGGATTGCACGTGAAAAATGGCAAAGAAAGCTACAATAAATAAATGTAATAATAAAGAATAATAATAAATAAAGAATAATAAATAAATATATAATTATAAAGAAAAAATTAAAAATTTGTAGTGACTCGCTTAAATTTTAGACAAAATCTTCGCACGAAGGAAAAACAATTACAGTTTCAAACCAAATATATTTTGAATGAAAATGAGACAAGTGCATTTAGCAAATGAATTTTACTATAAAAAAATATTGATACCTCTTATTTGAGAATTTTTTTCTAGTTGTCCTCTGAATTTTTTTCATGCGAATTTACAAGTCGAAAAAAATTGCGTACTAGAAAATAATATAAAATTTCTACTCAAAAAGTTACAAATTTTGCTGAAATATTGGCGAATTTTCCAGAATTTTTCACAAACTTTTTAACTTTAATATATTTGGTTTCTGTTATAGGTGTTTTTACATAACATTATAAAATTATTAAAAACACATAAATAAATAAATTTTACGAATAAAATCACTTTCTATTCTGGCTTTATTTCATCACACACCACTGTATGTTTATTTAAACTGCAAATTTGTGTAACATGATTAAGAACTTTTCTTATAAAATCTCCACCCACCATACCAATATGGCACCCCTTTATATTTAAGTTGTAATCCCGCCACTGAAAACAAACAAAATTTAAAAAAAGGAGCATATTTTGAGGCGCTTGATTTCACCTTTTTTTCCGAGCTCTATTTATCATAAACCGGTACATAGAACATATCTCTAGCAGTTGCCAAAAAAAAAACTTCAATCGATGTCCCTTTTGACTGAAAAATAGCAATTATACTTAGCCTTTTCAACATCATTGCTTGTAAAGAAAAAAGTTTTTTGGCTCCTGAAAATTTTTGAATTTTGAGCTGTGTAAATTTATGATTCAGGGTGCGATCATGGTTCAATTGTAGACGATTTTCGCAGTATGGCATACGTACATACATACATACACACTCCACGTAAATTGTTGGTGTATTCTGTGATGCTTCTGTCAAAATCATAGCCCGCCATTGTAGAAATCATATTGCGTCAAGATCAAAATTGGCATAATATCATGTTCAGACATAAAAATTAATTAAGTCAATTGGGGTTGATTGAACATCTTTAGATTTGGTGTTCAGACATATTTAATTTACTTGGCCCATTTAACAGGTCGGCTCAAGATACATACACACATACACGCCGTGAGCTGAATATCAAACTCTCGTGACCTAAATGTCAAAATTGCAAGGAGGACGAAATAATTTGACATTCATCTCACAATTTTTACCAATCGTAAACACGAATGCATGTATAAAATAAGCAGAAATAAAAACAAATTTGATAGGTGATGAAGAAGAACAAGAATGCAGCTGATCTGACGAACCAACCTGTTTAGTGGACACTGACGCTAATCACATTTCTCTTTTCATGACATTTCATTTTACTTATGAAACAAGCCTTTTAACAGGGTTGCATGCAGAATTGTTCCTCATTAACAACTCATTAATTTCTAATGAAGCATTAACTTGGTAAATTTTTGTATGGTAAATTGAGAATCATTGGGCTTGAAAATTGAATGAAGGCTCTTAATGTTCAATTAAGGTTGTGTCTGAACATAACATAAGTTTGACATAAGCACCACAATATGAATAAAAAAAAGTAGAAAAAAGTTAGCAATCAGCTGTTTAGTAGGTTAACCTTCTATAAATTAGCCTTGGGTGCGATATATTGAAGTTAATTTTCCATTAAAAAATAATAAATAAAAAAAACTATTTGTCTAGTACGACTGTTGCCACGAAAATATCTGTTTGGTACCCTCAAAAGCAATTTGGTACGTTTTTTGGTACGAGAAAAAATATGTTAGTGGCATCACTGGTTGGGGCCACTCACTCAATCAATGTCGGTCAGGCGCAGCGCTCCACGACTCTCCTCTTTTGTGTGCGGCGCGAAGGTTTTGCAAAAACAAAACAGCAAAAGCACATTTGCTGTGAGCGCAGCTGGCGTTGTGTGCAGCGTTGCCACTTAAAAAGTTTTAAATTTACCAAAATACAAAATAAAAGTAACCAAAACTAGAAACAACTAACCAAAATAAATTAATAATATAGGCATATGTCCCATTAACGTTAGGTGCTATTTATTTGGTAGCAAAACAATACATACGGTTAACAAAAACTAAAATATATCAATTATTTTACATCTTTAAGCCTTGAACAGATCCAATGTCGAGCGAAATATTGCCCCGTCGTACAGTTCTATCACCATTTAAAAACACGGCCAGGTATGAGAATGAACAGAGCCAAAAAGCTGATGAAAAAAGCCCGACGAAAATTTGCCAGAATAGATTTATTTCTAATGTGGTCGCTGGATCCTGTCAAATTGATTATTTGGACTTAAAAGCTTTTTAGTGCTTAGCACGAAAATTATTTAATTTAATTTTTAATTGTAGGGGGTAAATGGAACAATTTCAACAACTATGTACATATTTCCAGTAAAGGTTGAGTATAGCTATTTCACGTAAACCCATTTTCGATGATTAGCATCCTTTTCGGAAGTGGATGCTCCTCACGAGGATCGAACCCGTGATACATTCCATCTTTAGCCGCAATGTGCGAACGCTTTTACACGCTCGACCACTGAGACTCTGTGAAAGCTGTTGAATTGTTCCCAATTTTGCCTTACTCATTTTCCTGAAATAGCTTTACACTCAGCATTCGCTGGACATAGTTATAGAATTTTTTCCATTTACTCCCAACAATAAATTATTTGGAATTTGATTAAAAAAATACAACAAAACAATTTGGATAACAAATATTTTATAGTTTGGAAGATATAAAAGCGTATTCCTAAAAATTGAATGTAACCATGGTGTGCTCAATACATGGACCTTGAAGATAACCAAAATCGGCCGAAAGTAACCACGTAACCAAACAAAAAATTGTTACCAATTTTGGTAAAAAGTAACCAAAGTGGCAACGCTGGTCGTGTGAGAACCACTTCTGCTCGGAAAAAGGCGAAGCAGCGCGCTGAGCAAGAACTATGAGAAGAACGACCATCACAATCGCGCTCGCTGTTGCAGTCGTCGCGGACACAGCTAGAGATGGCACGATTAATCGAATGTGTAGCATTAATCGAAATATTTTTCGTAGCAAAGAATTCTCGTATAATCTTTAAAAAATTACGCTGCCCAACGAAACCATTTTTATTTCATTTGCGCAGAGTTTATCTTGAACAAAATGAAGTTTAAATACGATCTTCTTCACAAAAGTGGCTTACAAAAATTACTGCGGGCACCCGCTGGAAATGAAAAACAAACCGTGGATTCTGGAAATACCTTCAAATACGAAACCGCTAGGATCTGGTAGGCATGGGTAACACTGCGCTGCGCGGCGCAATTGCGCTAACACCAACCCTGGCGTTATTGCGCTAACTCCGATTGGGGAAATGCGCCAACTCAATATAGCGCCAACTCAATTTTGTAATATAAAACCGACTCAATTTCGTGCGCTAACACCAGCACCAATATAGAGCTAGTGTAAAATGGCGCAACCACAACGCCAATAACAGCACCGTAGTATATGTATACGTATGACACCGTCACAATTATGTATGCTTGATAGTGATCTAAGTAATTTCCAGCATATTTTCACAAATATACGGAATATGTTTCCAAATGATTATGAAAATTTAAATTAATTGTGCCCTCGTAAATGTAAGCGGAATTGCGCCAAAAGAAATGAAACGGGGATGGTGAACAGTAACAAGCGAAAAAATGGTATTTATCGATTATTCCATGACAATTGCGCTAAAGGTGTTATTGCGCCAGTACCGTGAGTTGGCGCCACGAGTGGCGCTGGAGTTATTGTATCAGCGCCAAAAAAATTGCGCCATTACCCATGGCTAGGATCTGGAAAGAATCTATTAACCACCTTGATGTTTGTTATTTTTGTTTGGCGAAAGTAAATGGAATTTATTAGAAAAAAAAAACAAGCCCAGTGAGAATACCATCACATACGATTGGCTTATAGACCTTCCCCTAGTCCTGAGTATATATGAAAACTTAAATTGGACGATTCAGAAGAGCAGTCAATTGATTTTGAGCAGAAATTTAGCGATGATGATAATGATTTTGAATGTGAACTAGAAAAAAGCAAATTATTTCTTTTATCTAACAAAAAATAGCCGCGCTTAGTTGTCCATACAAAATTTAAGCGCAGATGTATATGCGATTTAAAAAAACAGGGCTAATGTTCCCAAAACTGATTGCGGAAAATATAAAGACGGTCATTTTTGGTGAACCGCAGATCAGAGCATTAATAAAAGACATACGTTTTAAGGATGACATGACATTAATTGAGAGGAAGGCTTGTAATGAGATTGCTTGGCTTGTTCAATTTTTTTTTTTTTTGGAAAATGACAACAACATAAACCACTGGCACACATAGAGTATTAATCAAGCGGTAACATTGAAATCAGAATCTTAATGACATACATTCAATGCTTGCACCGCTTGCACTTTTTGATTGGTCGCCTAACGAGCTAAGACAATGTACAAGGAAAAACAGGTGGAGTAATAGATATAATTTTCGCTAGGCCCTTATACTATAATCCCATAAAGGACCATCACTTAAGAGAATTTCTGTCTATTCACAACACATCGAACAATTACTAACTAATTTTCAAAAGCTTGGATATAATACGATCATCAAGTTATATTTTCAACACAACTATTCCTGCTAAACTTGTTGAAGAACAGGGCGGAAGTTTCCATCCGGCGTTTCGTACAATGGAGAAGCGCTAACAAGGCCAGTGGAGTGCACACATGATAGCTGACTATCGTTGGAGCTTGCAAAACAGCTCTGGAGTGTCAAACTCTGTTAGCAAGTCTTATAAAAGAAAATGATTTCCAAATTAAAAACCTGTTAAAATAAAATTAGCTTAAATATTGTTGTATTTAATTGTAAAGTATTATGTTCCATATTTTCTAAACTGGAACTAATAAAAAAAATTTCTATCACAGATTTGAAATCGTGGTATAACCGTCCTCATATGTGGGAAACTCCGTTATGGCGGGCTCGTTATGCGAGATGCAGTATGTGAAGACTACAAAAAAGTACAAGCATGCTGTATCTCCCATACCGAGCGATTTGCGAGATCTAGCATGCTGGCAACTATTATTCTTTTTTCGTGTTTCCCATTTCGCAAATTTTTTTTTAAAGTAGCAACATCCTGGCGCGGAATGAATATATGCCGGATACTTTGTTCTCCCTTCAAGCAGCTTCAAGCATGTGAATACAACGGTTTAAACTCTATGTAGCTTAGTAGCATGTATCGAAACCGATACTTTAAAATAATCATTCGATACTTTAGTCGATTACATTTTGCCATCCCTAGTCGCAGCCGCGCTAGAATCCAATTGGATTTTTGACATTTCGGCCTCAAAGAGCAGCGACTACGACACATTTTGGTCATTAGTTGAACGGTCGGTCAGTCGGTAGATTGTTTGTTATTCGCAATATTTTGCATGCGCATTTAATTTGTACACACTACAAGATAAACATTCATGAGTTGTTTTTACATTCGCGCGACAGATAAATTTCACGCAATCATATGAACATAATAAATAAATATATACATACATGTGTGCAATATTTTTGTGAGTTGGGTTTTGACAGTCAGACCAGCGGAAATATCAACGCCGTGGCTGTTGTCGTTTTCGCCGCCGCCGCCGCCGCCACAATCAGAAACCACGAAACAGTTGCACAGTGGAAAAATGTTGCGGCAGTCTGTGCGTGATTTTGTATGACTTGAATTTTTGTAATATTCAACGCCGGTGTCGTCCGGTCGGTCGCTCGGATTGTCCGCAAAAGGCATAACAGCAAAGTGAAAAACTAAAATGAATGTGAAAAGATTCATACATACATAGGTACATACCTATATACTACAGCTTCGTTGTTAATAGTTTTCAGTTAATTTTCCACTTAGGTACCCAAATCAACATAAAATGAATTTATATGCTGAATTTTAAACGAGAATCGCAAATTTCTGTTTTTTTTTTTTTGGTTGTTGGAAGCGAAACAAAGAAAGCAACGGAAATGTGTTTAAATATTTGAGCTATTTGTGCGATAACGATTACAATTCACTAGAGATTAATTTACGAATAAATGTAAATGTGAGTCGACAAAATACCTACGCACAATTTGTGAAGAAGTTTAAGCGAGTGTTAAAAAAAATAAATAAGTAAGAGCACTAAATTTACACAAAATTTAACGCAAACACACGAATTAACGTTAAATTTTTCTAATTTTTGCAGTGCCTGTGAGTTTAAAAATAACTGAAAAATTCTTTTAATTCCTTTTATTTTGTTTTCGTTATTTTCGCTCGGCGTACGGTCGCACGGTTGAGCAGTGTTGCGGCCTTTTCAGAATTGTGACGCCGCCAAAAACCAGGCTGTGCGCGTACACAAACAGCAGGCGAATACAACGAAGCCATTAAAAAATAAAAAATAAAAACAAGAAAAATTAAGAGAAAAAAAAAAAAAAATAAAAAAAAATGTAAAAAAAAAAATAAAAAAATTAAAAAATAAAAAATTTAAAAAGTAGCAACAAACTGCAATAAAATAAAATCCAGATTGAGTGGAAGATAGGCCAATGGACGTAGAGGCGCAAGGGGTGGCGGCCGCGAGGACAATGGCGATAAATAAATAAAAGTGAAATAAAGTGAAGAGCCGATTTTGTGTGCCTTGTGTCGCCAGTGTTGATGCTTTTGTTTTTGTTTTAGTTTTAATTCTTTATTTTAAATTTTTTCCCCTTTTAGAAGCGCGACGAGTCTGCAAGTGCCGTCGGAATGAAATGTGTGTGCGCGAAACTAATTGAAGCTGCGACAAAATAGCAATAAAAACATATAAATATATTTACATACACACACACACGTACTAAGTGCAAAAGCAAAATTAATTTAGAATAAATTAATAAAGCGAAATGAAAACACATGCATAGAAAAATTCTTATTAAGAATTATGCAGAAAAAAAAATAAAAACACATGCACAGAATTATGAAATAAAAAAAATAAAATATTTTAAGCGCGAGTGAAATTAAAGATTAAGTAAGTGCCAAATTGCAGCAAAAAATAAATGCAAAATAAAATAAAATCACTGCAAAGTGTTAAAAGTGAGCAGAAGTTGACAAAAATTACGCTCGAAAGTGTTAAAAGTGAGCAGAAGTTGACAAAAAATACACACACACACGCACACATGCACATATAAAACAACCCAGGAAAAGCAGAGCAAAAGGTGCAACAAAGATTTCATAACGCGAAAAATGACGCAACGCCGCAACTCGACGACAACTTTCCGCTGTTTTTGTGTGCGCGGTTGAAGGTGAGGTGAATGTAGCCAGCGTGGTTGCTCTTGTGACTGGAGATTTTGTTTTTTGTTTTTTTTTGTGTACATGTGATCCTCAGCAGGCGTATTCAAACAATTGGATTAAATTTTTGCTTTCAAGCAGAATTTACGCTGCTTTTTCACCACATACCTACATACATACATTTTGCGCGCCAACGACTCGACTCCACTCGACTCGTCGTCAGTTGCCGCCGGCGAATGTTGGTGACCATCAATCGCCACAACAACAAAAATGACTGAGTACGTGACACCAAATATACATACAGTGCTAAAGAAATATCAAACAAGCGCACCAAAAAGTCTACAAGGTCCCGGTCATGCGTTAAACAGCGTCGCCGCGGTCGGCGGTTGTCCCGCAACGGTCGCAACCAATTGTCCGCTAGACGCCACCTTGACGGCTGGTATGAGCAGCACTGGCAACAGCGGTAGTGTTGTTGGGGGCAGCAGCAGCGCAAGCAACAACAGCTCCACGGAACTAAATATTGCAAGTGTACGCAATTTGTGTGGTGGCCATCTGTCGACCGCCGCCGCCGCCGGTATATTACCGCCACCTAACGGCTTAGCAGTAGCGACAGCTGGTGGCATTAATAAATTATCACCGCATCACGCGCACTGCTCGCAGCCAACACTGTTAGCAGGTTCAGCCGCAACAGCATCCGCGTTGTCACCCGCCTGCACGCGCTCCCCGCCAAATTCAACGTCGTGCGCTGTGGCGTTGCCACCGCCGGTGGCGCTCATCAAAAAAGAGGTGCTTAGTTCGCCAGAACCCAACGAGTTGGCGGACACGCTGTCAATGCCACAAACGCTGCCGCTGCCGCTATCATTGACATTGCCTTTGCCGTTGTCATTGTCAATGTCGGGCGCAGCACAGTCACAAGCGCAAGCACAAGCAGCAGCTCAAGCAGCCCAACAACAACAACAACAGCAGCAGCAGCAGGCATTGCAGACGCACGGCCCGACACGCACCACACCACCACAACAACAACATCAGCATCAACAACAACCACCACTGAATACAGTTAAAATCATACCCCCACCACCGCCCGAGCTATCGCAACCCATTTTCACAGCGCCAGATTCGGGCTCGGGTGTTTTATATGAGACGCGCCTGGAAGGTAAAACAATCGGCTGTTTCTCGCTGGGCGGCGAGATGCGCTTGTGTCTGCCACAATTTTTGAATAATGTGCTCGCCGATTTTACGCTCGATCAAATCAATCGCATCTTCGACGAATTGGGCATCTATTGCTCACAGTGTACACCCGATCAGCTGATGGAATTTAAAACAGCGAAAATTCTGCCGCCTGACGTTAAGGCATCCGGCTTGATAACGCGCACCGATGCTGAGCGTCTATGTGCCGCCTTATTGCATCGTGCCGATCGGCATAATTACATCAACGATGATGATATACCGAAGGGTGCGATCTCGTTTAAAGTGTACCATCGCTGTTTTGGCAAATGTGATGGCATTTGTACGCCCGATTTGTATTCGTACAACAAGCCGACGTGCATAATGTGTTTGGAGTGCAAGGGTTGGTTTTCGCCGCAAAAATTTGTCGGACATGTGCATCGCGCCGTCGAGAATCGTACATGCCATTGGGGTTTTGATTCGCGTAATTGGCATGATTACTTGCATGTGGCGTTGGATGTGGAGAATCGCGAGAAATACCAAAAGATATTGGATGAGCTGAAGGAGGTGGAGATTAAGGAGGCGTTGAAGGCACAAAATGAATTGCTGTATTTGAAACGAAAGGTGAGTAAGGAATTATTTATATTAAACCATTGTTACGCTAAATCTTACTACTAGCTTGCATTTGAGATTGGGCAGAGATTTTCAAAAGTGTCCTCATTTTTGGAAGAAGACCTGGAAAAGGGGTTTGGGTCCTGAAAAAATTTAACTAACATTTCAGTTAAGAAGGCACACTTATCTAATAAATTAAGTTTGAAGTGCGGAGCGAAGATTTGGGCCGTAGTCCAGATATTGCAATTTGACTCATACGAGCCATAAGAAATCACGCACATGTTAACCAGTTTAGCGTAAATATCACTGCTCTAACGAACACAAAGTCACATTTGTAGCCACACTTCTACAAAATAGATTAGTTTAGGTCAGACCTGGGTAATATCAAGTACCAGTACGACTTGTGACAAGTACATTTTAAAAGAATTGTACTAGCACTAGTACTTGCATTCCCAAATTTTCAAGTACTAGTACAAGTACAAGTACAAAGAATTGAAAAAGAATTGAATTTTTAGCAAATACTTCAAAGTAATTGAAAAGAATTGAATGTACTTGAAAAGAATTTCAATTCTTTCAAGTACTTGAAAAGAATTGAAAAATCGATTCAAGTACATTTTTCAATTATTTTCAAGTACTTTCAATTCTTTTCAATTACTTTGAAGTATTTGCTAAAAATTTAATTCTTTTTCAATTCTTTGTACTTGTACTTGTACTAGTACTTGAAAATTCTGAAAGTACTTGGTACGGACTCATTACTTCAAGATCAAAATATAAAGTATTTAAGTACGTAATAGTCCAATTACTACTCAGTATTACCCAGGTATGGTTTAGGTTACGTTGGCCAAGATCCAGTGATTGCTCACATACACCACTTTATGGTCCTTAGTCTTTTCAACAGCGTATTGGAGGCGTTATATTAATCTTGGAATGCAAGTCTCCGCAATTTTTAAGGTCTTGTGTTTTTCCTGATCAGAAATGCCTTCCAGGTACGAGAAGTGTGCAGAACCAAGGCAGCTAAGGCGGAGTTTGCCAAAAGCTGAATATTGACAGCGTAGCTGCTCCAGAGTGCCAAGAGCATCGAGTTCATTGCATATATCCCTGACTCTGCACCAGTTCCATTTTGAAAGCATGTGATGGTATGAGATAGTGACCTGTTTGTATGCCGACCGCGAGCTTGTAGTCTACTCTAAGAAGTGTGAGTTTGTAGTTTTCGGTTTTTGCGTTCTGTGACCGAAGCGTGATTTTGGCGATCTTACAGGATGACGGGGTCTTCCACCGGGAATCGCCTTTGCGTTTTAGTGCCTGATCTATTTGAGCTCTATGGTTATTTTGGAGATAGGAAGATGTTTTCCGCATTCACTTGCGATAGTGTTGTCCCGGCATTGGCTCACTTATCCGCCTTCTCATTTCCCTCGATCGCGCTGTCGGCCGGGTACGCAGTACCTAGATAGTAACACCTCTATTCACGCAGAGCTCATGTAACTTGGCCCTGCACTGATTCACGCACGTAGAAGTGGTCGTCGCTGCCATGGTCGCTTTGATTGCCGCCTGGTTGCCGATGAAAATTTCTACAAAAGAGTTTGAGGACGTTAGTTAAGCTGCAAGTTCCGGGAGTCTAAGGATTGTTGTATTACAAGCAACGGACAAAACATTGCAGCTCTCTTTGATCCCTCTGTTAAGTTGAACATATGGCGATTGGTTTGAAGTGCTTTCTTGCTGTTGTTGTTGTTACAGCAGTACTAAGCCCTGCTTAGCCGGCACGATAGGCTCATAGATCGTCGTCAAGCTCACTTAACGGGAGGCCCAGGAATGAGGCAGTGTTTTTTGGGCTAGTCCATAGAGACAGGGGGGTTAGGTGAGTAGATTTGAGTGTACGTGAGAACAGATGCTGTGTTTGTCATGCCGTCTCTCCACATGCCGGATATGTATTAGGTATGTTAGGGTGGATTCTGGCCCTATATGTGTTCAGGCGGCTGCAAAAGCCTGATCGTAGTTGCGCCAGGGTGACGCGTGTTTCTCTCGGCAGCTCCAATTCTTTTTCTGCTATGGGGGGTGGTTAGTCTCTCAATATTCTGTATGACGAACGGACTGCAACGAATGTGGTGATGGTGTCGGTGTGTATCTCCTTTAAGGCCTGCCTGTAAGCCGTTGGGTCTAATGGTTATTTTATGTATTTTTCAACCTCTGGGGTGAGATCGAGAAGATGTCTTCTGATGTGCCGGGGAGGCGGTTCCGGTTCTAGAAGTGCTTTCTTCCATCCGTCCTGTTCTATTATTATCCGTGTTCCTCTGTTGAGGTCGGTTTGTGGAGTAACGTAGTCTGAGCTGCCGTTTAGCCCGGGTGTGTTTCTGTGTCCAAATTGCCCTTGCCTAAACTGGCCTATTACTCTGAGCCCTAGCGCCGTCTTTTCAGCTAGGCTTTTCGTCACAAGGTATGCGGAGTAGAGATTAAGTATCTTATTAAGCGCTGCTGAGTGGTAGCGCCTAGCGCTACTGTTGCACGTAGACTAGAGGGCCTCTGTACACCTTCTGCCTTATTTGCGTACATCTTTTTATCAAGTGCCGTCCATCAAAACAGAATTCCGTAATGCATTATCGGGCGCTCAACAGCGGTGCAGAATCAGTGTTTTAGTAGAGTTGATAGGCCCCAAGGTTTTGCCACGAGCTCTGCTACAGATATACAGCGCATTGGCAGATTTCTTAACTTTTTCTTCCACGTTAAGCCTCCACGTCGCACACTGGGGTATTTAATCAATCTGGGCGGCCAAAACTCTTTTTTGGCTTTAAATTGTTAATTATGTTACCCATGGTGATTTCAATTCAATTTAACATAAAAAAAATGTGGCTTTACATTTTTAAAAAGTGATGTAGTGAGACCAAACCGACCTCAGATTTGGATTCAGAACGTCGAAATACATGTTAGTAGGTTAGGTCGATGAAATGTGCCATTTGGGGCTTTTTTTAGCTTTTCGCAATTTTCACGAAGTTTTGGGGGTATATTGGACGGATTTGGAGCATGTCGATGTATATGTTGCTAGATGGGTGTTCTCGAATCCACAAACAACTAATTTTTTTGTGTGTGGTGGGGTCATTTTTCCCAACGTGAAAAATCGCCTGTTTTTCTTAAAACCGGAAAAGCCCGGGACCGATCTTTCTTGAACTCAAAATAACAGGGAACAGAAAAAAAAAGAGTCAGTGCCGGGCAATGCCGGGCACCTAAACAAAAACCCTTTTGAAAACAAAAAATTGGGAAATTTTTTTTTAATACATCGTTTTTTAAAAATGTAATTAAGAAGACGCTAACAACCAACTAAATCTCAATAAACATGAATTTTGTACTCGATTACCTGTATTATAAGAATCCATAACAGTATTCTAAAAAACTTCACTTAAAACCGTAAAAATATTAATTGGAAATGTTGAAACTTTAAGAACGTTATAAAATGCCGCGAGAAATACACGAATGACCAAACTTTCATTGACTGTAAAAACTTTGTGTTTGAGTTTTGAGAATAAACTTTTATTGAAAATGATGCGTTGGGGTCCTGGCCTACTAAAAAATTTTATTTTTTGGAAATCGGGCCAGTTTTAGGAAATGAGGTTTTGGCCGCCCAGATTGATAAAATACCCCTATGTGCGTCGGCTTGCTGTCCAATATGAACACCAGATGACACGTGAAAGGTTTGATGGTTAGCGTGTGATTTCCCAGTTTAGAAGGAGTCCGCCTCGGTACCTTACATTTTTGAGTTCCTTTGAGTATTTCTTTCATTTTATTTTTAGGCATTTATCTGATATGACGGCCAGATCGTCTGCATAGCTCTCCGTTTGTAAGAGTATTTTGTGGAACACTAGAAATAAGTAGGTACGCAATTCTTTAGACAGTGGCTCCGTAGAAGAGGTCCGTACAGCTACCAACACGCTGAAAATTTACCTATAGGTTGGGATTTATTTCGTGCTACAATAAAAAAGAGTGTGCTCATAGTTTAAGGTTTGTTTTGTTTGATGTATCCAAATCAAATTTGAAAAGGGATGACGGAAAATCGCTCCACAATACATCATATTCCTACCCTGTCGGAAAAGCAAGCAACCGAAAAGTTTCCAGTGTTTCTTAAAACTTCAAAAGTTGTCGCAACGAGAGCGCTTCCTATCAAGTTGAGGTTAGGTTAAGCGTGTTATACATAGTCGCACAATTCGTATTCCGCTTCTCAAACTTAAACATACATGCATACATACATACATACATACATACAGGTGAAGCTAATAAAAGCGTGTTAAAAAAAAAAAAACACATGCACTCACCTTCAAAGTCAAAATGATTTGTTATCAGAACCGGTTTTTTGTGTGGCGCGAATGGCTTCAACACTTTGATTTTGTGTGCTGTTTTTTGTTGTTGTTGTTTTTCTGTCTCAAAAAATGTACATACAATTGCAAATGGGCGAACAACAACCACAACAACCAAATTACAGCAAAAACGGTTTGAATGGCAAAAAAATTGCAGAGCACCAACACAGCAGACGAATAGCTGGACAACAATAATAACTACATACATACATACAATAATAGCTTTGTTTTTGTAAAAGATAAAACCGTATTGTACATAAACTTGAAATGCCAAATAAATTGCATGGCGGCGCAGCGTCGCACGAGCTTACACAAAAGCATCAACACAGTTGGCGTATGAACGTTTGCATGCCTATTTACAGTGATTGCTAAAAAGCTTGCACAAAAATTAAGAAATATAAAAATACGGCAAGTTGAAGCTAGACTTTACATGTTGTTGCTAGTGTTTTTTTTTAAACAGCACTGTATGCATTTGTGTATGTACGCAATTATGTCCCAGCAGGGTTTTTCCATATTTTGGTAATGGCTTGAACTTGTATTCAATGAAATAACGCATTACGAATAGCTAAGAAACACTCCTTCGCTTACTTTGCTCATTACTTGTAATGCGACAGTTTAAAATTATTGTTTTTTCGCTTACTGGTAATGCAGAAAATAATCGAAAAGGTTTGGGGTACTGCCGTTATTTTTTTGCAAACAATTTGCTTTGATTTTAATTTTTCTAAATAGCAGTTTTGTAAAGCAAATTACCTTGATTCTCGTTTATTTTGCCAGTTTTTATTATAAAACTGTCGTGGTTAGTCGCGTTATTCGATCGTTGAAAATTTGTTAAATAAGCCAATAGCTGTGCAAATAAATAGTGTAATAATTATTATTCAAATAGTGTTTTTTTTTAATATATTTTGCAAAGAATGTTTTGATTCTTTATTCATTCCGTATGCTATTTGTTTTCGGCATAAATTGCTCACTCATAGTTTTAAAATTATTTTTTCGCTTACCGGTATTGCATAAAATAAGCGAAAAGATTTGGAACACTGCCGATATATTTTGCAAAGCCTATATTGATTTAAATTTTTGTAAATAGCAATTTTGTAAAGCAATTTACCCTCATTCTCGTTTATTTTGCCAATTTCTAATATAATAAATTATACATAGATTACTAAGAATATTGGATTGTGTGATATATGCAATTACTTATACCAGTGAAAGAACTTATTACTTGTAACAGCTTATTTTTTCCAATATTAGTAGCGATTATATAATGCATTATTATCTACAATATTGTAAGACAATACCGCCAATGACATGCCTATGTTAAAGTAATGCAATCCGTATTCGAAAGTGTAAACGATGAATCAAGATTTCTCGATGATTTTACCCATTACATGTAAGAGAAAGCCCTGCTGGGGTGTGGCACAGACAACAACTGGCAAAGCGGGGTCAGTAAATTGGGCAAGCCCCACATGTGTCTACTCTATAGTATTGTAAGTTATAAGGTAAATGTACATAATTCCGTAATACTAAGGACTTTTCTGAATTGCAGGATTTTTGGAGCTTAAACTATAGACCGCAAACTGAAAAATAAATATGTTACAAATAAATTGATGCATTGAGGCTCATTCTCAATTGCTAAAAAATTAAAATAACTATAATTACTATTTATTTTAATTAAAATTTAATGTTCATGCAAATGTCCCTAATTCCGTGACAAAAATTTCCTCATGTCCCTAATTCCGTGAATAAATGTACCTAATTCCGGCCTTGTAACAAAATGCATATAAATTATTTTTCAAATCAATATATTACATATTAGACTTAAATTTTTATTTTATAATTTTTTTATGAAATTGAAATTTGTGTTTATTAACAAAATAAATTTAAATAAAGAAAAAAATTATTAAAAATTAAAATTTTTTTCTTTATAAAAATTCAGATACTTATTAAAAAGGGCAAAATAATAATAAAATTAAATTTCATAAAAATTTTTTTAATGTTAAAGAATTAAATTTCGATACAAACTTAAAGGAAAGACAAAGAAAGTACAAAAAAAAAAAAACATAAAACGTAAATGTGCGATTTATGTATCACGGAATAAGGAACAGTATGAAGACCCTAATTCCGTGATAGTATCGTCAGTCACTTATAAGTTGAATATTAGCGAATAGGTTCAAAAATCTATATCACGGAATTAGGTCAAGAACTTCTCTAGGATTTTATTTAATGAAAAAATGTTTTATTACCATTACTCGATGCTCCTTAACCATTCGCTTAAGAAATTTCCTGTATTATGCTAATTTTCTGACCTGTCAGTTTTAAAGTGGTTTTATTAAATCAGTAAGCTTTAAAATTACAACAAAATTATAAATTAATATACCTTGCAGTTAAAATAATATGATATAATATTTTTTTGATTAAATATTGTACCAATTCCTTATTTTAACGAATATGAACGATTATCACGGAATAATGTACATACTATCACGGAATTATGTACACTTACCTTACTTACTGCACGTTTGTAAATAAGAAGTATGTATGTCGGCCGTACATGATGCAATAATAAAATGGTGGACGCAGCAGAGGACGGCTATTTTGTTTTTGGAAAAGTAAGCTGTCAAATTATCGACTTTTGTTTTGATTTTGCCCTCTTGCACGTGTTATTCGTGGAAATAGCTTGTGTGTTCGCTTGTATGTTCGCTGGCGTTTTTTCTGTTTTTGACATTCTTATCTACGGCCGTTCAACGGTAATCGCCTATTCTCTTTTAGCCGCTACGACCATATAGAATTATTGGATCATGCGGCCGTAAGATCAGATTAATTTCGTAGCAGCGCAGCATTGTTGTAACTACATAAGTATGGAGGTAATTCAAGAGTATGTAGGTATGTAAGAAAATTGACGCAGAGCGAAACGTGCAAGACGTGCCAGCCCAGACGACTCTGACGACGCGCCGTTAGGCCAGCCGAGACACGTTTTCCAAGCCAAAAAATTCCAGTTTACTTGTTTTGCAATGTGCGCCAACAATTTTTCGTTTTTGTTTTTGTTGATTTGCCAAAAATATTTTTATGGCAGACTTTTGGTATGACTTTTTATACTCAGCTGTACTAGTACACAGAGTATTATAATTTTGATTTCATAACGGTGGATTGTAACATAATGAAATAATCGAGATAGATATGGACTTATATATATCAAAATGATCAGGGTGAAAAGAGAAATTGATTGAGCCATGTCCGTCCGTCCGTCCGTCCGTCCGTCCGTACGCACGATAACTCGCGTAAAAATTGAGATATTTTGATGAAATATGAAATGCAAGTTGGTATCGAGACTGGGACGGTTGGTATTGAAAATGGGCGAAATCGGACCATGACCACGCCCACTTTTCCTATATAGAAAAAATCGGAAATTTGGTATCTCAGCCACTAATATAGCTAGAGTGATAAAATTTTACCCACGTATTGAGCTCAGGCCCTTATGAAGAAATTTGATGAAGTTTTGGAAAATGGGCGGTGCCACGCCCACTTATTAAGGGTCAAACATTGAAAGTTTTATATGTCATAACTCAGAAACCGTTGAAGATATATCGATAAAATTTGGTATGCGTAATTTGCTTACTTAGACAAATGTTTCGACGGAAAATTATCAAAATCGGTTGACGGCCACGCCCACTTTTATATATGGGAACTATAAAGGGGCCTAATAAAAACATTTTAAGCGATATCTCTGTCAAATATAAAGATCTGCCACTGAAATTTTGTGGCAGGAGTCCAACTACGGACATAAAATAAAAAGTATAAAAATTTTGGCAAATGGGCGTTGCCACGCCCACTTATTAAGGAGCAAATATTGAAAGTTTTATAAGCCATAACTCAGAAACCGTTAAAGATATATCGATGAAATTTGGAACGCGTGATATATTTACTTAGCCAAATGTGCGGACGAAAAATTACCAAAATCGGTTGACGACCACGCCCACTTTTATATATGGGTATTATAAAGTGACCAAATAAAAACATTTTAAGCGATATCTCTGTGAAATATAAAGATAATTCATTGAAATTTTGTGAAATGAGTTCTACAATAGACCGGAAACAAAAAATAAAAAAGTTTGGAAAATGGGCGTGGCACCGCCTCTTTTTATACAAAGGAATATACGAGCCTATTACTCGACAAATAACTGAGATATTATGACGAAACTTGGTTTATACACTTTTGTAGCTTGTGTTAATAGACATGCAAAAATGTATTGAAATCGGTTTATGACCACGCCTACTTTTTAACGAAGTAATTTCTGGAATTTCTTTTGGAATTTGTAACGTGAAGTCTTTGTAACTATAAAAGTCATAGAGGGATGCAATTTTGCACTAACAATAATATTTATATGCTTATTTGGATGATTGATACAAATTTTGAAAATGGGCGTGGCTGTGCCCTGTTTATGCAGCACTCGTTTCATATAAAATACACCCTATATCGAACAAACGCAAATAAACAATGAAAGCATACAGCTGAGTATCTAATGTTCGATTCCACTCGAACTTAGGCTTCCTTACTTGTTTTTGTTAACATTGCTGGCTGCTTGATTGTCTTTTGTTGTTATTGTTATTGCTGTTGTTGTTTTTGTTGTTGTTGTCGTTGTTGTTGTTGTCATTGTTGTTATGACCGTTTGCTGTTTTGTTATTTGTAAAATCGCCGTAATGCCATTTTGGCAAGAGTTGACAGTGACTTCGTGTCTGAATTTTATTGCTATTTGGCATTGCCGTGGTCAGTTGGTCGCTCGTTTGGTCCACTGATCTACTCGCTGCAATAAATTCGCCTACATTTTCGTACGTTACTCGATGCATTGCATTACATGTGTGAGCGTGTGTTAGTTTGTGTGGATGTGTGTTTTGATTTCGATCGTTCTTTATGGCTTGACAAATACTGTATTCGATTTTGCTTAGGTTTTTACATTTTTATTGCAGTTGGCGCATTTCTTGATTGTTTCTTTTTAGCTACTAAACTGCATTAGATTAATTTCTATATGGTTTTGAAAATATTTGCCATTGTTGGTACATATAAAGTGCCAAAGAAGTTTTGCACAAAATGCTAACTCATCCCAGTTGGAAAAGGTAGTGTATGATCATCTATAAACGGATATAAAGGCCATCGGATCTATAGATATGTACATTCCAGAATGCATGATTTTATTCATTGTGCTGTCCTAGGAAAGTCATGCGTCCACTTTTCCCTGCCAAGGTAAGGCAAGGCAAAAAAGAATGTTTGGGTCGCCATTGCCGTGATCTCAGTATCGGTTTATTTTTTCACTACAATTGCTCTCTCCCTCTCATTCATTGTATGTCTCCTAATAAGACTTAAAAATAATTACATAATACTTGTTTCTGCATTTTTCTCTTCATCCTCTCTCCATCCGGTTTCCAACTAGAAATATGTAACTTCACTCCAGCTTGTTCTCCTCTGCTTCTCTCATTGCGGCACCATCTTCCCCTTCAGTGCTTCAGCCAACACCTTCTTATAGTGGGACATTCAACATTATATTGACATTTCCTGATGCTTCTATACCTCCGTTTGTTCGAAAAAGAATCTGTGAATTGTTGTCGTCATTTTAAAAAGCAAATCTAAAGAAAAAAAGATTCAATGTTATACATAGCTGGGAGTCGATAACTGAACTCTTCGCCTACCTTGGATTGCATTCTAGAATATATACGATTTCCTATAAATTGGAAGGTATAGCTGAGAGCCGCTAACTGAACTCTTCGCTTACCTTGGATTTTATTCTAGAATGTATCCGATTTCCTTTGTTTTTTTTTTGGAATACATACTTTAATGCAAATTTTTCGTACATCTTTTCATGCGTTCGCAAGGTCATGCATGAGCACCTTTCCAACTGGGATGTTACGAATCATATGTATGTATGTATGACATGCTTTCCTATGTGTCACGTTGAAATGAATGATTTCAGCATGCGCTGATGCGCATTTGATCGCTCCAATAAGATGATCTTAGTAAGATCTCTACAAAAGATTTTGTTGCATCGATTTTCTGAAACGCAAATTTCCAGCTCGTAAATATGTATTCCCACTCAAATTTTGCATAAGAAGGTATGTACATACATACATATGTAGGTGCTAACTTCTCGAACAACAACAACAAAAACACGCTACATGCAAGGGGTTTTAATTACAACAAAAAACAAAAAAAAAACGATGATTATTCAACATGTTTTATTTTGCTTTATAATGATTTTAATTGCCACACAAGCAAATTTCAATTTCAATTTCATTTGTTTTTTTGTTCTTTTTTTTTGCTTGAGTTAACATTTTTGGCATGAATGGAGTGCGATCATATTCAATTATGATTCATTTTCGATGTCATTATTGGTAGCATGCAAAACAACAGCAACATTGTTAAGGAAATACTCATGTACATTAGACCGTATCTATATTGTCTTGTTGGAAAACATTTTCTGAAGATTTTTTCAGAGCAGACACCTAGTGAGATTTTATGTCAAATAATTTCCTAGAATATTTTAAACAGACCTGTTAAATAATGATTATTAATCGTAATGATTACCGGTTTGATTGATTATTTTTTTGACTGTCCATTTAATGATTGATTACCATTTGTTTTCAAATCTTAATGATTATTTTGCAATTACCGTAAAAAATCATAAAAAATCATAAAAAATCAAAAAAAAAAAAATAAAAAAATAAAAAAAAAAATAATCAAAAATAATAAAAAAAAATTATTTTGATTATTTTTTGATTTTTTATGATTATTTTTTTTTTTTTTTATTTTTTATTTTTTTTTTTTTTGGATTTTTTTTAATGGTAATCAATTAAAATTAAATAATTAAAATAATGATTACTAATTAAAAACCAAAACAATTTAATTGATTACTAATCCTAATCGGAATTTAACAGATCTGATTTTAAACCTCCAGCGACCTTTAAAATACTATTTTTTCTGACTTGTTAACAGGAAGTGTCAAAATAACCTTTTCGTGTCGGTGTTGAGGGCTAAAATGTTCTAGAAAATGATTCGCCCTAAAATTTCAGTAGCGGTCTGCTCAGAAAATATCTTTGTAAAAATAACCTAAACACCACAGAAAGCAAACTACTTAGATATAGATATTCCTCGATATCGTCGGTGATACTGCAATACGTTCCATGTCACTTTTCACTTCTTCCTGAATACACCTAAATAAACTTTTTACACTTTTGTCACTCACATAGATTTTGCTTTTATACATATGTATATAACCTCGCTTTTATATATACTATAAAAATGTAAAAAAACACCGCGAAAAGAGAAAATATATATAGTTTTTTCTCCTCCATCAAAAATTTAGTCACGGCGACATAGCATGTTTTGCAGTATCACCGACGATATGCTAAATGTGTTTTATTTCGGGTTCTACTGAAGTAATCGAAATATTACCTCCACAAAAGATTAATAATTTTGGATGACGTTTAACATGCTGCCATTAAAAAGCTACTTTAGGGTCCCAGATATAAAGTACTGGGTGGTAATTACCCCAATGGCGCACATAGGGTTAATACGATTATATACATAAGTACATAGTAAAAATCGTCTTCTCAAGACATAGAAATTGATGTAATAAACTTAACGATCCGACCATAAATACCGAAGATATGAAAAAACATATACATATGTACGTGGGCGACATCTAGCGGCGTCCGAAAACTGGATTAGGGATACGCATGTATGTGCATGTTGACAGTGACGAAGCTGTTACCGTGTCGTTGCAAATTGTTGCAATAAAAAACAAGCGATCACTAGAAAACGGTTAAAACGACAATGCCAACAACACTTACTGACAACAGAGTGACTGCAATAATAATGAATGCAGCAAACATACCTACATAAGTACGTGCTTTATATTTGGTGCATTCTGGTTTATTTACATACATACATACATACATACATGTACATATGTACATAGATGCAAATCTTTTATACGTAAAGACAGCAAACAAACAAACAAACAAAAAAAAAACAGCAACAAAGCTAAAGATAGACCAAATGACAAGCACAGCAGACGCTCCAAGCAGGTATCGTAGTACAGTGGTGAACGAGCGAAACAGTCAAAACCAACGAATGAGCGCCAAACGAGCGTGGTGGTGCCCGTCTGGGGTGGTGATGTTGTTGGCTTGATATGATTTTGACTGAACAGAGACACGAATAAAGATTATTTGAATGAGATTAAAACGTGTTTGCAATGAACAGCTGCAATGGTCGCACGACCCAACGACCGACAGGCCAACGGAGACTAAAGGACGAATGAACGAACGGACGAAAACGCCACAACAGACTAACGAAAAAATGAAGAAAACGCTGAGTTTGCACGCATTACTACATACTAGTATCGCCGGTGGTCGAAATTCGACCATGCAATTTATTTTTTCAACTTTGTATTGGTACAAAAATTATTCCTTTTCGCGGAGATAAGCAACACTTTCCAAATTCCAGTTGTACCGCACCACTTATTTGCCCTTTTGATCACGGTCCGACGCGAAATCATGGTCAAAATCAAGGCAGATCTAGGAAGGTAGGCCCGGTGGTGAGCGCTTTTAAATTAAAGCGACTCTTCAACTGTGTTTACGATATTTGTAAACACGTTTACGATATCTATTTATCTTAACTAAAAATTTTATTTATTAATTATAAAGAAATTAAATAATTTATAGAAAAAATTATATGCCTATGCACTGCTCCTCACTCATACGAACACATCCATATCAATTTTATGTGGATATGAGTATGTTAAATGTGCAAAACAGCCTGTCAATTGTTTGTATGGGAAAAATGTTAGCCTATTAATAGGGGCATTTTAGTTATTACATCTGGGTCTGGGTTAAGATAAATTTTTACTGAAACAATCCGCCTCATAATGAAAATTGGCTGCACTTGAAAAGAACTAAAAAGAAGAAGAAACATATACAACATATACCCAACAGTAAAAATCTGAAATGAATCCTTTATGAATGACAGATGAAATTCATCATGAGGAGGCATCAGTGAATGCTTTCCTATAAAGGCTCCTGAATTTTTTCAAATAAATGGTTTGCTTACCTCATGCCTATATGACTCAGTTCGGAGCCGGCATAAAACTGTCCAATGGTAGGAAAAACAAAAGGAGCACACCTCGAATTGGGAGAGAAGCTCTGCCATAAAACTCGTCAGAGTTATAATAGCGCAAAAACAATTCTTCTGTACGTTGAAAAGAGACAAATACTCCCTCAAAAACAATTTGATTGACTTTAAACTTCAAACTAAATGAAAATAACTATTTCAAAAATTATTTTTTTTGGAAATTTGAATTTAAATTACTGAAATAAATTATGAAACTCAAATGGCGGGATAGCTATGTATTCCATGTTATAAGGAGAAGCCAGTGCGCAGTATAATTTTTCTTCCGGACTTCTTCTTTCCCCTTACGGCCAAAGCAGAAGCTTACAAGAGGCAAATTTCGAAATTTGTATTTCCATATATTTTTTATTTTAAATATAATTTGTTTTATAGTTGTCAAATTGAAAAAAATTTGTCAGAAAAGCTGCCAAATGTCAAAAAACCTACCGAAATACAAGCTGGCTCATGGGTTTTTAACCGCCTAGATGGTATTTCGTTTGGTTTTTTCAATATAGCTTGCACCAACGCAAAACGATAGTGATGAATATTCAACAAAGAATGATCAATGATCATTTAGCAGTGAAACAAATTTACTGCAGGGTATATGTATATATATGTATACATACACAAATGTCACTTTTCAGTTCTGCCAAATCAAAAAAGCACTGTGCTGCCAAATCAGCACGGAAAAAACAAATCGAACAGGGCGGATCAGAAATTGAACCAGCAATTTATCTGGTTTAATCGAGCTGAAATCTTTGTTGTTGCATTTACATGCAAAAATGTTTATCTGGGTTAGGATCACCGTATGTGAAACACGGCTAATATATAGACTAGCCAGACCCGTGCGCATCTTGCGCAAAAAATAACAACACATACGTGGCGCCAGTCAGTTTGGTTTGGTGGAACTTATGGAACTTTCAACGAATTACCTATATGTGTGACAAAGATATCGCATACCTATACAGGTATGTGCATTATATTTTTATATATTTTACATATATTTTTGTGTACATACATATATGTGGTCCCTGCCGACTTGGGTAATTTTTTTCCACACGTTTGCCTTGGTAAGCAAATCAGTGGCCGAAACTTAATCAATTTATCTGCTACAGTTCCTGAGTTTTGACTTATAAATCTTTTAAAATTTTCCCCTCTTTCTCCCATTTTTTAAAATTTCAGCATATTTCCTCATAACGGCATAAGGTCATTGCATGGATGAAATTCCATCATTCGGACTTTATTAGTGACTGAATTATCATGTTTTACGTGTTTTTCGAAATACATACATATGCCTAATTTTCAACCCCAACCTTCTCTGATCCCATTAGAATCTGTGTACCAGATTTCATTAAAATATTTCTATTTTTGCGCCAGTTAGATTATGTACGACCGGCCGTTCAATCAATTTTTTTTTTTTTCATCGTGATCTTTTTGATTTATGTAAGTCCATATCTCTCTCAATATTTTATGGTCTTGCGTACAACCGTTATTTGATCAAAACTATAAATACATGTACATATATTGTTCTACGAACAGCTGTGTATAAATACTTAAGCACATCCCATGCTGAAAAACCCCCATTCAGCGTAAGTATGAATACACACGTGTTCGCCTAAAATAATGTGATGTTTACATACAAACATACAGCTGAAGCTTATAAAAGTTTTAAAATATACACGACTATTCATCTGGAGCGACATCTACATTTGAAATTTGTATTTAACACTGCACTCTTGTTAGAATAAAATAGTTCTGAAGGCATAGTTTTAGGCGCAAATCTTTTAGTTTAAAACATTTTATTTTTACAAAATACAATTAGAAAAAAAGTACCACGCCCAATAAAACACCGTTTCGCAAGCATAGCTAATTAATACCTTTAAAACGATGCCTTACTTATTAATTTTGGTAAATTATGTGAGCAGAAAAAGGGATATTTATAAAACACCAATTAGAAATAATATATACTAGCCGGACCCGTGCGCATCTTGCGCAAAAAATAACAAAACATACTTGGCGCCAGTCGGTATGGTTTGTGCTGTCACGCCCATTTTAAAAAACTTATTATTTATTTGGTTTGGTGGAACTTATGGAACTTTCAATGACTTACCTAGATATATGTTTGACAAAGATATCGCGTAAAATGTTTTTATTATTCCTATATAGGTATGTGCAATATATTTTTATATATTTTATATATATTTTTATGTGCGTATATGTGGTTCTTGCCGACTTGGGTAATTTTTTTCCACACGTTTGCCTTGGCTTAATCGATTTATCTGCTACAGTTCCTGAGTTTTGACTTATAAATCTTTGAAAATTTGCTCCTCTTGGCCCATTTTTCAAAATTTCAGCACGTTTCCTCATAACTGCATAACGTCATTTCATCACTCGGGCTTTATTAGTGACTGAATTATCATGTTTTACGTGTTTCCCATTAGAATCTGTGTACCAAATTTCATTAAAATATTTCTATTTTTGCGCAAGTTAGAGTGTATACGGCCGGACGGACGGACATGGTTCAATCATTTTTTTCATCCTGATCGTTTTGATATACTCGTATATATTAAGGTGGAGTGAACATTTTTTTTTGGAAATTCAATTTGTTCCAAAGCCAGAACGGCAGCTTTCTAGCCCAGTAATAAGCCTTTTAAATTTTATTGACCTACTCGCATGTTTAGAGGTGCCCCCAGCCCCACAAAGTTGAAAAAATAGCACGATCTGGTACAAATGTGAAATTTCTACAATTATGAAATAAAAAAAACCAAGTATGAGGATTGATAAACAGGCTAAGTTGAGTATAAATTTTTTTTTTTTGGAAACAACAACAACCAAAGTTATTAAAGGTCAAAGTTTATATTATGCATTTTTTAAATTGCAATTACTTAAAAACTACTGAACCGATTTCGAATATTTTTATACCATTCGATAGGTATTTTGATTCCCTTTAATTTTATGTACATTTTATGTGGGTTCCATAACATCCCGCCCTGCGGGGGTCAACCCCCCTTTTACCCTCCTTACTTTTCATATAAAGTACCACGCCCAATAAAACA
This sequence comes from Urophora cardui, assembly GCA_960531455.1. Lineage (NCBI taxonomy): Eukaryota > Metazoa > Arthropoda > Insecta > Diptera > Tephritidae > Urophora > Urophora cardui. Next base: position 30,843,192 of record OY482674.1, on the reverse strand, counting down.
CCGTTTCGCATGCATAGCTAATTTATACCTTTAAAACGATGCCTTACTTATTAATTTTGGTAAATTATGTGAGCAGAAAAAGGGATATTTATAAAAACACCAATTAGAAATAATATATATGATAGATGATAGTGGGCACATTTGCCAACGAAGCAAAAACGAAGTAAATCAAAAATGGTACAAAACTAAAAACTTTATTTATTAATTATAAAGAAATTAAATAATTTATAGAAAAAATTATATGCCTACGCACTGCTCCTCACTCATACGAACACATCCATATCAATTTTATGTGGATATGAGTATGTTAAATGTGCAAAACAGCCTGGCAATTGTTTGTATGGGAAAAATGTTAGCCTATTAATATATAGATATTCAACGAATAGTACAAATAAAAAGCACACCTGTCTCAATATACAAAATGTAGTAAGTATGTATGTAGTTGGATGTCTGTTTGGCTGTGCTGCAGTCAGACAGGCAATGTTGCACTTTGTGGGCAAATAAAGCACTGCAACAACAACCACAACAAACTATCAGTTGAAGCAGCATTCTAAATATACGCATGGGTGTACATTTGTATATTTAGTAAGGGTGCCGTGATTTAATCCCAAGTGGCATAACCCCAATTTTAAAATTTGGGATTATGTCACTCACCATGGTGTGACATAATCCCAATTTTTTTACTTGGGATTATGTCACCTATGTGGGAGTGACATAATCCCAAATAAAAGGGAGCCAGAATACCAAATCACGAGTAGGTACTAGTGCGAAGCAAAATCATATTTATATATATTTTCATCTTTTTATAGACATATGTACATACATATGTATACACCTATCGATCTATTAAAAAAAAAAGCGCCGCAGGCGAAAATTTGGAATCAAAAATCGCGCGATTTTTTTTTCCAAATTTTCATCTTTTTATAGACATATGTACATACATATGTATACACCTATCGATCTATTAGAAGAAAAGCGCCGAAGGCGAAAATTTGGAATCAAAATCGCGCGATTTTTTCCTCCAAATTTTCATCTTTTTTTAGACATATGTACAATGTACACAAATATTTATATACCTATCGTTTTATTGAAAAAAGTATGTATATATGTAAATATATTTAATTTTAATGTAATTTTTTAGTTTTAAAGTAATTTTTTGAGAACATGTGTATTTAAGTACATACATATTTCATCTTATACATATACTCAATGTATTATTGTATAACAACATTAACTTTATTGTCAGCTTTAATTTTTTTGCTTAATGTAATAAAATCTAAGAAAAAATCTGAAATGTTTTTTTGGGCTTGAAAATGACATTATCCCAATTGGGATTATGTCACTACGCCTAGGGTGACATAATCCCAAATAAAAAATTTGGGATTATGCCCCTTGGGATTATGTCAGGGTACCTTTAGTAAGCATACAAAAATGTTCCATTTTGTCCACAGCAGCAACACCAAATTCATGCCTCCCGCTCTTTTACACCACTATCGCTAGTCTTTTCGACCATATTCGTTTTTGCACGCGCCCTTCTCGCTCATTCAAGTGAAAATCACTGTCGAAGACACCAGCCAGCCAGCCATGGGTGAGTGCAAAAATGTAAAAAATTTGCAATTGTCATGTGCTGCTGGTGTTGCAGCTGCTGCTGCTGCTTTTGCTTTTTAAAATGTTGTTGCTGTTGTTTTGTTACATAAAAACATTAATGCATAAGCATTCTTACTTACATATTAAAAACACAGCAAATGTCTAAAAACTGTTGCTTGCTTAACGGAAATGAACAAACACACTTACTTCCATACATACATACACTGTTATAAATATTGGAATATTTTTTAAACTTTGATTTGGTTTGAAAGAAATTTAAAACTTTTTTGGATTAAATTTTGAACTTTCGAAAGTTTAAAAGTTTCTTATTCCTTTTTGGTTTAAAATTCAAACTTACAAAAGTTCAAATATTTCCAAGTATTTTTTGGAATAAATTTCATACTTTTTTGGTTTAAGTCTTACACTTTTTCTCATTTAAACTTTTAAGGTTTAAATTTTAAACTTTCATTGGTCGTAAAATTTGGTTTCAACCAAAAAATTTTAATTTTTGATTTGAAATTCCAACTTGCTTTTTCGAGAAATGAACAATATAAAAAGCTCATTTATAGTTATTAGACAATTTGAATGAATGAATGGAGAAACAAACAAACACAAAATAATTATTGAAACAGATAAAATGAAGAAGGAAGAAACGGAGAAGAAGAGGATAGGAAAAAGACACAATATGGAAAAGGATTAAGGGGATGTTGGGGGGAGAACAATATGGGCGAAAAGGAGAAAAAAGGATAGGAAAGAAGATACAATAGGAAAAAGCATGAAGAGGATTTGGGAGCAGACATTTTTTTTAATTTAAACCAAAAAAAGGTTTAAATTTTAAACTTTCGAAAGTCTTAAAATAAATTTTAATTTGGAATAAAATCTAAACCCTAAAAGTTTTCAAATCTTTTAAACTTTTCAAAGTTTAAATTTTAATAATTTTTCGGTCGTGTCCTATATATCGACCAAAAAAGTTTAAAATTTATACCAAAATTTATTTGAGTGTACATAATGTATGCATGTAAGTATGTATGTATGTAAGCAAAATTGCATAACAACTCTGTATTTTCTTACGCATATGCCAAATGCAAACCATAATGAGTTGCGTTTAAAACGGAAATGCAGTGCTAATATTAATTTGAAAAGTTTATATTTATGTGTTTAACTATGCACAAATGTATGTACGTATGTAAGTCCTTGAACAAAAGCAAAGAGTTATGTTAGGTTAGGTTAAACTGGCTGGCCATTAATGCAGGTTAGGAAGAAACTCAGAGTATGAGAGAGTGAGTGAGGAATCTCATCATCTCATGGCATGCTGATGAGTGATCGTTTCCGTTTCTCACTCATCTAGAAGGCAGAGTGAGAGTTTTGTTTGTTTCTTCATTCATTTTGAATTAGAGCTGTAGGAATGAGCCACTCATGCGGCCTAATCGCCAAGCTATGCGGCCTCGCTAATGTTCCTCACTCACTCAGAGTAACATACATACATATGAGGTCGCAGCTGAGGAGAGGCAGCACTGCTGGCTTGCCTCCTCTTGGCTGCGCACTCTGCTGCCACTCATGTAGAGCGCTCGCGCTATTGGGTGGCACCTGTTGTTTGCACACTCAGAGGATACTCATTCAGCTGCAGCCTCATGTGTGAGGCAAGTGTGAGTAAGGAGCCAAAATGAGGCAAATCCGAACCATGCATTTATGACCTCACATAGACTAAATGAGTCCATAGTGTTACCAGAAAAGTTCTTGAAGATGAACGGCTCTCCACATTGAAAGCCCGGACTCAGACTGAAGACCAACCCCCTACCTTTAGCAAATGCCAAGAGTTTCTTTATCTCTATTTCGAGACACTGAATACAAGTTCCCCTAGTAGCCGAAGCTTTAGCCGGGTAAAAGCATTACAATTGCAGAGAACATGCTCTACCAAGCTTTCATGCAATCCGTCTTCTCTGCATTTACTTTCACCAATTAGAAAACTATTCGCCAAAAAATTTCACTAGGGGTCTGCCTAGGCAAAGTCTTCGTAGAATGAGCCTTAAAGACCACAGAAAGCAAAAAGCATACATTCTTCGGTATGTTAAATGTGTTTTGTTTCGGCTTCAACTGCAGAAATCGAAATACTTCTTTAGCAAAATGTTAATGATTTTTGACTAAGCTTAACATGCTGGCATAAAAAAGCTACATTAGGGTCGTATAAACTAAGTACAGGGTGGTAAGTACCCTAATGGCGCACATAAGGGTTAATATGATGACATAGTAGAAACCAGGGTTCGGAAATTCTCATTTATGATTACTCATTTTCATTCATTTGTGAGAATTTTCACGAGCGAGAATATTTCAAATTATTTTTTTCGTTCATTTATCACGAGTGAGAAATGCAAAAAAAAATTATGCTTCTCACTCGCGATAAGTGAACAAAAAAAAATTTCCATATTTTTCACTCACGAGCGAAAAATAACAAACCAAAATTTCTCACTCACATGTGATAAAACCGAACTAAGCCGGCTTCGGCTGTTCACATATGAGAAAACCAATGCGAGAAATACTGATCGCGAGCAGTATTTTAGCGTTCACGAAAAGATTTTCTCATGGACATTTTTCAGCTGCGTTGTATGGAAGGAAATGCAAGCCGATTTTCGCAGTTGCCTTAGCCAAGCATTTGTGCGTACATATGTATCTACATATTTATGTATGGTTGGGTGTATGCATACAAGGGAATGGTTTCCATATGAACATATGTATGTATATACATACATATTATTTATGTATACGTATTCAATATTATCTCGGATTGCCTGCGATCTTTAGTAGAAGGCGGGTAATTAAATTTTCCTTGTTTATTATAATTACATTATTGAGTCTTTTTTTATAATTTTTGTTTTTTTTTTTTTTGCAGAATATGTGACGAGTTCTTAATAGCCATTTTTATAGCAAATGTAGGTATGTAGATGCTAGCTCCTTTTTTATACCTATTTAGGAAGGTTTTTAAACGTGGAATGATATACATACATATCTGAATATGTATGTATATACATAAGTATATATGTACATATGTGCATACATATGTACATATGGATGCATCAATGAAAGTACTTAGGTAGCACTTTTTTGTCCTTGGATTTAATTTTTTTTTTGAGAGGCGGTACAATCCGCCCAAACTGCATACATACATAAATATTTTTTTATTGTTAGTAAAGCTGAAATACCCCTATCTAGGTACTAAGTTTGGTAATGATATGTGAATATGTATATGCATACATGTTTACGCATGTAAATCAGCGATAGGCAAGAGATGGGGACTTAACCCCCAAATCGTCCATTGGCTGTACACAGCGGTAGTGCGACCTATTCTCTTCTATGCAGTCACCATATGGTGGCCAGCACTGGAACTCGAAACCAATAAGAGCAAATTAACTAGAGTGCAGCGAATGGCTTCCATGCTTATTAGCGGAGCCCTTCCCTCCACCCCAACTAAAGCTCTCGAAACCATCCTATTTCTTCTCCCCACGGATATACAGGGGAAACTCATTGCCAGCTGCAACGCGGCAAGGCTCAATGCAACCGAACCCTGGAGGGACACCAGATTCGGGCACGCTCAAATTCTTAGTAACGTCCCTGCCAATTTTCTAAAGCTGGACTATGCAATACCAGCCTTTTGTTGGGATAACAAATTCTCCACAAGAATCCCGGAGAGGAGCGAGTGGAAGAACTTAGGGGATCCCGACCCTAATACACTGCACCTTTACACGGACGGCTCTAAATTGAACAATAGAGTTGGAAGTGGGTTTTTCTGCGAAAAGCTTCATCTGAAAGTAAGTTTGCGCCTACCTGATCACTGCAGCGTCTAGCAGGCTGAGCTCATAGCCATATGGGAAGCAGCTCGTCTCCTGACAGATCTGCCAGACATAAATTCTATCAAAATCTTCTCTGACAGCCAAGCTGCCATAAAATCCTTACAGAGTAACAATGCTACATCTATAGTTGCAATGAAATGTAGGGAGTCTTTGAACAAACTAGCCGAAAGGTGCGACCTGAACGTCATTTGGGTTCCAGGCCATAGCAACGTTCGGGGCAACTGCATTGCAGATGAGTTAGCAAGGGAAGGCACAAGCTTGCAGGATATCACATCTGCGACATGGGTTGGCCCCCCGCTTAACTCATGCAAGCATTGGTTGAGATCTCGCTCCATTGAACAGGCTAACGCTAGATGGGCCAAGGAGTCAACTTGTGTGATTTCTAGGCAAATCTGGCCTAGACTGGATGAGGCTAGGTCTGTATCGGTGCTGCATCTGAATCGGCTCTCTATAGGTCCGCTGGTGGGACTTCTAACAGGCCATTGTCTTATGGGCACTCACGCCTCTCGCATGGGCCTATATAAAAACGACTTCTGCCGCAGCTGTAGGGACGTGGAGGAAATAGAGAGTGTTGAGCACTATCTATGCCACTGCCCCGCACTGTCGCTATCCAGGTACCGCTTCCTCCATAAACACTTTTTCGAGTGCCTGGCGGAGATGGAAAATGCAAGGACACTAGATTTTCTGCGCTTCATGAAACAAACGCGCTGGTTTAGCTTCACGGGCATCTAATCTTATCATACTTTTGAATCTAATTTTTCCGGAAAGGTTTGTAAATAGGGATAAGGAAGCTAGGGCTCCCGTGTGGTATCACAATGGGCCACCTCGGCCTAAGTGTGTCCCCGCTTTCATGAATTGCGGAGACAGCCACCTCAACCTAACCTAACCTAACCTATATGCATATGGGCTAATCCTGAAAAAGTCAACCCAGAACATGAAATTGAAAATGGTCGGAACTTTATTTTTTGGTATTTATTAGTAAAGATAATACATGTATATGTTAGAAACCCATAAGCATTTTCTATTCGTTCTTAAACTCAGGCTGAGAAAAATCGCCAAAAAATAATAATTTTCACTAAGGCTTTTTTATTAGCAAAGTATCATTTTTTTTCTTCGCGGGTTTTGTTTATTGAAAAGAGTTATATTATTGTTACACGCTCTAATCATTCTACTTAGAACGTAATTTAATTTAATAGTATAAAATTTGCGAAGCTAGTAAGAATAAAGGAGTTTTTGTACTTTAAAATTTCGCTTATCCTTTTCGTGGGTGCTCTTTACGTAATGCATATCTTACGTAATTGGAATTTAAAGTTTTTATCGCTTCCTTCCATTTCACCAATACTGTTTTATAACATGAATATCTAATGAGTACCCGCGTATATGTTGATACATGTACAGAAATGCTTTGAAGAAATACGTTAAATGTATGCTTAGATTGAAATTAAGATCCAAATGAACTAAGGAGTAATATAAATCTTGTTCAAAAATATCAAAAATTTATTTTTTTCCTTTTTAGTAAATTTTTATATTAATATTAAATATAAAAGCTTTTAAAAATATTTTTTTACTTTGTTTTATTATATATGTATATAGATTGAATTTTTGCACTTACGGTAACGCACACGACAAATTTAAAACACATATAAAGTTGTAACATTCAGCTTTCGGACAACACTGATTTTATTTTTGGAAAAAGGTACACAAACTTACTTTGTCACTGAAATTTTCTTTTATTTCAGGTGGTTTCCTAGTTTTAATAACTATTTATATAGTTTTTTGGTAACGCACGCGACAAAAAGGATAAGCGAAATTTTAAAGTACAAAAACTCCTTTATTCTTACTAGCTTCGCAAATTTTATACTCTTAAATTAAATTACGTTCTATGTAGACTGATTAGAGCGTGTAACAATAATATAATTCTCTTTTCAATAAACTAAACCCGCGAAGAAAAAAAATTATACTTTGCTAATAAAAAAGCCTTAGTGAAAATTATTATTTTCAGCCTGAGTTTAAGAACGAATAGAAAATGCTTATGGTACATGTATTATCTTTACTAATAAATACCAAAAAATAAAGTTCGGACCATTTTCAATTTCATGTTCTGGGTTGACTTTTTCAGGATTAGCCCATATGCATATACATATTCACATATCATTACCAAACTTAGTACCTAGATAGGGGTATTTCAGCTTTCTAACAATAAAAAAATATTTATGCATGTATGTAGTTTGGGCGGATTGTACCGCCTCTCAAAAAAAAAAAATGAAATCCAAGGACAAAAAAGTGCTACCTAAGTACTTTCATTGATGCATCCATATGTACATATGTACACTCAGGGAAAAAAAATTATAAAAACATATAAAAACATGCTTAAAATGGGCAAAAACGTATTTAAAAGTGATGTAAATACTAACATTTTTATTTTAAAAATGTTCATTGGAAAATTTTTAAATCAAGAAAAAACATTTTAAATTTAAAAATGTTTATTTTTAGTTTAAGCACTCTGAGAAAAAAAACGCTGCAGTTTTCCCTATATCATTTTCTCTTCCGGATTCGAAATTGTATCCAACGGCATTCTCTTCATGTTCTCTTAATCCGAGTCCCAACTACAAAAATGTAGCCTCCGCTTGTTCTCCTCTTCTTTTCTACTTCGCCTTAACTGTATGCTATCTTATTCTCCTCATTCTCCTTTTTCTTCTTTATTTTATATTCTTCTCCGGATTCGAACCATGACATCAACCTGAAATTCAATCCAACGCCATCACATAGTGGAACATTAACCATTATATTGAATTGTAGTAACCTATTTATACTTCCCTTTTCCTAAAAAAGAATCCATGAATTATATGAATCATTCTAAAACCAAAGTTAAAAAAATCGATTCTCATTATTGTTTTTGTTGGATTCTCACAAAAAAATATTTTCTCATAAAAAAATTTTGAACAAAGAGCGAGTTTTTGAACCACATTCATTTTCATTTTTAATTTAAAAATTTTCATTGTTAAAATAAAAATAGTTTGGTTTAAAATGTGCATTATGGAAACAAAAATTTTATTTTTGATATTAAAATGCTGTTTTTCGCTGAGTGTATGCACATATGTACATATATACTTATGTATATACATACATATTTAGATATGTATGTATATCATTCCACGTTCAAAAACCTTCCTAAATAGGTATAAAAAAGGAGCTAGCATCTACATACCTACATTTGCTATAAAAATGGCTATTAAGAACTCGTCACATATTTTGCAAAAAAAAAAAAACAAAAATTATAAAAAAAGACTCAATAATGTAATTATAATAAACAAGGAAAATTTAATTACCCGCCTTCTACTAAAGATCGCAGGCAATCCGAGATAATATTGAATACGTATACATAAATAATATGTATGTATATACATACATATGTTCATATGGAAACCATTCCCTTGTATGCATACACCGAACCATACATAAATATGTAGATACATATGTACGCACAAATGCTTGGCTAAGGCAACTGCGAAAATCTGCTTGCATTTCCTTCCATACAACGCAGCTGAAAAATGTCCATGAGAAAATCTTTTCGTGAACGCTAAAATACTGCTCGCGATCAGTATTTCTCGCATTGCTTTTCTCATATGTGAACAGCCGAAGCCGGCTTAGTTCCGTTTTATCACATGTGAGTGAGAAATTTTGGTTTGTTATTTTTCGCTCGTGAGTGAAAAATATGGAAATTTTTTTTTGTTCACTTATCGCGAGTGAGAAGCATAATTTTTTTTTGCATTTCTCACTCGTGATAAATGAACGAAAAAAATAATTTGAAATATTCTCGCTCGCGAACGTGAATGAATGTGAGTGAGAATTTCCGAACCCTGGTAGAAACCGTCCTCTGAAGACAAAAACACTGGTGTATTAAGATCCGATTATAAATATGTATTAAAAATATGAAGAAAAATGCATTTGGGCGACATCTAGCGGCATCAAAAAAAAATATTGGCCGCTTTCTCTTGCAAGCAAGTTCGAAAAAAACACTAGCTAGTTCAGCGAATAACACGGAAAGCAACAACAAAAACTAATCTATTATTGAGCTCTCAAGACCATTTTTTTTTTTTTTTTTTTTTTTTTTTTTTTTTTTTTTTTTTTTTTTTTTTTTTTTTAAGGAAAAATTGGTATGAAAGATTAATACTTGTTTTTGGTAGAAGTTATAGATCCATTTCGGAGACCACCACATCTCTTCATCAGACTTCTTTTTAACATTTTTATTCATTGGCGTCCGCCGAGATCGAACCTCGGATTTTCCGGTTGGAAGTCTAATGGCATCACCATTAGGCTACCGCCGCCTTGCATTTTGCTTGTATTAATTTTTCTTTTCATTTTTTCCTTTTTTTTACAACCTACCATCCAGCAACAGTGACCTTGCCGACGTTATCGGTATTTGTCACTTGTATGTTGGTGTGGTTGTGTGTTTGTTTGGTTTGTACAAATTCTATTTTAAGCACAAGCAATGCTTTGCACTAATTAGTAGAGTTTGTTTGTCGGCTGGCTCATCCGATTAAATTTTACTTTTGGTTTTTTGGTCGTTTTTATTTTGATAACTACTTTATTATTGAGCTCTCAAGACCATTTTTTTTTTTTTTTTTTTTTTTTTTTTTTTTTTTTTTTTTTTTTTAAGGAAAAATTGGTATGAAAGATTAATACTTGTTTTTGGTAGAAGTTATAGATCCATTTCGGAGACCACCACATCTCTTCATCAGACTTCTTTTTAACATTTTTATTCATTGGCGTCCGCCGAGATCGAACCTCGGATTTTCCGGTTGGAAGTCTAATGGCATCACCATTAGGCTACCGCCGCCTTGCATTTTGCTTGTATTAATTTTTCTTTTCATTTTTTCCTTTTTTTTACAACCTACCATCCAGCAACAGTGACCTTGCCGACGTTATCGGTATTTGTCACTTGTATGTTGGTGTGGTTGTGTGTTTGTTTGGTTTGTACAAATTCTATTTTAAGCACAAGCAATGCTTTGCACTAATTAGTAGAGTTTGTTTGTCGGCTGGCTCATCCGATTAAATTTTACTTTTGGTTTTTTGGTCGTTTTTATTTTGATAACTACTTTATTATTGAGCTCTCAAGACCATTTTTTTTTTTTTTTTTTTTTTTTTTTTTTAAGGAAAAATTGGTATGAAAGATTAATACTTGTTTTTGGTAGAAGTTATAGATCCATTTCGGAGACCACCACATCTCTTCAGAAGTCTGATGAAGAGATGTGGTGGTCTCCGAAATGGATCTATAACTTCTACCAAAAACAAGTATTAATCTTTCATACCAATTTTTCCTTAAAAAAAAAAAAAAAAAAAAAAAAATGGTCTTGAGAGCTCAATAATAAAGTAGTTATCAAAATAAAAACGACCAAAAAACCAAAAGTAAAAACTAATCTAGTTGGATTGGTTAAGCGAGTTGAGTTAAAAGCGCTTAACAATTTGTCGACTTGAACAGCAGTGGTGTAAAGTAAAAAAAAAAAATTAAGCTATTGTGAATATTACTTGAAATCGCATAGTTAAATACTCATTTTGTTTCGTTTAACATTCTTTTTTGGTTTGCTATAAGACGAGACGGCCTAATGTACATACATATGTACTCTGAAAAAAATACCCGTAGTTAAACCAACAACTTTCGGCTGTTGAATCTCCGTCTTTGATTCAACAGCAAAAGTATTTGTTTTTACAGCAAAGTTTTTGATCCAACAATTTATTCAAAAACGGGCGTTGTTGTTTCAAAAACTTGCTTGCTTTTAAAAAAATTTTTGTGAGAAAATATTTGTTTGTGAGAAAACCAACAAAAAATAATAATAATGGAGAGAAGATGAAGAGAAAAATACAAACAAAAGTTTATTTTTAGCTACAATTTTCTCCCCGTTGTTGATTTAAAGGCAAAAGTATTTGACCCAACAGTTTCCGTTGTAAACAAAACTAATGAGAACAAATTTTTTTAAATTATGTTTTTACAATGATTCAAATAATTCATGGATTCCTTTTTAGGAAATGGAAGTATAAATAGGTTACTACAATTCAATATAATGTTGAATGTTCCACTATGTGATGATTGGATAGAATTTCAGGTTGATGTCATGGTTCGAATCCGGAGGAGAATATAAAATAAAGAAGAAAAATCAGAATAAGAAATAAAGATAGCAACCAGTGAACGATAAGAAGGAGGGAAGAATAGGAGAACGAGCGGAGGCTACATATTTGCAGTTGGGACCCGGGCGGAGAGAAGATGAAGAGTAAAATGCAAAAAAAAATTTATTTTTAGGTGAAATTTTTTTCCAACAATCTCCGTTATTGACTTAAATCAACAACGCTCGCACCTTTGAAACAACAACGGAGCGTTGTTGGGCACATTTCAACTGCGGAAAGTAGTTGATTTAACAGCGAAAGTCTTTAGATTTACAACGTTTTTTTTTCAGAGTACTTATAATCTGAAAATATTTAAATTTTTATAAGCGCCAACAGCGAAAGTCACGTTTTAAAATTTCCCTTGGAATATCTAAAATCAACAAAAAGCAGAAAAGGCGAACTCTTAACGAGATACAAACATTTGGCTAGACGAAAAATAGGAAATGGCGACGATGACGATGAGCACAGCGATAACGACAATTGCCACAGTTTCTTTAGCGATAATTATTTTCCATAACTTTTATGTACTTAAATAAATATGTACATATGTATGTACTTGTAACCGTGTTGGTACATACAGACATATGTATTTTTAGTTTTTTTTTTTTGCAAGTTCAGCACAATAACAATTTTGAAATACTGTCACGTACATATGTACATATATATGTATATAAGCATGTATGCCTACAAAGCAACTGCTACATGTAAACACTTGAAGTTTATTTACTTACAAATATCTGCATTAGGTTGATACCATTCCTTTATCATATTACACAAGAAGCAATAAACTACTTACGCACATTTGGTGTAGCTGTACAAAAGAATAACAAATGTGTGGTCATGGCGTATGAGCAACATTGCATAGCAAATGGCGTAGGCTTGGGTAACTCAGCACTGAGTCATGACTCTGTGTCAACTCCCATCAGTGAGCTGCACGCTCAAGCTCACCTCACAATAAAATGATAACTCAGTAGCACACTTGACTCCGTTGGCACGTTTATAGCACGTCAACTCAGTGGCACACTTGACTCCGCTGGCACGTTTATAGCACGTCAACTCAGTAGCATACTCGACTCCGCTGGCACGTTCGATTTCGCCTCTTATTTAGCGTCATCTTGTGCATGCTTACTTTATATGGCACTTGGTGTATTTTGGTGGTTTTTGGTATTGGGGTGGTCACCTATTTATGCATTTTTTCATTTATTCCAGGTGATTTAGGCAAATTTGGTGTATGTAGGTGTATTCTGCATGAATTTTACTAACTTTCGGACACTAACCCGTTTTTGTATGGACACTTATTTTGGGTTTTTTCCGGTTGTTCCCCTTAATTTTGGTAAATTTGGTTATGATATTCAGAAACTAGATGGTTTTTCCCAACTTTTGGACTTTAACCCATTATCGTATGTATGTGCATATATAAAAAGATACATTCATTTGAAATATTGTAATTGATCTTATCAACTAAGTTTATATTGGCACACATATGTATATTTTATTTATCCATCAGATAGCCCAATATGTGTACTTCATGTACATCTCAAAAATCCCTAAATACCCTATATCTCAGAGCTACATAGGTCTAAATCAATAATCAACAACAAAAACGACATTAATTAATTAATTAATTAATTTTCCGCATATTTGCCCACCCACACCTATCACTTCAATTATATATTATATCCCATTCTCGTACAAATATCAATTCATCATCGGAGCGACTCTTTCACTGACACAGTCTCTGATAGCAGACAGTAACACTTTTTGGTTGACAATAGCACGAAAGTAATATGTGCTGTAGCACAATCGTGCTGTAACACAAAAGTGTTGTAGCACAATCGTGCCAACTCAGTGAGTCGACTCTTTTTAGAGAGTCAGTGCTTATGTGTCAACTCCCAAAAAATCGTGTCTATTTTTTTGCTATCCCCGCCAGGGGGAAGTCGTGTGTTTAAAATTTATTTTATTGTATAAAACGCTATATTGCGGATTCTTTCATTTGCTAATTGTCAAAACAAAGCCTTTTCTGATAATTTTTTCATTTCGAGCACAATTTTCTTATTACCACCCTAATGCGAAAACGTACTTAAGTATGTATAGCAAATACTTAAGCCGTTTATTTTATTGACTTTGCATGTGCCATTGATTAGGAACTTGCTTTTTTTTTTTAAATGCGCTGCAGGTATACGCCATTAAGTGGCTAATAAAATATTCAAACGTGTCGAAAAAATAAAACTGAACAAGACAAAACAAACAAGCAAAACTTTGGTTGATATTGACATATGTATGTATGTTTGGATGCAAGTATTGCTTTGACATGGCGAAATGATAAGCAAGTCAAGAAAAAATAAATTAAAAAAACTAAAGTACATAGGTATAATAAAATACTAAAAAAACTCAAGTACCTACATAAATATGTATGTGTGCCTAATTAAAATTTTATAAAATCGTTGGTGGTCGTTGGCCACCCAAGCAATTGAGCTACAATTTTGGCTAATTTACATACATACATAAATAAATTAAATTAATTTTTTTTTGATTCGCTATTTACATACGAATTTCCGCTGTGGTGCAGTGGGTAGAGAGCTCGCCTGCTATGCCAGAGGTCTCGGGTTCACACCCCAGTCCGAGCAAGCACCAAAAAAATTTTCTAATTAGTAAAAATCCAATTATTACGGTTTTTAAGAGCAGCGGTCACCTCTCGGCAGTGTGCGGCATACCCTCCGAGAGTATTTCTGCTATGAAAAAGCTTCTTGCAAAAAATGCCGCCCATAAAACTGTAGGTTCACCCAATTAGTAGGAAAAACAAAACGGAGCACACCTCGAATTGGGAGTGAAGCTCGGCCATAAAACTCGTCAGAGTTATAATAGCACCATTGTATTATTATTATTATTATGTTCAACGTCGTCAAAAATGATTAATCTTTTGAGAAAGAAGTATTTTAATCGCTTCAGCACAACCCAAAATAAAACACATTTAACATTCCGCGGAATAAGTATACATACATACGTACATTTTTTGCTTTAGGTAGTCTTTTAGGTTCTTTTTGCAAAGATTTTTTTCTGCGTAGATCCCTAGTCAAATTTTATGGCAAATAATTTTCTAGAATAAGCAGATATGCATTTACGTTAGCAGCAACGTTTGTCAGTATGCGAGCTCCCGTGTCCATGTATGTTAGTATTTACGCAAAAAATATATATGGGCATATGTTTCCACATATTAGCTAGAATTAAATAGTAAACAAGACATTGATAAGATAAGCGAAATAGCAAGTAACAATGCCCACACAACAAAAGCACAAAAACAACAACAACACTTGTAACTAAATGCTTAATAACGAAATCATTTGGACTGATAACAGTGAGCAGAAAAGTAAAAATAAAAAAAATGAGGACAGTGTGATTAGCTTTTAACTAAAATAACAACATATACCCTGCAGTAAAAATCCGCAATGAATCCTTAATGAATCACTGATGCAATTCACCTATGACGAGGAGGCATCAGTGAATACCTTCATATAAAGACTGATGAATTTTTCATATAAATGGTTTGCTTTCCTCAGAAAAAAAAACAAGAACAAATAAAAATATACTGAGTTATGACAACAGTGATGAATATTCAACAAAGAATCATCACTGATCCTTCAGCAGTGAAACAAATTTACTGCAGGGTACATACTCGTATATATGTATATGTACACACATGCATTAGGTATATATAGTGTTTATTTATGTACATATGTAAGTATTAGACAAAATAAATTTATTTGTGAGATTATTTACATAGTTATGTATATGTAACTTTTGTTCTCGAAAGCTGAGACGTTAACCTTGAAATTTTGTGTAACTTTTCTTATTTTGTATTAAGTACATAAGCACACGAGTATGTACATAATAAACCGTCCTCTAAGACAAAGAGATCGGTGTACTAAACTTTAAGATCGCGCTATAAATACTGAAGATATGAAGAAAAATTTATTTGGGGGACATCTAACGGCGAACTTTTTTTGGGGATGTTGTCTAATGTACATAAACTGTAATTATACTACATATATTCAAATTTGAGAAAACCATCATTAATTAATGGGGGCCAGCTATACACTCAGGGAAAAACAGCATTTTGAAATCAAAAATAAAATTTTTGTTTTCATAATGCACGTTTTAAACCAAATCATTTTTATTTTAACAATGAACATTTTTAAATTAAAAATAAAATTTTTGAGTCACGATGAAATTTTTGAAGTAAAAATGCATTTTGGATTTAAAACAAAACATACTTAAATTAAAAATGAAAATGAATGTTGATTCAAAAACTCGCTGTTTGTTCAAAATTTTTTTGTGAGAAAATATTTTTTTTGTGAGAAATCCAACAAAAACAATAATGAGAATTGATTTTTTTTTAATTTTGCTTTTACGATAATTTATATAATTCATGGATTCTTTTTTAGGAAAAGGGAAGTATAAATAGGTTACTACAATTCAATATAATGTTTAGTGTTCCACTATGTGATGTCGTTAGATTGAATTTCAGGTTGATGTCATGGTTCGAATCCAGAGGAGAATATAAAATAAAGAAGAAAAAGGAGAATAAGAAACAAAGATAGCAAACAGTTAAGGCGAAGTAGAAAAGAAGAGGAGACTCGAATGAAGATGAAGAGATGCCGTTGGATACAATTTCGAATCCGCACTGCAGCGTTTTTTTTCTCATAGTGCTTAAAATAAAAATAAACATTTTTAAATTTAAAATGTTTTTTCTTGATTTAAAAATTTTACAATGAACATTTTTAAAATAAAAATGTTGGTATTTACATCACTTTTAAATACTTTTTTGCCCATTTTAAGCACGTTTTTATATGTTTTTATAATTTTCTTCCCTGAGTGTATATTCAATGCTTCGAGGAGCCGACGATGCCACCAAAATAACGGCGAGACTAGGTACTTACTCGCTCATTTTTGTTAAATGTTACTCGTTACAAATAAATGTGTGTACTAGTAAAATTTGAAAGCATCAAGTTCAAGTACAATATTCACAAGCTTTACATAACGATTTTTTAACATTCAACCCCCATCAGCCATTCCGGCCCACGGCAAAGGTTCACCACATCGGTCTATCTTGCTCTCGCACAAACGTTACGTTCACAATCAGCGTGCGAACAATTCACAACGAATTAGCACTTGAAGCAAGGCTTATCCAATACAGGTTAAGTTACTTGCGTTTGCTTTATCTTGTTTCTTCTTTAAAAATGTCAATGTGAAAGAGGAGAGAAATGAATTTCAATGTAAAAATTTTCCCAATTCGTTTTGTCTGACATTCACACTTTTTAGTATACATACACAATTCCAATCAGCTTATCTACTACGATATCCTTCTTTAGATAATTCTTGACTTGAAGTGACAGACAGACGCAATAACTAATATTATAAAACAAACAAGTAATGCATTTACATTTATACATATATAGGAAGTTACATACATACATACATATGTACATATATGTATATTAACTTACAAAAGCATACCAAAAAGCACGAAAACAAAACAAAAAAAAAAAGCAAAGGCAGTGACAGTGAACAAATTGATGATAATAGGTGACCACGAACGACATTTTTCTCGACGGCGGCAGCAGACAAAACAAAACAAAAAAAAAACACACAACAACAACAAAGAAACAAGTTAAACAAATTACGATAACAGCAGCAGAAAAAAAAATATTAAAAAGCGAGCGAGTATGCAAAAAAAAATTAAAAAAAAATTAAAAAATTTAAGAGAAATAAAAAAAAAAAAAAAATAAATAAATAAAAAAAAATGTAAAATATTTAAAAAGTGTAAAAGCTTGTAAATGAGTCGCGGGGAAAATATGTGTGCATGTGCCGTGTGCCCCGAGTGCGAATATATGTACGACAGTAACGAGTATTGGATATATGTATGTATGCATGTAATATCTATACGTATGTATGTACATATTTTTGTTGTTGTTTTGTTGCATATGACAGCCCGTCGACTTGCTAATAACTGCTAATTGTTTTGTTGTTGTAAAAGGTGCAAAAGGTGCTGAGACTAATGAAACTCGCCGCACTGTTTGTGTTGTGTGCCTCTTTGGGTTCTCACCTCGCTGCGTCTCTATCGTCGCCTGTCTGTGTCTTCTATGTATATTGTTATGACTAGGGCAACAGAAGATATGCAAATGCATATTTTTCTGTTGCAGTCCTATTTACATATGATAAATATATGTCGGCGTTTTAGCTCAAGACGAAGAGAATAAGCCTAACTTGTTAGGGCATATTTTCGCATATTTAGGTCAAAAGGCTTATTTTTGCATATCTTGACTTATTTGCATATTTTTGGCATATTTTGCTATAAATTTTTTTTTTCTGTTTTTAAAAATTCGATTTCTACATTTTGCCACAATTTTATTCCAACTGTGAAAACTAAGCGCTATAAACTGCCATGGTATAATTCAGAATTGAAAAAAATTAAAAATCTTAGGAATAAATTCTATAAGAAATATCGCACCCATGGTTCTAACGTCTTTTTAGATAAATACAGATTTTACATCAAAAAATTCAACTGCTTAAACAAATTTCTTTATAGGAATTATATTCTTTGTACCGAAGTAAATATAAAAGCTAATCCAAAGTCATTCTGGTACTTTGTCAAATCTAAGAAAAATAGTTCTAGTATTCCATCGGCAGTATTTTTAAATGATCAATTTGCTTATACGCCATCTGATGTCGCAAATTTATTCGCCATGTTTTTCAGCTCCAATTTCGATGTTGATAATGGTTCTGGTTTCTCTAATACTAATTCTATTAGTAATACGTCACTTAATTTCGGCAGCCTACAACTTACGTCCGACGATATTTCCGCTGCCCTGTTAAAGCTAAAATCTTCTACGAAATCAGATAATGACGGGATTTGTGCTGACTTTTTAAAGAAATGCTCTGCGCTTATATTGCCGCTGAAAATTATTTTTAATCTTTCCTTGGCTTCTGGTGTCTTTTGTGATGAGTGGAAACTCACCACCATTACTCCAATCCACAAAAGTGGAAATAAAAATAATGTATCTAATTATAGGCCTATATCAAAACTTTCAACGGTCTCAAAACTTTTCGAATCCGTTGTGAAAGATAAAATTTATTTTGCAACTAAATGCTTAATTTCGCCTAATCAGCATGGTTTTGTCCCAAATCGGTCTACAACAACCAATCTGGCTGTTTTTAGTCAGTATTGCCTCTCAGCTCTTTCAAAAGGTTTTCAAGTTGACTGCATTTACACTGATTTTTCCAAGGCATTCGATAAAGTATCGCATAGCTTACTCCTCAGTAAGCTAGTTGCTTTGGGTTTTCACTCAGTGTTTCTTAAGTGGATAAAATCGTATTTATTTATGAGACGGTGTGTTGTATCTTGCAATGGTTACAACTCAAATTGCTTTATGGCGTCCTCTGGTGTTCCTCAAGGGAGTATACTTGGACCCCTACTCTTCCTACTTTTCATAAATGATGTTAGTGAACAAATTACTAATTCTAAATTTTTGCTTTATGCTGATGATCTTAAGATTTTCTCGGCGGTTAGATGCTCAGAGGATGTAAATCGACTCCAATCAGACGTTGACAACTTATTTAAGTGGTGCCAAAGCTCGCGTTTATTGTTAAATATTAATAAATGTCATCACGTATCGTTTTCTAAAAGTAGGAACACTTTCCCATCTTCTTATATGATTAATCGAAATGCACTTAAAAAAGTTGATGAAATCAAGGACCTTGGTGTCATATTTAGCTCAAATTTTTCTTTTAATTGTCATGTCAATCATATTATTTCAAAATCCTATTCGGCGCTAGGTTTTCTTAGGCGACAGTGCTCGAAGTTTTCTGATCCCTATACTCATAAACTTTTATATACGTCTTTTGTGCGTTCTAATTTAGAATACGCTGTTTTTATCTGGAGGCCATATCATATTAACTTAATTAATAGAATTGAAAGAGTTCAAAAAGTATTTATTAAATTCTGCTTACGTTCTCTGAATTTCACGCAGCCCCTGCCGTCTTATAAGTCACGTCTGCTTTTAATAGACCTAAAATCATTGGAATCGAGGAGATCTGTGCTATCGCTTACGTTCGTGTTTAATATTTTGAATGGTGTTATCGATTGTCCTGTTCTGCTATCACAGATAAGTTTTAATGTCCCGCAAAGGTCTTTGCGCAGCGCCAGGCCTTTCTATGGGGAATTCTGCAAAACAGAATATGCGAGTAATGCCCCTATTGAAAGAGCATTAGCTGAATTCAATGAAATCTCGGGTTCTATCTCTCTTGACTTTTCTTCCTCGAAAATTATGTTTACCAACTATCTGAATTCAATATTCTAGTTTTAAGTTTAAGCTTGTTTTTCTTATTTAATTAAATACAAAATTTCTTTGCTGTTAGTCTGTAAGTATCGACTTGATGCATATGACTTGAATGAAATAAATAAATAAATAAATAAATAAATAAATTCATATTTTTCCTTCTCGCTCGTAAAATTGTTCTTATTTACATTTTTTACTCTGGCAACTTTGATTTGTATATACGTATACTATTTGCCATTCCTCTTTGTCTGACAAGTTCAAGGCGAATTTAATAATTTTCGCAATGCAAAGGCAGATATACCAGGTAGGCGCAGAGTCGAATTCAGAAAATCCATATGTATTTTGTTGTTGTAATTGGTAGAGTGTAATGTCAAAATTATATTTCGCCGTGGTTAAAATCTGAATTCGCTTGGGACTCGCTCCTTCCTATTGGCCATGATTACAATTCGCTTGGATTTTGACATTACACTTTACCTTTGGAAATAAAAAAAAGTAGTTTCTGAATTCGCCCATGCGCCTACCTCTAAATTAGTGTACCATGCGCAATGCTTCATTCAAATGTGCTACACGAATCAGCTGTGTATCTACATATATAGGCGTATGTCAGACGGTCAATATATATTGATGAAATCCGTGGATCGCGATTCATATTGACAGTGTAGTATCGAGTATTGATGGATCGCGATTCTGGATCGCAAAATGTTTAGAGCCTATACACACTTGCGACTAAATCGATTTAGTCGGGCCGGATGTAGTGTGAATACGTAGAGGCGGTGCCACGCCCATTTTCCAAAATTTTTCTATTTTTAATTTCCGGTCTATTGTGGAACTCATGCCACAAACTTTCAATGAGTTATCTTTATATTTGACAAAGATATCGCTTAAAATGTTTTTATTGGGCCACTTCATAATACACATATATAAAAGTGGGCGTTGTCGTCGACCGATTTTGGCAATTTTTCGTCCAAACATTTGCCTAAGTAAGTATATCACGCGTACCAAATCTCATCGATATACCTTCACTCGTTTCTGAGTTATGACTCATAAAACTTTCAATGTTTGACCCTTAATAAGTGGGCGTGGCTCAACACGTGGGTAAAATTTCATCGCTCCAGCTATATTAGTGACTGAGATACCAAATTTCCGATTTTTTCTATACAGGAAAAGTGGGCGTGGTCATGGTCCGATTTCTCCCATTTTCAATACCAACCGTCCCAGTCTCGATACCAACTTGCATTTCAAATTTCATCAAAATGTCTCAATTTTTGCGCGAGTTAGAGTATTTACAGACCGACGGACGGACAGACGGACGGACAGACGGACGGACAGACGGACGAACGGACGGACGGACGGACATGGCTCAATCGATTTCTCTTTTCACCCTGATAATTTTGATATATATAAGTCTATATCTATCTCGATTATTTTATGGTGTTACAATCCACCGTTATGTGATTAAAGCTATAATACACTGTGTACTAGTACAGCTGAGTATAAATACTGGGTTTACGATTCTGAAAAATATATCTTCTCAACTTTCTCAAACAAACAACCAGTCGTCAATGTTTGAACGCTACACGTGACTGAAATTCTTGCTTTTAAATACGCCCCGATAACTTCAGTTGACGTGGAAAGATCTTTTTCTACGTTTAAAAACTTTTACCGCGACAATCGACATAGTTTCCTATTTGAAAATGTATCACAAAATTTTGTAGTTTACAGCAATAGCAATTTGAATAAATAAGTATGCAAGTTTTGCACTGGAATTTTGATTGCCATCAACACATTAAAATTTAAAATTCATGCACATAAATATGTATATATATGTATGTACTTATATATATTTTCGTATGTAAAAATATTTTTTTTCTGTTGGTAACGAAGATGTGTTTCGCAAATGTGAATTTTTTTATTTCGTCTTTTGTACCTATAAAATGTACCTTTAATAAAAATAATTTTCTGTTACAAAAAGTATTGTAACTTAATAAAATGTGAATTTTTGATTTCGCTTTTGTACCTATTTCAATTTTATTTAAAACTAATTTTTGATATTTGTCCGGGCCAGGGTTTGAACCTGGAACCTCTTGCATGAAAAGTGAGCACACAACCTACTATGCCGTAGATATGTATATCTTTTTATTAAGTATATAACAAAAATTTTAAGGACATATTTTCAGTGCTTAAACCAAGTTTTAAGAGCATATATTTAGCGCTTAAATCATATTTTTAAGGACATATTTTTAGCGCTAAAAACGAATTTTTTAGGGCATATTTTCTGTTGCCCTAGTTATGACTATTTTGCCGCCGTTTTAAGTAATTGAAATGTCGCATGCTAACTAGAACACGAGTTGTTGTTG
Organism: Urophora cardui; assembly: GCA_960531455.1. Lineage (NCBI taxonomy): Eukaryota > Metazoa > Arthropoda > Insecta > Diptera > Tephritidae > Urophora > Urophora cardui. The sequence continues at coordinate 30,820,905 of OY482674.1, read as the reverse complement.
GTGGTGGTGGTGTTTGAATGGGTTGTGACCTTTTTATTTTTATTTTTTTTTTATTTTATTTTTTTTTTGTTTTTTTTTTTGTTTTTTAATACTTTTCACTTGTTAATATTATACACACTTTGGACAGAGTCGATTTTTGTGTGGCGCGAAACTCGTTGTCGTTTTTCATTTGCAAAATACATTATTTCATTTCTATACATACATACAAATTTACGTACATATTTACGTACATACATACATATGTATGTACATACTATATATAATGTACATACATACTTATGTACATAAATTACGCAGGGTAAATGGCTGATTTCTGTTTTGTCAATCAACTGCCATTATCTGGTCACCTGATTTTGTTATAACGAGCGAACAGGCGAATGATAACAAAAGGCTATTAAAACTACATACATATATACATATGTATGAACGTATGTATGTATCCAGCTATTGAATCTTAATTTCCACATAAAATATCGCATATAAAACTTTATTATTTTCATAAGAATGTATTTCAACCAATATTGGTTGATTTTATATTCGCCACTCGATCTTAACTCTACTCGTTCCTATAAATATTTGCTCTATTCGTCCGTTATTTGCATATCCACACAAACGAGTTGGCGAATGTCAAATTAAAGAGTGTGAATTTACAGATCTTTCAATCAAACATTTATTTGTTATTTATGTAAATACATACATACATTTGTACATTAGAACGTATCGCAAAAAAAGTTCGCCGTACGCCACAAGCCCCACAGTAATCGTAATATGGAGCATTCATACTTTCTGCATGCCTCTCAAGGATTATACGGCATGTTATTAGCCTTGTCATTACTGAAAGCACGGACCTTCCTAGTCCGAATAATTTCTTTGTTCGTTTGGCCAGGCCACAAGAGCCTAGTATGGTTGTCGGAACCCAGACCATGCCACCTGTTATTTGCTTCATTGGTGTATAGCTGCTAGAGTTTGAACTTGCTTGCAGCGAGCGGCATACCTAAACCCTTGCACGACATTGAAAGTAGAGCGGAGGGGGTACCCTCTCTAGCAAGTTCGTGCGCCATCTCGTTTTCCGGTTTGCTACAGTGTGTATGGGTGCCTACGAGGTGTATGGCAAATTGCTCAGCCATCTCGTTTAGAGATCTGCGGCAATTCTCTCAAGTTCTGGATTTGCATATGACAGACCCAAGCGTTTTCTGTGCAGCCTGGCTGTGTCAGATGATGTAGACTTCCTTACATTCGTGTTTCCTTGCCTTCAAGGACTCAAACGCCTTCTGTATCGCTGCTACCTCCGCCCGGAAGACACTGCAGTAAGCCGGTAAACGAAATAATATTTTTCGAACCACGTCGTTCTTTCGATGAACCTGTTAAGGTCGGCTAGGGGGAGATTTGGGCTTTGGATTACAAAGTTACCAAGGGTTTTGTGTCTGATATGAAACAGTGCAGGACATTCACAAAGGAAGTGTGTGATTGATTCCTCGCTGCCGTCTTGGTTGCAGCTTCTGCATTTAGTGTTGAATGGTTTCCCCATCCGTTCGGCTTGTTTTCCGAATGGCCAGTGCCCCGTGATAGTGGCTGTAATTCTGAAAATTTCTCTTCTTGAACTACTAAGGAGTTCCTTAGTTCTTGTTATTTTGTAGTCTGGCCAGGTCTGCTTTGTGATCTTGCATGTTGCTGTAGATTTCCACCGAAGTTTTGCCAGTTCTTTATGTTCGTTATGGATGTCTCTTTTTATAGCTAATAGGCAGCAGCTTAGCGTAGCTGCTCTTGATACATATGTCCATAGACGCGCCGGTTTTAGCCAGTTCATCTGACTTCTCGTTCGTTGCCCTCAATGTTCCTGTGACCAGGAACCCAGATGAGCGAGATGGCCCCGCCTTCCGCTGCTATCGTCTCAAGAGCTTTTTTGCAGCTTCGGACGGTGTTGGATGTTGTTATAGGAGAATTGAGCGCCATGAGCGCCGCTTGACTGTCTGAGCATATATGTATGTACCTTCCGTCCTCTAGATGTACTTTTAAGCAAAAACTTGCAGGCCCGCTCTATGCCTTGCAACTCCGCTTGGAATATACTTGAGTCTGGCAGACGGAAGTAGAGCGAGATGTTTGGTTGCTCAGAAAAAAACCCCGAACCCACACCTGAGTACATTTTGGACCCGTCTGTGTAGATCGAGATTGTTTCCTTCTTCCGCACGCCATCTCTTCTCCATTCCCTTCTGGAGGGAAATCTCACCTTATAGTTCCTGCTAAAATCCAGCGTGGTTGGGAGGTAGTCTGATGCTGTCTGTATATCGGAAAGCATGTTTAGGATATTACCGTGACCATAATGCCTATCAGTCCAGCAGCCCGACTCACGGAGTCGTATTGCCGATGGGTAGGATTAGTAAAGTTAATAAAATGCATATAAATGTTTTTGTATTCGCAGCACCGATATGTACTTTGTTTGTAGGTATGTATGGACCAACTCGTCGCTGCCATTGGTGAATGTGTCACGTGTGTATGCTCAATAAATCAACGATGCAAAAGTTTGAGCATGCACAAATGCATGCATGCATGTACTTTCAAAGCCCACAACTACAATAACAACAACAACAGTCACAACAACGCTCGCCTGCGAAAATAATGGCAGCATCAGTAGATAGTGACGTTATGTACGTGTTCTAGGCGAGACAGTTGCATACAAATGAGCGCCAGAAACATCAACCACCAACAAAACCAAGAACAACAACAAACATTAATGACAACGAAAGTCATTTCCAAGAAGAATAACCGAAAAAGCAACAACAACAACGAACGCATGAACTAACGAACGAACGAACGTCATTGTTGGTGGCACATCATTCGTTGGTTTTTTTTGTTTTTTTTTTTTTTTTTTTTTTTTTTTTTGTTTTTGCAAAGAGAATATGCAAATGTTGGAATAAAATATGTATGGCGAAAAGAAAACAAAATGGCAAAATTTCAGAAAAAAAAATATAGAAATGCAAAATTGCGAAAATGTGAAAATGCACGCATTACCTGATTTTCTAATGCATGAAAAAAAATTGCATGCAATGCGCTAATGATGACAGCCAACGGCAGCACAGCGACAAAAAAAGTTAAAGCAAAATAAAACCACAACAACAATAACCAAACAGCATGCAGCCACCAACTACAGTAGCAGTAATGATGACGGCTTAACCCTTTCAGTCCCGCGCGTTGCGCCGACGTCAATTTTTTTTTTTTCGTTTTTGCATTTCGTTGGACATAGCACGCAATAATTACGTACATACTTACGTACATATGTACATACTAGGTATGTATGTACGCATGAGGTTGAAAAATTTGTAAAAGCAAAATGAGGCTGAATAGAATAGCATAGAGCTGTGTAGACTTGTTAATGTGTTGTCGGTGGATGGAGCAGCGCGGCAGAGAAAGTAAGCGGCAACAGAATTGCAATTAAGAGTAGCAGACAGATGAATGATGGAATGTGTTCGTTATGTGCGGGCGGTTTGAGGCAAGCAATGAAGTCGCAAGTCATACATACATACAAGTACTGCCAGATTTTTAGTTTCTTTTTGTTTTCTTTTTGTACAAAACCCTTGTTTAAAAAAAGAAATAACGTTAACCCTCAAACTGAATGGCTTTCGAGTTTTCATTAAAAATATCATATTAAAAAAAAAAATATTATTGTGAATATGAAATATTTTTCCAAAGACCTAACAACTAGGTTGTAATTTTTTGCTTCTTGTGCTTGTTGTTGTACTTTCTCGTTTTCTGCCTCTTCATTTTTTTATATTTTTTTTTATTTTTTTTATTTTTTTAATTTTTTTTCTTTTTTGCTTTTTCTTTTTCTTTTTTTTTCTTTGGATTTTTTTTGTTTCCTTTTTTTCTTTTTCGTTTTCTTTTCCTTTTCTGTTTCTTTTTCTTTCTCTTTCGCTTTCTCTTTCTCTTCTTTTTCTTTTTCTGTTTCTTTTTCTATTTGTTTGTTTTTTTTCCTTTCCTTATTGCACTTTCTTTTTGTTTTTATTTTTCTTTTTCTTTTTCTTACGGTTTTTCTTTTTCTTATGGTTTTTCTTTTTCTTTTTATTGTTCCTTTTTTTCTTCTTTTTCTTTTTATTTTTCTTTTTCTTTCTCTCTCTTTTTCTTTTCCTTTTTCTTTTTCTTTTTCTTTTTCTTTTTCTTTTTCTTTCTCTTTTTCTTTTCCTTTTTAACTGTCTTTTTCTTTTTCTTTTCCTTTTTCTTTTTCTTGTTCCATTTCTTTTTTTCTTTTTCTTTTTCTTTTTCTTTTTCTTTTTCTTTTTCTTTTTCCTTTTCTTTTTCTTTTTCTTTTTCTTTTTCTTTTTTCTTTTTCTTTTTCTTTTAATTCTTCTTTTTCTTTTTCCTTTTCTTTTTCTTTATCCTTTTCTTTTTCTTTCTCTTTCTCTTTCTCTTTCTCTTTCTCTTTCTCTTTTTCTTTTTCTTTCTCCTTTTATTTTACTTTTTCATTTTCTTTCACCTTTTCCTTTTTCCTTTTCTTCTTCTTTTTCTTTTTCTATCTCTTTCTCTTTCTCTTTTTCCTTCTTCTTTTTCTTTTTTATCCTTTTCTATTTCTTTTTCTTTTTTCCTTTTCTTTTTCTTTTTTTTATTTTTCTCCATTTTCTGTTTCTATTTCTTCTTCTACTTCTTCTTCCTCCTCTTCAACAACTTATTCACTTTTTTTTCTTTTCCTTTTGCTTTTGCTTTTTCTTTCTATTTTTATTTTCCTTAGTTTCTTTTTCTTCTTCTTCTTTTTATTTTTTTTTTCTTTTTATTTTTGGTTTTCCTTCTCTTTTTCTACTTCTCCTTCCCCCTCTTTTTCTTCTTGTTCTTATTATTCTTGTTCTTGTTCGTCTTTTTGCTTGTTATTATATTTATTTTTCTTCTTTTTCTTCTTCTCCTTCTCGTATTCTCCTTTTATTCTTCTTATTTTTCTTCCTCTTCTTCTTATTTTTCTTCCTCTTCTTCTTATTTTTCTTCTTCTTCTTTTTCCTCTTCTTTTTTTCTTCCTCTTCTTCATCTTCTTCTACTTATACTTACTCTGCAGTTAAAACTGTGCTAATATGGCAGCATCATAATTTAACACACCCATTTGTGCCCTTTGTCTCTCTGTGTCAAATCAAAATTCCATTCCTCAACGCACAATACGAATAAAGTTCACGAATGAGGACAAAATTCAATGCAATGACTATGTACATACATATGTGCATATGTATTTACATTCATTGTTGTTGTTTGTGGCATCATTAGCGTGGCGAATGTGTGCGTTGGATTAATGCATTGACAGTGGCAACTCTATTATCAGTGCAGCACAGCTTTACACTAAAGTTGAGCCATTAGCTGATGGCACAGGTAGAATAAGTATTTATAACTGTATGTATGAACATGTCTGTGCACGATTGTTTGTGCTTGTTGTGTTTGCATCAGGGTACGGAAAAACTCACTCATGAACGCTCAAAAATACATTCTACTCATATCACAAACAAATATTCAAAGAAAAATGTATAAACACTCAAATAGCGAGCGAACTAAAGCACAACAGCAATCGATCGCTCATAGCGGTGGCGTTAAACTCAATTCATAAATTCACTCAAAAATGAATTATCGCACAATTTCTCTGGTAAATTCACTCTTTGAGTTTGAATTTATAATTTTTTGCGCTAGCGATCATTTTTTGAGTTTATCATTTTTTGATCGCTCTTTGAGTTATCATTTTATGCGTTCACAAGGGTTTGTTGTGAGGTTTAAGCAGCTAATGGCATTGTGAAGGCGCAGTTTTTGGATGATGGCGTGCGTTTATTAGATCATAAATATGATATATGCATGTATGTACATACATATGAATGCATTTGTGTACGTATATATGTATGTACATATGTATGTATATATTTATAATATTTTAAAAAGCCTTAGGTCTTATAGCGATATATATGTACATATGTATATTGAAGTTGCACTTTAACAATTTTATTATGTATTTATTCAATCTAATAAAAATTTTATATATGCATGTGTTTACATATATATGTATTTGTGTTCATTCGACACATACATATGTATATATGTATGTATTTCTCTGCAATAGGGCGTTTTGAATAATTTTCTGAAATAGGACGTTATTGAAAAAAATTCTGAAATAAGACGTTTTTCAAACAATTTTTGAAATAGCCATTTATTATTATTATGTAGTCTATATAAATATTTTATTTAACATATATAGGTACCTACATATTTAGATTGTACTTTAAAACTGGAATTGAACGCTCAGTGTACGTTCAAAATACAAGTTCGGATTTTATTAAATTGTACATATGTATGTACATATATAATATTAATGCATGCGCATATGTATGTCTATTCAATAATGGAATGCGGGTAATGATATTTTCCATGTTTATTATACCTACATACATTATTGAATCTTTTGTTTTATACTTTTTCTAATATTTTTTTGGTTTTGATTTTAAACCAAAAATACTGTGACGGTAATATAATATATTTAATTCCAGGAATGATTAAATTAAGTACCAAATGATATTAGAAATAAACTATCCTTTTTTACTGTGTAGGTACAAAAAAGGGCAATAATGTATAAAAAACCTGGAAAATATCAATACCTACATTCCATCATTGAATAGACATACATACATATTACATACATACATTCATTTTATATACATACATATGTATGTACATTAGAGTGCGTTTAAAATTAAAATTAACGATATTTTACTGTATCGCCCCCTCAATCTGTAGTAACATGGTCAAAGATATCACACATAAATTTTGGTCCCGATTGGTGGCGGTTAAGCCGTGGCGCATTGAGGTCAAAGTTCAGAAAACTCTATGAAGGGTCAAAAAATCAAAATATTTTTTTTAATTATCTAATACCCAAAATTAATACTTCTATACCCAATGATAACAAATATAAATTTTGGTCTCGATTGATGACGGTTTACTGGTGTTTCAAGGGGGTCAAAGTTCAGATTACCATATGCGACACTAAAAATGTAAGTCTTCTATGGCAATCTGAACATTGACCCCCTTAAAACACCACTAAACCATCATCAATCGGAACCAAAATTTATATGTGTTATCATTGGGTATAGAAGTATTAGTTTTGGGTATTAGATAAATAAAAAAAATATTTTGATTTTTTGACCCTTCATAGAGTTTTCTGAACTTTGACCTCAATGCGCCACGCCTTAACCGCCACCAATCGGGACCAAAATTTATGTGTGATATCTTTGACCATGTTACTACAGATTGAGGGGGCGATACAGTCTCTTTATGAACTTTTAAATTTTTCATACAAATTAAAAGCACCCTAATGTACATACATACATGTGTACAAATAAATAAAATGCGAACTTATTTTTTGAACGCTCAATTGTTGTATTCTAGTTTTCAAGTAAGAACTAAATACATATATACATATGTATGTAGGTACCTATGTTAAATAAAATATTTAACAACCCTTAACTCATACATATAGACTACAAATGTACATCAATATATACGTAGGTACATCGGTATGTAAATATAAATTTTTATAAATATCTATTAATTTAAGTAAATTTTTAAAATATTATAATTATGTGCATACATCCATATATACGTACACACATGCATGAATATGTATGTAAATACATACATACATCATATTTATGGTCTAATAAACGCACGCCATCATCCAAAAATTGCGCCTTCACAATGCCATTAGCTGCTTAAACCTCACAGCAAACCTTTGTGAACGCATAAAATGATAACTCAAAGAGCGATCAAAAAATGATAAACTCAAAAAATGATCGCTAGCGCAAAAAATTATAAAATAAACTCATAGAATGAATTTTCAAAAAATGAATTTTCAAACGATCTCTCATTTTAAAATGAATTTATGTAAGAGCTTATCGCCACTGCAGAGACCCATCGATCGCTGTTGACGTGCGTTCATTTGCGTTCGTTGTCACTGTGTATTTGCGCTCATGAGAGCGTGGCATAGCTCAGAATTATAGAGTGATAATTCGTTTGAGTGAGTTTATTTTGAGCGTTCTTCGCACCCTGGTTTGCATGTTGTGTTCGCAAATATTGAAATTAACGCATCCACCATTGCGTATGATGAACTCTGCTATGTAGCAAAAAAAATTTAATTGAAAAAAGACAAGCAGAAAAATGAGCGACAAAAAAGTTCTTGAAATTTAAAGCAAAAATTTAAGTGCCTTTTTTTAAGAATTTTTGTTCTATTTGTGAGATAGATACGGTTGAAGTTTTTAGTGATGCCTGATATCGCCAACACGTAGAGCCTTTAAAGATTAAGATAAAGTCAATTCATCTTTTATCAGCAAATGCTGTAACTTTGAGAAATTCACTCAAACAACAAATTTCAGTGTATGAAATTTCATGCACGTTTAAAAGTCACATATTACCTACATTGTAATATTCATGTTATATGTATGTATATACATATGTGTATACATATGTACATATGTAAATATTTAAGTCAGCATGGCGTGCATGTTGTAACTAAGTCTCGTAAATATCTAAGTACACGATTTGTAAAGAATCCAACTCAAAGTAGAAATAAATAAAAATGTTTAACACTTGGCGTAAAGTTATGTGAAAAATTATCCAGTCACTGTGACTAAAATGCATCCATATGTATATGAACAATTCACAATGCAACGCTGCACACGCTCAGCCGTTTGCAAGTCTCGTACTCTGCGTGTGTGGGAGTGAACTCTCGCATGTGTTGGTGCACGTGTAATCAATTGGCCGGATAGAAGTAGAAAACTTACAATAAAAACAATAACAATAAAAACAACAAAAAAAAAAACGGAGACCATTAAAAAATGCTCATAAGTATTTATTATTTACTTATACTTCATGTTAAGCTATTTGTTGTTGTTGGCATTCGTTGTTTTTGTAAACTGAAACTTGACATTTTGCATTCTTGGCTGCATTTTAAACGACAACAAAAACAATAACAAGCAATTAGAACACACAACAAAAGCAAAGAAGAGAACACATTTGAAGAAGAAGAAGAAGAAGAAGAAAGGGAAGAAGGGAAAGCAAAGGGAATAAGGAAAGGAAGAAGCGGAGGATTTACATATAACAGAAAAAGAACAAGAAGGAGGTGGAAAAATAGAAGAAACAAAGAAAATAAAAAAAATAAGAAGAAAAAAGTTGACGGGAGAAGGAGGGAAAAGAGAAGAAGAAACAGAGAAGAAAACAAAGAATAAAGGAGAAGTAGGGAAAAAGGAAGATGGGAGAATAAAAGAAAAACAAAAGAAGAAGAAAAGGCTATGAAACAGAAGAACAAAAAAATAAGTGAAAAATAGAAGGACACGAAGCAGAAGGAGGAGCAGAAGGAAAAAACACAAGAGCAAAGCAAGAAGAGGAAAAGAAGAAGAAGAAGAAAAAGAAGAGCCAATAAGAAAAGGAAGAAGGTGAGGTATTATAACAGAACTAGAACAAGAAGGAAGTATGAATAGGAAGAAACAAGAAAAAAGGGAAGAAAAAGCAGATAAAAAGAAGAAGAAAAGAGGGAAGTAGAAGAAGAAGAAGAGGAGAGAAAAATTAATAAGAAGAAAATGTGATGAAAAGGTTGAGATGAAAAAGAAGAGGAAAGCAAGAAGAAGAAACGAATAGAATGATACGAAAAAGAAGAAGCGGAAGGAAGAACAAGAGCAGAGAAAGAAAAATAAAAAGGAAAGAACTTGGAAAAAGAAGAAACAAGAACAAAAAGAAGAAAAAGCAGAAAAAACGAAGAAGAAAAGAGGAAAGTAGAAGAAGAAGAGGAGAGAAAAACTAAGAAGAAGAAAATGTGATGAAAAAGTTAAGATGCAAAAGAAGAGGAAATAAAGAAGAAGGAACAATTGGAATGGTACGAGGGAGAATGGGGAGCAGAGGGAAGGAGAACAAGAGCAAAGAAAGAAGAAGAATAAAAGAAGAAGAAGATAAAGGACAGGAAATGAGGAAAGGAAGAAGGTAAGGTAGATATTATAACAGAACTAGAACAAGAAAGAAGTAGGAAAAGGAAGAAACAAGAACAGAAAGAGAAGAAGCAGAGAAAAAGAAGAAGAAGAAAAGAGGAAATTAGAAGAGGAAGAAGAAGAAGAATAGGAGATAAAAAAGAAGAAGAAGAAAAGGTGATGAAAAAGTTAAGATGAAAAAGAAGAGGAAAGAAAGAAGAAGAAAAAGAAAAGGGAATAAGGAACCTAACCTAGGAAAATGAAGAATGCGAGTTACATATAATAACAGAACTAGAACAAGAAGCAAGAAGGTAGAAGAAGAGGAGGAGAGAAAAAGGCGGAGAAGAAAGGTGATGAGAAAGAAGGAGAACATAAGAAGAAGAAACGAATATCATGACACGAAGGAGTAGGAGCAGAATGAAGAAGAACAAGAGCAAAAAGAAGAATAAAAAGATGAAAGTATAAGAGAACAAGTAAGGAAGCCTAAGTTCGAGTGCAATCGAACATTAGATACTCAGCTGTATGCTTTCATTGTTTGTTTGCGTTTGTTCGATATAGGGTGTATTTTATATGAAACGAGTGCTGCATAAACAGGGCGCAGCCACGCCCATTTTCAAAATTTATATCAATCATCCAAATAAGCATACAAATATTATTGTTAGTGCAAAATTTCATCCCTCTATGACTTTTAGTTACAAAGACTTCACGTTACAAATTCCAAAAGGGTGTTCCAGAAATATCTTTGTTAAAAAGTAGGCGTGGTCATAAACCGATTTCAATACATTTTTGCGTGTCTATTAACACATGTTATAAAAGTGTATAAACCAAGTTTCGTCATAATATCTCAATTATTTGTCGAGTTAAAGGCTAAGAAATCTCATATATCCCTTTGTCTAAAAAGAGGCGGTGCCACGCCCATTTTCCAAACTTTTTTATTTTTTGTTTCCGGTCTATTGTAAAACTCATGTCACAAAATTTCAATGAATTATCTTTATATTTCACATAGATATCGCTTAAAATGGTTTTATTAGGTCACTTTATAATACACATATATAAAAGTGGGCGCGGTCGTCAACCGATTTTGGTAATTTTTCGTCCACACATTTGGCTAAGTAAATATATCACGCGTACCAGATTTCATCGATATATCTTTAACGGTTTCTGAGTTATGGCTTATTAAACTTTCAATATTCGCTCCTTAATAAGTGGGCGTGGCACCGCCCATTTTCCAAAATTTTTGTAGTTTTTGTTTTATGTCCATAGTTGGACTCCTGCCACAAAATCTCAGTGATTGATCTTTATATTTGACAGAGATATCGCTTAAAATGTTTTTATTAGGCCCCCTTATATTTCCTATATATAAAAGTGGGCGTGGCCGTCAACCGATTTTGATAATTTTTCGCCAAAACATTTGACTAAGTAATTATATTACGCGTACCGAATTTCATCGATATATCTTCAACGGTTTCTGAGTTATGACTCATAAAACTTTCAATGTCTGCCCCTTAATAAGTGGGCGTGGCACCGCCCATATTCCAAAATTTTTGTGTTTTTTGTTTTATGTCCATAGTTGGACTCATGCGACAAAATTTCAATGATAGATCTTTATATTTGACAGAGATATCGCTTAAAATGGTTTTATTAGGTCACTTTATAATACACATATATAAAAGTGGGCGTGGCCGTAAACCGATTTTGATAATTTTTCGTCAAAACATTTGTCTATGTAAGCAAATTACGCGTACCAAATTTCATCGATATATCTTCAACGGTTTCTGAGTTATGACATATAAAACTTTCAATGTTTGACCCTTAATAAGTGGGCGTGGCACCGCCCATTTTCCAAAACTTCATCAAATTTCTTCATAAGGGCCCGAGCTCAATACGTGGGTAAAATTTTAAAACTCTAGCTATATTAGTGGCTGAGATACCAAATTTCCGATTTTTTCTATATAGGAAAAGTGGGCGTGGTCATGGTCCGATTTCGCCCATTTTCAATACCAACCGTCCCAGTCTCGATACCAACTTGCGTTCCAAATTTCATCAAAATATCTCAATTTTTGCGCGAGTTAGAGTGTTTACAGACGGACGGACGGACGGACGGACGGACAGACGGACGGACGGACGGACGGACGGACGGACGGACGGACGGACGGACATGGCTCAATCGATTTCTCTTTTCACCCTGATCATTTTGATATATATAAGTCTATATCTATCTCGATTATTTCATTCTGTTACAATCCACCGTTATGTGATTAAAACTATAATACTCTGTGTACTAGTACAGCTGAGTATAAAAACAGGAGAAAGGAAAAAAGAAGAGACAAATGGAAGGATACGAAGGAGAAAGGGGAGCAGAAGGAAGAACAAGAGCGAAAAAGGAAGAAAATTTGGAAAGGAACTACAAAAGAGAAAAAGTTGAGCAGTAAACCACGAAAACCAAATCAGATGAAGAAGAAGAAGATGATAATAAAGAAGGAGAAGAAGAAAAGTAAACTATGACAAGATGATAAGAATAAAAAGAAGAAGAATAATTTCGCTGCGCGAGCTTAAAACTCGCAACTGGCAACTGACGATGAGCGACTATTGTTCACGCGCAGACATGCTGGCGTTGCGGAATGCAGTATAACAAAAACAATAACAACAACAACAATGTAACATCATTAACAATCAACAAAACAAACAACAACATAATTTACACCGGCCAGACGCATTTTTCTGCCCGCTGCAGGCGACCAACGGAATAACAATGCAGAGGAGCGGAAAAAACGGACGTTGATGATGATGTTGATGATAATGAGGATGATAATGAGGATGTGGATGATGATGATGATGACAAACGATAATGCTGGTGTAGCTGGTGTTGATGATTTTGACGTTAACGTTAACAGCTGTTGCTGCCGGTTGCGGCTAATATTACACATGCTACTGGTGTTTGTTTGGCGACGGAAATTCCAATGCTATTGAGACAGCAGCGCCAGCATTAGACCGTAAATAGGGTCAAAAGGGACGGTGTAGTGAGGAGAGATGATGAAGAATGTAGCGCGCTATGTTTGCTACTGTTGTTGTTGTTGTTTTATTGATGTGCGCTTCAGAGCGCATTAGAATATAAATCGAATAAATATATAAATACATATCGCACCCTAAATCATAAAGGGGCACAACTCAAAATTCAAAAATTTTCAGGAGAGCCAAAAAACTTTTTTCATTACAAGCAATCGTATGGCAAAGGGCCAGGTATAATGGTTATTTTTCGGTCGAAACAGACAGTTATTCAAAAGTTTTTTTTTAACAATCTCCAGAGATATGTTCCGTATACCCGTTTATGAAAATACTCGATTTTGAAAAATTTTGAGTTGTGCCCCTTTATGATTTAGGGTGCGATATGTAAATTGAAAATAGAGAAAAGTGAAACGATAGAACTAATAAATGCCAGTGGCTTTAGGCAGCAATAACAACAAACAACCGCAACCATAATCCATACACAACATCATTAAAGTAACAAAAAAAAAAAAAACGCAAGCAATGAAATCACAAACAAAAATATTTATTGATGTATCTAGGTATCTACTTACTTAATTGTTTTTTTTTTCTTTTTGTTAACACTTTTTATGTGTTTATTTATATAGTAAAGTAGCTAATTGTTTGCCCGTTTATGTGTTTTTATATGTTTGTCTGCAGCACATGTCCGCCAACTGCATTCGATCAAATAAACGTCAAACTACATATCAAACGTCAAATGTCAGCGAGGTATTTTTTTATATATTTTTTTTTTTTAATTTTGTTGCTTGAAAAGCTCAATTGTTGCGCTAGTCGATGACAAATTGTCTTGTAAATCCCATTGCAGTGCTTTGTTTTTGTTGTTGTTTATGTTGTTGGCCTTATTGCTGCTGTTTTAATTATTTCGCGTAATTTGTTTGTATGTTGTGTGTTGTGTGTTGGTGGTTGTATTTTATCTTGCATTTCTCTGGTTTGCGGGGTTTTGTGGTGCTTATTTCATTGTCCATTCCATCGGCGCACGTGTAGCAAATTGTAATGCAAAGAAAAAAAAATAAAATGTGTAATTAAAACGTCAAGTAGTTCGAAAAGTACTTGCATATATACATACATAGATACATACATATCTATGTACATTAGGCCGTCTCGCCTTAGAGGCACGAAAAAAGTCCAACCTCACATGATGTCTTGGAAAAAGAAGATTTTTTCTCAGGTGGGTGACCCTTAATGAAATTTTACGGCAAATAATTTTCTAAAACATTTAAACCCTCTGGCGACCTTAAAAATACTATTATTTCAGACATTCTAAAAAAGTTGTCAAAATAAACTTTTCGTGTGGTGTTTTTGCGATACGGTCTAATGTACATATTTGTATTAGGCTGGGGCGATTTGAATGGAGGGAAATTAATCGATATCGTGCCATCGAAATTGGTATTGCTCTCACTTTTGTGAGTAGACAACTCATCCACGACATTTGTCTAAAATTAATTTTGATGTTCCGTTATTTGGTTTTTATGGACCAATGCGGATTTTTGAATATGAAAAATACACGAAAATCGACAAAAAATAACCTGGTCACTTCAAATTGAATCAAAATTTTATGCTGAATTCAGATATGCGCAAAATCGCATATATTCGCGTTTATATATCTTAAATTTTCGTTTGAAAATTACTTAAAGATAAGTAAAGTCAATATAGTTAGTAATAATATTTTAAAATTTTAATTTAGCTTCCGGTATGAGAGCACTAACATGCAATAGTTTTTCTTTAACCCAAAATCATGGTAATGGAGTTCTATGTTATAGTCATCCGATAACGATGATTTTTGCTGACAGCGCTTTGTGTACAAGAAATGCTGCGAATTCAAAAATTTAAGAATTTTAGCTGAAAAAATTGAAGAACATAGACCTATGGTATTTGAACTTTTTTTTTTGCTTCCAGTCGTACCCTGTGGCATATGAGCAAAGGTGGGCAAAACCTTAGCACATGCTAAATGAGAGTAAGCGCCCGTGTACGTATACACACCGATTGTCACTACCACAGACAAATAAAGAGCGTAAAACGAGCGCTTACGATGGGACTAGGCGATCGTAGCTTATCAAAAATTATTTAGTTGCCTTTCGACTGGCGTAAAAGCAAGTGCTCGTTAGGTGGCCGTCGCTTGAAATTATTTTATTTGCAAATAACGTGTGTACACAAATACATACATATGCATGTACATATTTATACGTACGTTCTTTCATAATTTCGCAAGGCGTGCGCGCATGACCCTGCTCGCTCAAGATCTGCATGCAGACTGATTATATGTAATAGTTTTTCACTTTGGCCTACAGTAGGCGCACCAACACACGCTCATTTTTCGGTCATCGCTTGAATGTGGTAGTGCCCACCTATGCATATGAGTAACATTGAATTTTCTTATATGTGGCTTGACAGACGGCAGCGATTATTCCGATTACCGCAACACTTAATTAGATTAAAATTTTCAGGGTACGGAAAAACTCACTCATGAACGCTCAAAAATACATTATACTCATATCACAAACAAATATTCAAAGAAAAATGTATAAACACTCAAATAGCGAGCGAACTAAAGCACAACAGCAAGCGATCGCTCATAGCGGTGGCGTTAAACTCATTGCATAAATTCACTCAAAAATGAATTATCGTACAATTTCTCTGGTCAATTCACTCTTTGAGTTTGAATTTATAATTTTTTGCGCTAGCGATCATTTTTTGAGTTTATCATTTTTGATCGCTCTTTGAGTTATCATTTTATGCGTTCACAAGGGTTTGTTGTGAGGTTTAAGCAGCTAATGGCATTGTGAAGGCGCAGTTTTTGGATGATGGCGTGCGTTTATTAGACCATAAATATGATGGGTGTATGTATGTACATACATATTCATGCATGTGTGTACGTATATATGTATGTACATATGTAAGTATATATTTATAATATTTTAAAAAGCCTTAGGTCGATATATATGTACATATGTATATTGAAGTTGCACTTTAACAATTTTATTATGTATTTATTCAATCTAATAAAAATTTTATATATGCATGTGTTTACATACATATGTATTTGTGTTCATTCGACACATACATACATATGTATATATGTATGTATTTCTCTGCAATAGGGCGTTTTGAATAATTTTCTGAAATAGGACGTTATTGAAAAAAGTCTGAAATAAGACGTTTTTCAAACAATTTTTGAAATAGCCATCGATATGTAGTCTATATAAATATTTTATTTAACATACATATTTAGATTGTACTTTAAAACTGGAATTGAACGCTCAGTGTACGTTCAAAATACAAGTTCGGATTTTATTAAATTGTACATATGTATGTATGTATGTACATATATAATATTAATGCATGCACATATGTATGTCTATTCAATAATGGAATGCGGGTAATGATATTTTCCATGTTTATTATACCTACGTACATTATTGAATCTTTTGTTTTATAAGTACTATTTTCTAAATGCATACATATGTATGTATGTATGTAAAGAGTTCTTAACTGCGCTTTTTGTACCTACACAGGCTAGGTAGAAAGAAGAGTACATATGTAGGTATGTATATATATTTTTAATTAAATCGAATATGCATTAAGGAGTGAAAAGATATGGAGATTTTTTTTTTTTTTTTTTTTTGAACGTACCAGCAATGAAAATTACCTATGTATGGATATTGAATTCTTTCACTTTACGATTTAGGTTGCCATACATACCGTTATACATAGACGAAAAGAATATGCATTCCCTTGGTGATGTAGATATCCATTTCATTTGAAAAAAACACAAGAAATATATATTTTTATATACCACATATATATGTATATATTAAAAATCAATGCACTAGTATTACAAGACTATAACCTAATTTTATCGAATAAATTGTTGTTCAGCTTAACTATTAATAGGTTGTTAATTGTGTCACCATTTAATCTTGAGCGCTGTTTGGTTATAATAGTAGAAAGAGCGCTGAATGCTCGTTCCACGGAAACTTGACTTGAGGGAACAGCTAAAACGACTTCAGCGAGCCTGGACAAGTCTCTCTCCTTATAACACAGATTTTTCCAATAATCAAGCACATTTGTTGCGAAGGGCATTCTCTGGCCGTAGGCTAAATTTTCAAGTTTTTGGCGAATATTGGCCCTATTTTGACATCCTAATGTATTGCTGGTCGTTTTGTTTAGTTCTTCCTCTAATATGTTATAGGGATCATTTGGCGAAGCATGTATTTCCTCTTGAGACTCGTTAGCTGCATTCATTTCCCCTCTTAGTGTACTAAGAGTTGAGTTTGTTCTTAATATATGTAGCACCGCATTTCTTTTTTGGTCATCATTAATATATGGAGAATCCAAAAAGTTGAATCTTGGGTCGAAGTATATGCCAGAAAGAAACGCAACATTGTCGAGTAGTTTATCCTTTCTTTTTGCCATGTATTCCAATAACTTTATTGCAAGCTCATTATTGCCCATTTTCTTTAGCTTGGCTTCACATACAAGCCAGTCTCTATAAAAATCTCCGATAATGTATTGCTCAGCCTGGAATTGTTTGGTACATTCTGCCATTGGTGTAAACACGTTCACAAAGGTTTCTACAAAGTTCCAATCAATTTCGCAGCCACTAGAAAGCTCAAACTCGTTTCCAATATGCGGTCTCAAATTTAAAAGGGATTCCATCATTTCAAATGTCGAGTTCCATCTGGTTTTATTATCAATTGGCGGTAAACGTATATTCATAGTATCTAGGCCATTTCTAATATTAGTCCTCAGCAGTTTCACAATTTTTCTGCATTCCTCCACTTGTTTTTCGATTTGTTTCAAAAAATCATAGGCTGCCAATTGGATTGTATGCGCAGCGCACCGTACTACAGTGAGTGCTGAACCCAAATGGTTATGAACTTCCTCGTAGTCACCATCCTCATATTCTGAAAGAATTTCCATTTCATTCAAATCTGCTAAATCCTCTTGGAGCAGTTTGGATGCCTTCAGCATGTTTGCCCCGTTATCTGTTGTTGTGGAACCTGAAAGTGCTTACTTGCGTAGTAAGCACTACCTAAATACTACCTCAATACATATATATATATATATATGTACATACATTTATTATATTTAATTAAATACTTTAAGGCAGTCATACATTCGATACATATTTTGTACTTAAAAATATGCATATGCACATATTCACATACTGTAACCTTGCATGAGCATTCCGAACAATAGCAAATTTATAATTTTTGGTTAAGATTGTACCGCCCATCAGTTAAGTAAAAGGACGAGAGCAAATACCAACATGCGTATGTGTGTATGTTCATATGCGTATGTCCCACATCCCGCAGTTTTCACGATAAGATATTTAACCAATCTCCTGTATTAGTTTCTACATCAGACATGAAGAATTCGCTTTTTGGGCCATTTATTTTAATGAGTTTACTTTATTCTTCCTATTTCACTTTCAGAAACGGTTTGTATTAATTTGTTATAGGTACCTTTTTCTGGTTTTTTTTCCTAATATTTTTTTTGGTTTTGATTTTAAACCAAAAATACTGTGACGGTATTATAATATATTTAATTCCAGGAATGATTAAATTAAGTACCAACTGATATTAGAAATAAACTATACTTTTTTACTGTGTAGGCACAAAAAAGGGCAATAATGTATAAAAAACCTGGAATATCAATACCTACATTCCATCATTGAATAGACATACATACATATTACATATGTACATACATTCATTTTATATACATACATATGTATGTACATACATACATGTGTACAAATAAATAAAATGCGAACTTATTTTTTGAACGCTCAATTGTTGTATTCTAGTTTTCAAGTAAGACCTAAATACATACATACATATGTATGTAGGTACCTATGTTAAATAAAATATTTAACAACCCTTAACTCATACATATAGACTACAAATGTACATCAATATATTATACGTAGGTACATCGGTATGTAAATATAAATTTTTATAAATATCTATTAATTTAAATAAATTGAATAATTTAATTAGTTTAAATAAATACATACTTAATAAAATTTAAACTCGATATACCTACATACATATGTACATATACATACCAATCGCTATGAGAGCTAAGGCTTTTTAAAATATTATAATTATGTACATACATCCATATATACGTACACACATGCATGAATATGTATGTACATACATACATACATCATATTTATGGTCTAATAAACGCACGCCATCATCCAAAAATTGCGCCTTCACAATGCCATTAGCTGCTTAAACATCACAACAAACCCTTGTGAACGCATAAAATGATAACTCAAAGAGCGATCAAAAAATGATAAACTCAAAAAATGATCGCTAGCGCAAAAAATTATAAAATAAACTCATAGAATGAATTTTCAAAAAATGAATTTTCAAACGATTTCTCATTTTAAAATGAATTTATGTAAGAGCTTATCACCACTGCAGAGACCCATCGATCGCTGTTGACGTGCGTTCATTTGCGTTCGTTGTCACTGTGTATTTGCGCTCATGAGAACATGGCATAGCTCAGAATTATAGAGTGATAATTCGTTTGAGTGAGTTTATTTTGAGCGTTCTTCGCACCCTGAAAATTTTACCCTGACAAACGGCAATTATTGCGGATTAACAAAGCTGTTGAAGGAAGGTAGGCGCAGCGGCGAATTCAAAAACTTCTCTTTTTTATTTTCAAAGGTAGAGTGTAATGTCAAAATCAAAGCGAATGATTTAAACCCACAAAAATATTATTTGAAGTTATATTTTTCTGCTGTTGACATATTCGATAAGGCAAAACGATAGAAAAGGCGGTGTCGAATTGTTTCTGACGATATTTGTGTTTACGGAAAGCAAAAACGATGCTTCGATATCGAATTTCGCTCGATATCGAATTATGGAAAGCCACCCCTGAATTCGCCAACCCTGAATTCGCCTACCTTCCTAGATCTGCCTTGGATTCTGCTTTTTCTTCACTTTCATTTACAATAGAGCTTTTTCACCAGATATGTCATTACAAAATACTCTAATCCGATAAAATTATGAGGACTAACTCAAGACACATTCCGGATTATCTCCAGTTAATTTTCAAGTTAATTCCGAAATAGCTAGATATTCCGCATTATCGCTGTCGTCTGTCTAGATCGCCCCGGCCTAATGTGTATACATACATATAAATAAAATACTGTGCAGTCAATCGGCAAATATTTATGTACATATCTTAAAAGTTCGCACAGTACAGTACATATCGAATAAAATTTTGCCATTGAAAAATATATTTTTTTTTGTTTGTGTAAAACAACTTCGTAATTGTTCAAAGTGCACATTTATTTATACATGCATATTTAGTTCATTTTTAAATTTAGTTCACTTGCGCAAACAAATTCTTATTTTTTCTTTAGTTGCCCTCTTAACATAAGGCTTGATTAACGATTAGAAAACGATTCTAGTTTTCAAGTCTCGCTTTAGCCATTGAGTGTGGAAAAGGTTAGTATACGATTAGAAGGTTAAGTACCCAGTTTATTCTTCAGGAAATGGGAACCGTGCAAGAGAAATTTGAATGACAGAGCGAATGGTCATCTTAAGGTACGTCATTTTGCTCTCTTGTTACTACGTGTAACATATGGTGGTCATAATTTGTATACAATTAATAATGTGCATTCTTTCGTAAAAATCAAATATCGCTCGTAAATATTTATTTACTTTTGGAATGGAAAAGTATTAGCTTAAAAAAATAGATACTTAAAGCTTTATACGCCGCTCCTCCTCTTCTTCTTCCTATTATTCATCTGCTTCATCGCTGCTTCTGCCATTTGTTATTTATTTATCTATCATCTTTACGCCTTTGATATAATCACATAAAATATTTATTATATACCTATGTATATGTATGTTAGGGTGTTCCCCAAATTTATGTAGACACATTTTAAATAATATTTATTCGGCCACCTCACCTCCCTAGTTCGATGCTAATAGAGCCGAAGTTACCAGAGGCGTATGCTTCATATAAATCGAAAAGCCGGGCTTGCTCAAGTATTTTCGTTCATTTTATTTTATGAAATTCTTTCAAACCTGTTATTTTTAGCTTGAAATGTGTTTACAATTTAAGTTCTCAATAATGCAGCGCCCACTGTAACATGCAACAACTTGCGCCTAAAATTGTGCTTAGAAAATAGTGTCTAAATATCTTAATATTAGACCTTTAAATAATACAGCAAAGATAATTACATACATAAATGGCTAATGGCTATGCTTTACACATATGTATGTAGGCTTGCCCTGGCAGTCTACGCTAGGCCCGCCACTGGAAGATGCCACATATGTATGTATACATTTCCCCCGTCCCGATCGGAGACGGTTAAGGTCAGCGTTCAAAGTTTAGAAAACTCTATGTAGACTGAAAAAAATCGATAGTCCTGCACCAAAGGATATCAAATATAAATTTTGGTTCCGATCGGTGACGGTTGACGGGTGACGCACAGGGGTTTATATTACCACACACTTAGCGAAAAACAATATTAAATCAATGAAAAATAAGAATAAACAAAAACAAATTTAAAAGTGATTTAAATACGTACAAACATTTTTATTTTAAAATTTTAAAAGTGTTCATTATAAAATTGTAAAGACAAGTAGAAACATTTTAAATTTAAAAATTTGTAATTTTATTTTAAGCACTATTAGATTTTGAATATAAATCGTGCGTTTTTATTCCATTTATTTTCATTTTTAAATAAAAAAAAAAAAAACAGTTTTTTTTTAATCTAAAATACATTTTTTATTGCATTTTTATTTAATTTTTTTTTTGAAATTTGTTCAAATATTTTAATTTTTCAAATGAAAATTATCTGATTAAAACGTACATGATGAAAATTAAAAAAAATTATTTTTAATTTTAAAATGCTTTTTTTCTATGTAATTTTTTTTAAATTTTTTTTTAATTTAAACATGATTTTTTTTAAATCTAAATTACATTTAACTTTTAAAACTTGCGTTTTTCATTAAAATTTTTTTTAAATTTTTTTTGAATACTTTAATTTTTAAAATAAAAATTATCTAGGTTAAAACGTACATGTTGAAAATTAAAAAATTTATTTTTAATTTTAAAATGCTTTTTTTCTGAGTGTACCTAAGGAACCATATGCGACAGCCCTTAACCATCTGCGATCGGTACCAAAATTTATATGTGATATCTTTGGCCGTGTGCTGTTACCGTTGTGGCGGGTACGACCGAACAAAATCGCTAATTACACTGCTCTACAGCCAAAAAAAACTCTGAACGCGACCATCCTATCTATATGTAAAATCGGTCGCTGATTCCGAAAATCGGGTTCATTTTTAATTCTATGGGAAGGTTTTTGAGATATCGGCAATTTACCGTTATTTGGCCAATGGCTCCACTTAATCCTGAATGTCTGTTTAACGCAGTGAGCTATCTTCCTTGAAGTAACACCAAACGAAAGAAAATTAAATTTTCTTTTCATGGCTCCTATAACATTTTTCTCTAACTCTTATAGTTTCTGAAATATTGACGATTAAAATTGAATTTTTTCGATTTTTTACGATTTTTTGAAGAAAAAATTGACTTTGTCAGGCAATATCCTTAAAACCAATGTTTTCACCTTCGGTTTTACTTCTTTGTGTGAAGCTCCGTTGCATTACCAAAAAAATAAGCTATGAACGAAGAAAATCCATGGTAAAATGGAAAAGTTATAGGCGATCAAGTAAATACAGCCAAGTCGCGCAATGCCTCTGGACGGGTATATTTTATGCATGTTATCGTTAATCGTCAATATTTAATTTTCTTTCGTTTGGTGTTACCTCACGGAAGATAGCTCACTCCGTTAAAGAGACAGTCAGGATTAAGTGGAGCCATTGGCCAAATAACGGTAAATTGCCGATATCTCAAAAACCTTCCCATAGAATTAAAAATGAAGCCGATTTTCGGATTCAGCGACCGATTTTACATATATATAGGGTAGTCACGTCCAAAGTACAGACAAAAAATTTCATTTTGTGATCCAGTGTTATCTTTTAAGAACTATGAGATTTTGAATATAAATCGTGCATTTTTCATTCCATTTATTTTCATTTTTAAATGGAAAAACACGATTTTTTTTTAAATCTAAATTACATTTATATTTTACACGGTAGGCAGGAAGCGACGATAGGTTGCATGAAAATGTCGAGAAAAAAGGAAAGTGGGGTTGTGTTATGTGATGTTTATAGATGAAACATCCGTTGAAATTAAAATCCGAGCTGCTCCTTTTTCAAGGATATCCACATTTTTTGTTTTTTTTGAAAGGATCAAATATTGAGAAAATCGAAAATTCGCCACCGTCCAAATTTTTCCGATTTCAATACATTATTTGGTCGCTAAGGGATACAAAAAAAGGTATTAAAAAGAAAAATGGACACCTGTAGTGGAAAAATCCAATGTGAACAGGACCTAAAGGATAACCACTGAAATATAAAATAACACAAAAAGTACCCACTTTAATTTGCGTATAACTCCTAACATGTTAACTCTACGTGAAAATTCCTTATAATATGTTTCATTCAGAATAAATAAAGGAATATTTCTTTGATATACAATTTTGATGTACCTGCAGTGGTTAATGCACTTTGGTCCATCTAAAGTGAAAATTTCAAAAAAAGTACGTTTTTTTTATGGTGCTACTTTAAGTTCAAATATTTTTCTAGTTTATGTAAATATTTTAATCTAATGATCCAACTCTCATTCCTACATATCTCTACGTTAATACTAAAAAAGAGTTAGAGCTGAGATACGCGCTAGCTGTGCACGGTGGGCGGGAAGCAACAATAGGTTGCATGGGAATATCGTAAAAACGATGGCCCAACGAATATGTGCCTAGCTGTGTGCTGGTACTAATTTTCGTTTAAGAAAAATGTTGGAGATTTTATTCACGCTTGCTGTGTGTTTATGAAGTATATTAGAATATCATTTTACGTAAGTGTTTAGCCGGCGATCGTTTTTTCGATATTTTCATGCAACCTATTGTTGCTTACCGCCCACCGTGCACAGCTAGCGCGTATTTCAGCTCTAGTTCTTTTTAATATTAACGTATAGATATGTAAGAATGAGAATTGGATCATTAGATTAAAATATTTACATAAACTAGAAAAATATTTGAACTTAAAATAGCACCATAAAAAAAACGTACTTTTTTTGAAATTTTCACTTTAGATGGACCAAAGTGCATTAACCACTGCAGGTACATCAAAATTGTATATCAAAGAAATATTCCTTTATTTATTCTGAATGAAACATATTATAAGGAATTTTCACGTAGAGTTAACATGTTAGGAGTTATACGCAAATTAAAGTGGGTACTTTTTGTGTTATTTTATATTTCAGTGGTTATCCTTTAGGTCCTGTTCACATTGGATTTTTCCACTACAGGTGTCCATTTTTCTTTTTAATACCTTTTTTTGTATCCCTTAGCGACCAAATAATGTATTGAAATCGGAAAAATTTGGACGGTGGCGAATTTTCGATTTTCTCAATATTTGATCCTTTCAAAAAAAACAAAAAATGTGGATATCCTTGAAAAAGGAGCAGCTCGGATTTTAATTTCAACGGATGTTCCATCTATAAACATCACATAACACAACCCCACTTTCCTTTTTTCTCGACATTTTCATGCAACCTATCGTCGCTTCCTGCCTACCGTGTTTAAAAATTGCATTTTTAATAAAAAAATTTTGATTTTTTTTTTTCAAAAATTTAAATTTTTTAATTGAAAATTATCTGATTAAAACTAAAACATACGAGATAAAAATGTTATTTTAAATTTTATAATGTTTTTTTTTCTGAGTGTACTCTATGCATATTTATTTATTTATCTTTGTGTTTTTTATATTTTTTTATTATTTATTTATTTATCTCTCCTTTTTATATTTTTTTGCATATTTATTTATTTATCTCTATTTCTTTTACCTTTTTTTTTGCTTTATTTCTTTTTTTTTTTCTTTTTATCATGTTTTTCCTGATTTCATATGCTTTAAATTATTTGTCATCGCCCACTTTGCATTTCGAACGTTTCACATTTATTTTTTTGCCTCATTTATTTATTTGCGCTCATTTGCCAAAAATCACTAAAGAAAAAAACAGGCCTACATGCCACCGTTAGTTTGTCTCAAGTGCGGTGATATCAAATATGGAAATTTAGCGCACATAATAAAGATCTTAATCGCGTTATTTGCATTCATTAATATTGTTAGTTTTATTTGCTTTTATCTTTTTTTTTTTGCTAAATGCGCCCCCCAAAAGTGGTTTTCTAAAATATTTGCATATTTATGCTATTGACTTTTATGCCTTTTATGAATACAAATGTTATAGTATGATTTTTTTTTGTATCCCGGAAGCATGTTTATTTTACAGTTGAGCCAAGAGAATGGTTTAGCAATGAATATTGATTGAAATGTTTGCTGTTTTGCTTTAAAAATCTATTATACGATTAAAAAAAAAGTATAAGAATAAAGTTTAATTAATTATAAAAAAAATCTTGAATCCATTCGTTAATCATTAAATTTAATAAACAACAACTCTTTTGCCGAATCCACCAGTCCCACATTTTTTTTTTAATGGGGGAAAACGCAGCACAACTCCAAAGCAAAAAAAAAAATAATTAAAGCAAACACTTTAAACGCCAAAAGGGGGAAAAAAGCGGAGTCAAAATCAAATATTTATGCCAAAGCAAGAATATAAGAAGTCAAAGGAGGAGTTTTTTCTTAGTTGATTTCAAGAAAAAAAAATAATAATAATAGTAAAGATAAAAAAATAAAGGTAAATAAAAATAAAAAGGTGAAAAAGTGTGTGCGCTTACAAAATAAAAAAGGGGAAGAAGTGTGTTCGCTTAAAAAAAACGGGGCAAAACAGTGTGTACACTTAAAAAAAGAAAAGTGGGAATGCCCCATTTCTTTTTGGCGCTTTGTATTTGGTTTGCTTTTCTGCGCCGCTTTTTGTGAGCAGTTTTTTTTTTTGATAAAAGTCCAATTGCAAACATTCTTATATAAAAACGAGTGTTTGAAATGAGAAAAAAAAAAACAAACACCGAGCCTTTACCCTTAAGGCTTAAACGCTTAGGCAAAGGTAAGTACATATACTTAATAAGTGAAATGAGAAGTGAAGAAGTAGAAAAATTATAAAATAAAAGTGTGAGGAGCTTTTTGCTATCTCTGTCTATGCACTTTTGTCAATATTTGAAAGAGTAGAGCAATTAAAGAATAACAAAAAAAAAAAAACAAACAAAAACAAGTAAGGAAGCCTAAGTTCGAGTGGAATCGAACATTAGATACTCAGCTGTATGCTTTCATTGTTTGTTTGCGTTTGATGGATTTTATATAAAGTTAGTGCGGCATAAAGTGGGCGTAGCCACGCCCATTTTCAAAATTTTTATCAGTCATCCAACTAATCATATGAATATTATTCTTTGTGCAAAATTTCATTCCTTTATGACTTCCAGTTACAAAGATGTCATGTTACAAATTTCCAAAGCGTGTTCCAGAAATATCTTTGCTAAAAAGTAGGCGTGGTCATAAACCGATTTCAATAAATTTTTGCGTGTCTATTAACACAAGTTATAAAAGTGTATAAACCAAGTTTCATCATAATATCTCAATTATTTGTCGAGTTATGGGCTCCGAAATCTCGTAGATTCCTTTGTCTAAAAGGAGGCGGTGCCACGCCCATTTTCCAAAATGTTTCTATTTTTTGTTTGCGGTCTATTGTAGAAAGCATGCCACAAAATTCCAATGAATTATCTTTACATTTGACAAAGATATCGCTTAAAATGTTTTTATTGGGCCACTTTGTAATACCCATATATAAAAGTGGGCGTGGCCGTCAAACCGATTTCTCTAAAATTTTGAACATGTATTACCACAAGTAATAAAAGTGTACACACCAAGTTTCCTCATTATATATAAATTATTTGTCGAGCTATAGGCTCAGAAATCTCGTATATTCCTGCTTCCAAAAAGAGGCGGTGCCACGCCCATTTTCCAAAATTTTTACGGTTTTTGTTTTATGTTTGTAGTTAGACTCCTGCCATAAAATTTTAATGATATATCTTTATATTTGACAGAGATATCGCTTAAAATGTTTTTTTTGTTAGGTCACTTTATAAGACCCATATATAAAAGTGGGCGTGGCCGTCAACCGATTTTGGAAATTTTTCGTCCAAACATTTGCCTAAGTAAGTATATCACGCGTACCAAATTTCATTGATATATCTTCAATGGTCTCTGAGTTATGACTCATAAAACTTTCAATGTTTGCCCCTTAATAAGTGGGCGTGGCACCGCCCATTTTCCAAATTTTTTATGTTTTTTGTTTTATGTCCGCAGTTGGACTCATGTCACAAAATTTCAGTGATAGATCTTTATATTTCACAGAGATATCGCTTAACCCTTAAATTCATGAGGTCAGCCCCCAATATTGAGACGTGACGCCCCCTACGTAAAATTACCTACTAAACACGAAATCGACACTAATTTTTCGATTAAATGCGCGGTTTTCCAGGAAAAGCTGAATTTTGGTGTTTTTCTAATTGTACCATATATGGTACACTATGCATTGAGACCAATAGTATTTTTGTAGGCAAATTTCTGTTAGTTAATTAAAATGAGATGGCTTCCCTGCAAAACTTATATGGATATGCCAAATGACTTTGACTAACACCACCAGCTCCGTCATTCACCTTGTGTAAAACATTTGGTCTCGAACGGCTCGAAAGGACCTCTCCGATGTTTCATAAAAGGTGACCCCCTTTCGTGTGATTTCTTCAACTTGATGCTGGAAAAGATAATTCGAGCTGCAGAACTTAAACACATGGAAGCATCTTGTATTACAAGAGTGTGCAACTGCTGGTGTACGTCGATGATATTGACATCATGGGCACTAACACTCGTGCTGTTCTTTCTGTCTTCTCCAAGCTGGACAAAGAAGCTATAAAAATCTCAACAAAAAAATTGTCAAGGGATGACGGAAAATCGTTCCAAATATAAATCTAAGAAAATGGGTTTGGCGGTTAACAACGACAAAGCGAAGTACCTCCTGTCATCACACAAGAGTCGGCTCAATTATGTCTTGGCAGCCCCTTCACGGTTGACAGTTACCAATTCGAAATATTGAACGGTCTAACGGGTTTCGTCTGTTTGGGAACCAGCGTTAACTCTAAAAATAATGTAAGCACGAAAATCCAACTAATCATTCTAACGAATAAATGCTGCTTTGGATTAAGTAAGCATTTGAAAAGAAAAGTCCTCCCTCCACGAACAAAGATCACGCTCTGCAAGACTCTTATTGTTCCAGTCCTCATGTACGGCTCAGAAGCATGGACAATGTCAAAATCAGATGAGATGGTACTTGGAGTATTCGAGAGAAAAGTTCTTCAGAAGATTTATTGACCTTTGCGCGTTAGCGAGGGCGAGTACCGACGGAGATGTAATGACGATCTGTATATTGTTCAGCAAAGAAAAATCCAACGGCTGCGTTGGGCAGGTCATGTCTGTGAATGGATGAAAGTGTTCAAAACCAGAAAGTATTTCTATCGAAACCCGCTAAACGCAGAAGAAGAGGTAGACCTCCACTTCACTGGGAAGATCAGCTGAAGACTGACTCGTCCTCCCTTGGTATTTCCAATTGGCGCGGTATCACAAAACAGAAACGACTGGCGCGCTTTATTGATCTCGGCTAAAATTGCCTAGATGTTCACGCGCAATTAAGAAGAAAAATTTATAATCTTCATCCAATAGTGCATACTCGTTTCCGGCTTGATTTCTAATACGAAGCGGTTTTGGTGTTTCATTTATTAGTTCATCTAATTCATGCGTGAATTACCCTTTATAAATGGACCCATTTCTATATTTGGGTATATCTACATACCTCAAAATCATAAGATAGCACACTTTCTGCATCTTCTGTATTATGCCTCTTTCCTTCAATCATTATGTGATCCATATCCGCACACAAATTACATGTAAAACAGCAAGCGCTGGGTAAAATATTTGGCTTAGATGCATGAAGTACCATATATGGTACGTACGCAAAAAGCCAACAAAAAATAACAAACGATCGTATTTAATCACAATTGACTTTATATGTATATAAAAAGGACCAGTATACTCATCTGTAATATTTATATACCATAAAATAAAATAAACTAGGTTTTATTGACGAATGAATATCACATTTATAATATTTCTCCAAATTTTGGTTTGACCAATTGAACTGCCCACTGTCAACTGGATATGAAACTCAGCAAGCTTCGACACTATTCAAATAAAAGCTAGATTTTATAGCTCCAACTTAAATTATCCTGCTATGTTATACATATTAAATTGTCCGATATATTAAGAAATAAATGCGCGTACCATATATGGTACGCCATGCATTTAAGGGTTAAAATGTTTTTATCAGGTCACTTTATAATACACATATATAAAAGTGGGCGTGGCCGTCAACCGATTTTAACAATTTTCCGTCCAAACGTTTGCGTAAGTATTTAAATCACGCGTACCAAATTTCATTGATATATCTTCAACGGTTTCTGAGTTATGACATATAAAACTTTCAATGTTTGACCCTTAATAAGTGGGCGTGGCACCGCCCATTTTCCAAAATTTCATCAAATTTCTTCATAGGGGCCTGAGCTCAACACGTGGGTAAAATTTCATCGCTCCAGCTATATTAGGGGCTGAGATACCAAATTTCCGATTTTTTCTATATAGGAAAAGTGGGCGTGGCCATAGTCCGATTTCGCCCATTTTCAATACCAACCGTCCCGGTGTCGATAACAACTTGCATTCCAAATTTCATCAAAATATCTCAATTTTTTCGCGAGTTAGAGTGTTTACAGACGGACGGACGGACGGACGGACATGGCTCAATCGATTTCTCTTTTCACCCTGATCATTTTGATATATATAAGTCTATATCTATCTCGATTATTTCATTCTGTTACAATCCACCGTTATGTGATTAAAACTATAATACTCTGTGTACTAGTACAGCTGAGTATAAAAATTGTGCAAATAAAGATAGGGTGGTAAGCATATCTGTGTATCTATAGGTTTGTGTCTTATTACACTAGCAGCTAGCTGTCAAGTGAGCAAAACGGAAAGAATTGCGCTCATAAAGAGCGAAACGAACACAAAATCAAGAAACGGAATAATAGTAAAAATTAGCGATTAGTAATTTGAATGCTATTTTTGACTGTTAATGGTTATTTTTTCTAAAAAAAACATTTAATTTTCTCTATTTCTATTTCAAAAATTCAGAAAATTTCAAAAGTAATAAAATCAAAAGTATTCGCTTGTTGATTTTTTCAACAGCTGTTTCTTACTTTGGCAGCAAATAATTTCAGCTAGGGAAAATTTTACTAACTGAAATTTGGAATTATAGTAATAATATAATACGATGGCGCTGATATAACTCTGTAGAGTTTTAATGCCGACCATCTCTTGGCAATTCGAGGTGTGCTCCTTAATTTCCGGTTCCTACTAATTGCGTGGAGCTGCAGTTTTGTGCCGGCTCCGAAGGACGAATGCATTTTTCCGTGCGAAGCATTTTCATGGCAGAAATACAGTCGGAGGGTATGCCGCCCACTGCCGAGGGTGAACGTTATTACTAATAAAAATAGGTAAAAAAACTTTTTAAGTTAAACGGTTTTATGTTATACATACATTGCAATGTTTAAGATAAATGTACTAAAAACCAAAAAATAATAAAATAGATACAGTCGTGGGAATTATAAACATTTGCATAGACTAGAATAAAATAAAACCGGGGGGCACGTCAATTGTCTACAAATTATCGACTTAATGTGCGATAGAAGAATCGTTTAATTCGTCGTTAGGCAGTTGGCCCGCAGACGGTGAGGAAATTACTTACTATTTTCTTGCTCATGGAAATTCCAATAGTTATCCACTCCATGTTAATATAAGAGATGTTTCAACTAGTTTATCGTTGGACATTCACACGAGGAATCGTTTCACTGCTCGTAGTTTGTCTTTAACCGACAAAACATATGATAAAAGTACTACTCGCTCACCACTATGAAACCCTAAAACTCGCATATAATCGAGCTTGCTAGCTTTTTTCCACATTCTAGTCCTACTTATCACACGTCCATCGTTGTCGGTTGAACAACTGCCTAATTATACTCGTAGTGTAACATTACAAAACAAACATTTTAATCAACGATTGTAGACAATTGACGTGCCCCACGGTTTTATTTTATTCTAGTCTATGCAAATGTTTATAATTCCCACGACTGTATCTATTTTATTATTTTTTGGTTTTTAGTACATTTCTCTTAAACATTGCAATGTATGTATAACATAAAACCGTTTAACTTAAAAAGTTTTTTTACCTATTTTTATTTTCTAGTTTTGTTTTTATTTCGCATTCTGTTTAATTCATTTAGTGCTTCATTATTGCAAGGTTTCTTGCCCGTTAGTTTATTGCAGTCCAACGCCTCTATACGTAGTCCCTGCAAAGTTCTTACTCTACTAAGAGCCACGTAGGCTTGACCTTCTTCAAACAGTTAATTAGGATTTTCAGTTTTAATTACCCCGATCTCAGCTCCACCTAGCGGAATTTTTTTTTAAGAAAATATTTCTTTTCAAGGTAGTAATACATGTTCCGAATTTCAGCCAAATCGGACCATAAATGCGATTTTTGTAAATATAGCGACCCACGCGCCACCTATCGGAAGTTTTTTTTTAGGAAAATATTTCCTTTCAAGGTAGTAATACATGTTCCGAATTTCAGCCAAATCGGACCATAAATGCGATTTTTGTAAATATAGCGACCCACGCGCCACCTAGCGGAATTTTTTTTAAGAAAATATTTCTTTTCAAGGTAGTAATACATGTTCCGAATTTCAGCCAAATCGGACCATAAATGCGATTTTTGTAAATATAGCGACCCACGCGCCACCTAGCGGAAATTTTTTTTTAAGAAAATATTTCTTTTCAAGGTAGTAATACATGTTCCGAATTTCAGCCAAATCGGACCATAAATGCGATTTTTGTAAATATAGCGACCCACGCGCCACCTAGCGGAATTTTTTTTTCATAATATTGCATTGTCATCGGGGTTATACATGCGTACAAAATTTCAGATTAATCGGTTGACAGGAAGAGGGTGAAATTTGAATTACTAAATTTGACCCAACAATAAAACAAACGGGGTGAGCTAAATAAAACCGTTTAAAAACCCAATAATTGGATTATAATTAAATTAGAAAATGTTGTTTTTTTGGGTATTTGTCCGAACTGGAGCTTAGAACCCGAGACCTCTGTTATGGCAGGCGAGCACTCTAACCACTACACCTCATCGGCCACATAATAAGAGATTATATAGAGTTAAAATAACTTATAATAAGGGATATTAAAAAGGCGATTTTGTTTAGCTGCATAATTCACATTCACATGTATCGCATTGACATTTTTTACGCTCGCCACACATTGTGCTCGCTGTGCCCATGTTTGCTCATAAAACTCAATTGCCTATCTACCTATTCGAGATATGAGCGCATAACAGAAAATTAAGTATTAAATTGTATATTAGAGCAGAGCGAATGAGCAACGTTGCTAGTAAATTTTATTTTAACCGCTTAGGCTTAAGGATCCTTTTGCAGAGTATATATAGAAACACACTTAGGTACATATATGCGTAAGTATATACATATTTACTTACGCACGTTTAGCTGAAGGCTGAAAGAACTTCAAGTACATTTTTTTTTTTGCAAAAAAAGCCTATACGGGGTAAGATAAAATGGAAGTAATTAAAAAAGAAGAGAAAAAAGCGAGAGATGAAAGGAGTTAAAAACAAAATGGGGAAGAATTAATTATTATTTTTTTTACATATTTGTGTTTTAGGATAAGCATTTTCAAAAGCAGAAATTAAAAATTAATATACATTTGTACGTTTGTATATAAGTGCATACATATACGAGTTAAGAGTCATAGAAAATCGGAGCATAGCCTTCGGTTAACGAAGCAGTGGCAGCACTGGCTTATGTAGGCTTTGAATACTCTGGAAAATGTTGGCAATTAGTTTAGTACTTAGATAAATGATGCGCATAGCATTTGCCCACCGCTGATATGGGCATTTCTTTTAGAGGAATTACACATTCTGTTGTCCCCACAAAAGATATAAGTACTTGTACGAGTATAACGGGAGCAAAATATGATTATCTAAAGATTATAGATATATAGTTAACAATTTAAGACTGAGCTATTATTAATATATGTTAGAGAAAGAAAGAAAGAGAGCAAAAAGTAGTGAATATGACTAAGATCTTCACGATGAGTTGCTAAGTCAGCCGATTGTGAGTATAAAGCTTGTCATTGGATAGGTTTTTTTTTTATGTGGTGGGTCCCAAGCACCCGCTTGCTCTAAGACATACGCCCGTTCGCAGCAGCACCTTTTGCTGAACAGACGCTGCAGCTATTCCCCTCAACCAGCTCTTAACCCGAATATGTCGAAATGGACTTGTCGCCTTCTCACTTTAGTTCACCAACCAAACGGCTGTTCGGCAGCTATACAGACGACTCTGCGCGAGGAAGTCGTGAGATGCTTGCTCCGCAGCGAACGAATCGCTCTGGCCATCACCAGGTGGACGGCAGTCAGAAACTTTCTCCACTTACGTGGACTCCTTCTACACACGAAGCCATCCTCCACATACGGAGTCATCCTGGGAGGAGATGGAACTTGAAGTATTCGAGAGCGAAGTTCTTCAGAAGATTTACGTACCGTTGCGCGTTTACGACGACAACTGTCGAAGGAGGTTTAAATGATGTGTGTACGAGCTTTTCGCAGACATCGACATTGTTCTGCGAATCAAAATCTTCCTCTTCCGTTGCGTTTGGCAGATCATGTCATGAGAATGTATGAAGGTGCTCCGGCTAAGAAAGTATTTCTATCGAATCTCGCTAAAGACAGAAGAAAAGGTAGAAAATTTTTTTGCTGTTCGAAGTCGGCATAAACCCCTTTTGCTTTGCTACTGCTCATTGTGACTCCAATGCTGTCCAATATGCATTGCTTCAACCTTAGCACGCATAAAATGGCAAATCTAAGGGATGCTTTGGCTTTTTCCAGTTAATTTGTGTAATATCTAAAGAACCACTTTGGCAAGTGTGAATAGTGAGTTGGGCTGCGCAATAAAGTTATAAAGTACATGGACCCACCACACTCACTTTTCCTACACCACTTTTACTACACTCGTCGAAATATTATTCCCGCTACTTACTCAGATTGAAATGCAGTTTTACGCGCTTCTCTTAGGTGCATTGCCTTTCCCGTTTCAAAGAATCAAATGTGCTCTGCTGCATAGTATATTTTCAACATAGAGATTAGAGTACACACAAAAAGCTCCTTTGGTAATGCACTAGTGATACAGTTCAAATATCAAGCCGGAAAGCATCGATTTAATTTCTTTATAGATGGAACATGACGTTACTCCCCCTTAGAGTAGTCTGCTGTGGTCACTTTATAAAGTATGTACTTAGTATGTACTTTATGGACTGCTCCCACTTACGTCCCAAATATGTTAGTATAGTCTAGGCGTGTTTCTATGGGCATTTCTCTGCTCGCTCATACTGGATTGTGCTCTCTTAGCTGACAGTTTTTATATAAAATGTTAGAGACCATAACAGACCTTTAGAGAGTATGCCAGCTACTCAATAAACTGGTCTTAAGAGATTATGCCAATTTTTTCTATTGGGAATAAGTAAAATGGTTTCAAATTGTTGGGATTGAGTCTTGGATAGTGTCGAAATGAAGAAGACATCTATCTATATTATCCAAGACTCAATCCCAACACCGTTCGTTAAAGTACGGAAATTGGAAAAAAGTAGTGATGGGCGAGTCCGAGATGTTTAGACAATCGAGAGAATCGCCATCGTTGCAAAATCACAATCGAGTCAAAAGTTGACTCGCTCTTCGACTTCACAATCGATATGTTTTTGCGATTGTTGTTTTTTTTAAACCAATTTTGATATTCAAGCGGCAACAACAAATTTTATGTAATTTTTGCAGCGAGTCCGAGATGTTGTAGGGTTGCTTTGAAAATGAGAGGAATCGTTGGCAAGTCCAAGATGTTTTAGCGATTGTTTCGACTGACGGCCATTTACGACTTGACTCGAATACGAATGAAAACCATCGAGAGCATTCGAGATGTTTCAACAATCGAGAGAATCGAATAAAACATCTCGGACTCGCCCATCACTAGAAAAAAGTGTCAACGAACGGTGTTGGGATTGAGTCGTGGATAGTGTCGAAATGGCGAAGAGGAAGAAAATACACGCATTTTTCCTCCAATTCCCTTACTTTCGCTTGTTTTTATACCAGTGCTTGTTTGTTTCGCAACTCTCTTTAGTCTTGCCCCAACGAATGCAGCTTCTGCTTTTTATATCGCCTTGCTTTAGATATGGTTCATTTGCATGACTTATCTAAATTGTACCCAAAATTCGCGTAAAAAAATTGTACTGCATAAGTGAATTGTACTGCATGTAGAGTTGTCTGGAACTTCACTTTCTCCAAAGAGCGTACTATATGTAAGTATCTAGTAGCACAATTTTCTAGCAGCGAAGCGTAAATGTGTAAGCTTGCGCCTGCGTACGCGTGAATATCCTTGAAAGGTTAAAGACTCCTTCGTTAGGACATCATCATCATGCACTGCAGTGTGGTGAACTCATAAAATTGGCTCAAACCCATACCACAACACACTCAACTCGATTCCTTACAACTTCTCTCTCACAAAGTTCCTTGTCCCTTAAGTACTAAAAACTGCAGCGTATTTGCAGCCACTTGTGTTGCTTTGTATTGGGGGTTTTTCATGTATGATTATATTTTCTGAGCTTTTTCTGTGCGTATATCTGTTGTAACTTCTTTGTTGTTTTTGTTGCGTATTCCTGTTGTAACTTCTTTGTTGTTTTTGTTGCGTATTCCTGTTATAACTTTAGTTGTTTTTGTTGCTGTTGTTGTCGTTCTTGGTGTTTTTATTTGCTTTTTGCTCTATGTTCAGTTATTTTTTACCCTTTTGATAGCGTAAAAGCTCGTTCAGCGTCTGCTTTAGAAATGCCCGCAGTTGAATTCCTGTGTGTTGAAGCAATCTTTACTGCTACTGCTACTGCTGCTGGTGCTGGTGCTACTGTTGTTATCTCCCCTCACCCATTGCCAGTCGTTATCGGCATAACCTTTTTAGAATATGAAGGCGAGAAGCTATTGTAATAAGTCTGAAGGCGTGATTGAGAGCTGGTGGTATTTCTTTGCTGATGTTGACTACGTTTTCTCATGATAGACTAGTTTTAGACTGTCTAGCCATTAATGACATCACATAGACTGAATGAGTCCATAGTGTTACCTATATATTAAAAGCCAGGACCCAGAGTGAAGAACAACCCCAGGAATTTACAAAAGACCAAGAGTTTTTTTTTATCTCTATTTTAGTTCAGGATTCGAGATCATTGAATACGACTTCCTTTACTAGCCGTAGCCTTAACATGGAAAACGCAGAATAGTGAGCAGAGAACATGCTCTAGCGCCTCTTCATGCAAACCGCATCCCCAGCATTCACCTTTATCAACTAGTCTCATTTTGAACGCATGTATGTGATGCTAAAAGACAGTGTCCGGTGAGCACCCCGATGTTAAGTCTACATTCATACCTTTTCAGGGATAGCAACCGTTTAGTTAGTCTACATTGCTTCTCAGGATCCTAAGCAATCAACTGTCCTCAGTCGAGTTATTTTCTGATCTAGGCGTTTTGTTTGACTCTGGTCTTACCTTTGTTACTCATGTGAACACAGTTATCCCCAAGGCTTTTTCGAACTTGGGCTTTATGAAGCGTTATGCGAGAGACTTTAAAGATCCCTATACGAGGAAATTCCTTTTTAATTGCCTTGTCCGGTCTAAGTTGGTGGACGCATCTATTATCTGGAACCCTTTATATATTTCTCATTCTGAGAGACTTGAGCGTGTACAGCGGAGTTTTACACGCTTTGCTCTCTATCCGCTTCATTTCGTCGACCCCTATCCATCGTATAATGCTCGGTGTTTGCTCATAAACTTAAAATCTCTCTCTAGTCGGCGAACAATTCATTCGATAATATTTATTTTTGACATTGTTAATGGATTAATTGATCGCGTGAGCCTGTTTGAGCAACTAAGCTTCAATGTTCCAAATCGGGTCCTACGTTCTCACTACCCTTTTCATCTTACAGCAGTTAAATTCAATTACCATTATCTCGCCCCCATTACCAGGGCAGTCAGTGAAATCAATAATATTTACAAAAAATTAGATCTTGACTTTGCAATGCCGAGATCCCAATTTGCCGATAAGATTACTTCATTTTATCGCTAGTACGGAATTCCAGCTTATTTAGTTAGTAATTTCTTGTACATTTCTAGTCTGTAAGATATTGTTATCATAGACCGAATAGAGTACATAGAAACATAAACATAAACATTAACAACCACACTGAGAGAAAAAAATATATGGAGGGGTCAAAGAAATTGTTTACCTATTTTGAACACTACTTTCTTTGTTTTGAGTAAATTTTCCTTAAAACATGTTAAAAGGTTTATAAAATATTATTGTTACATGCGTTATCATGGTTTCATATACTTGTTTTGAAAAAATTCATACATTAAAATAATGAAAAATTCTTTAAGCGCCATTCCATTCCCAACTTTCCTTGTTTTGAAGACTTGATTTCTTTAATTTTGAGAAATTAAATTCCCATACAAATCCCCATGGCAACGAATTTGTTTGAATGTTTTTTTATGTTTTTTCCACATTTTTGAGAAAATTTACACAAAACAAAGAAAATTTTGTATTGGGACGCGTGTTCAAAATAAGGAAAATTATGTCTTTGATCGAGAGAAATTTTTTTTTTGGGTGCATTTAGTTGGCTTCGGATCGTAAGATTTATATATAATTTTGGACACCTTACAGCGCCGAGCTTGCTTCCATGCCTTATGGGCTTGGTCCCTCATATTTATATATAACCCAGCTTGATTTCGGTGAATTGCATCGGAACGTCTATGGAGTATTCTGCTCCGAGACCTGCAGTCTTCTTTGCCAGCTCATCAGCTTTCTCATTACCAGCGATTCCCCTTTGTCCTGGCATCCAGTAGAAATGGACAATACTACATCCTTAAGGCTTACTTGCAGTCCGCTACTTGCTTGGACTATGTGGACTTTATAGCCGGCTGACTATCTATATCGAGCCATAACCGCCGGATTGACGTAACCAGCATATACAAATTATTAGAGGAGAACGTTTTCTTTTGTAAATATCTACGCAAATAAGTACACATTGCAACGAAGTTTTGCTGCATTATGTACCAAAAGTGGATTAAATCATCATACAAAATTTCACTGGAATGCGTTGCTCATTTACGGAGATATTTGCAGAAGAAAACGTTCTCCTCTAAAAATTTGTATATGCTGGTTACGTCAATTCGGCGGTTATGGCTCGATATAAAAAATTAATACGTCCTCTTCGAAAGGGATTACAGTCTAACAGCTCTGCTGTCCTCCTTACAGCTAATACTTCTGCCTAAAAGACACTGCAGTGATCCGGCAGCCTGATACTAGTTTACATATGTATATACAGTTCACTGCAGTAAACGTTCAGCTTGATACTATGTAGTCTCGATATTCAGTTCACTGCAGTAAACCTTCATGATGCGCTGTCATCTTATTTACCTTACAATCCTTCACAATCAATCGCTCTGCGAGGAAATCGCCCGCCATGCCCTGTCGGAAAAACGAACATTAAAAATGGAGCTCAGAATGTAACGTCGATTTGATATAAAAAGAGCTTGAAGAGGAAAAAAAAAACAATACACACGGTTGTTCTTAAGCCATCAACGCCATTCACTTGCTCCTATTGTGCCATGAGACATTGTAAACATTTTGCTCTTGCTCTACATTCCAGAAGCCAAGCGTGGTTGATCACTTTCAGAAGCTGTCATACATATGTACATATGTATATAATTTTTGATGATCTTTATTTCAAAGTGCTACCATTGCAATTAGCTAAAAAAGAAAAACAAAAGCAAATGCCATGCATTTTTCTACGAAACCAACAAAAAGGCGTCGTCCTTTCATTTCTGAGCTACTGGTTACTAATTAAGTTGCAACTTGAGCTGCACTTATTTTTATGTTCATTCCTTTAACTATTTAATTTCTATAGGGTGGCGCAATTAAAATGCGTAATTTCAGCAACTGCCACTAATTGCGACAGTAACGAGTAACGAGCAGAGAGAGAGATGTACTATAGTTACTGAACAAGCGCATCAATTGCAAAGGAAAATGGCGTCTTTGAAATAACAAAATTTAAACTAGAGACTTTTATTCGCTTACTTCATTATCTGATGTGATTCAATTGCCTCACCCTTTATACAAGAAAAAACGTTCCGCAATGCGACAGGAGTGTTGTTGTTTTTGATTTTTATACTCAGCTGTACTAGTACACAGAGTATTATAGTTTTGATTTCCTAACGGTGGATTGTAACAGAATGAAATAATCGAGATAGATATAGACTTATATATATCAAAATGATCAGGGTGAAAAGAGAAATCGATTGAGCCATGTCCGTCCGTCTGTCCGTCTGTCCGTCTGTGCGCACGACAACTCGCGCAAAAATTGAGATATTTTGATGAAATTTGAAATGTAAGTTGGTATCAAGACAGGAACGGATGGTATTGAAAATGGGCTAAATCGGACCATGACCACGCCCACCTCCCCTATATAGTAAAAATCGGAAATTTTGTATCTCAGTCACTAATAGAGCTAGAGTGATAAAATTTCACACACGTATTGAGCTCAGGCCCTTATGAAGAAATATGGTGAAATTTTGGAAAATGGGCTGTGCCACGCCCACTTATTAAGGGGCAAACATTGAAAGTTTTATGAGTCATAACTCAGAAACCGTTGAAGATATATCGATGAATTTTGGTAGGCGTGATTTGAATACTTACGCAAACGTTTGGACGGAAAATTGTTAAAATCGGTTGACGACCACGCCCACTTTTATATATGGGTCTTATAAAGTGACCTAATAAAAACATTTTAAGCGATATCTCTGTCAAATATAAAGATATATCATTGAAATTTTATGGAAGGTGTCCAACTATGGACATATAACAAACAAGTACTCTGAAAAAAATACCCGTAGTTAAATCAACAACTTTCCGCTGTTGAATCTCCGTATTTGATTCAACAGCAAAAGTATTTGTTTTAACGGCAAAGTTTTTGATTCAACAAATTTCCGTAGTTAATTCAAAGACGTGCGTTGTTGATTCAAAAACTTGCTTGCTGTTAAACATTTTATAAGTAAAAAGAAAGAAGGATTTGAAAGAAAAAATAAAAAAATAAACAAAATTTTTCAAATTCGTTCAATTTGTTTCAATTTTAAAATAAAATGAAGAAAGTAATATACATAAATACATACATAAATAAAAAGAAAATTAAACAAAAACTAATATCTATTCATAAACTCAGCTTTTTTTGATGTCGTGAGAGTTGTCTGCAGATGTACTGATGCGTTTGGAAATGGTGAATGGATGAATGACTAAAGTTCGTTTGGTGACGACGGGCCTTACTATTAATATTACTACATATCGAGCCCTAACCGCCAAAAAGTGTATCCAACAAAAATTTAATTTTACAGGAGGTTTTTTTTTTATTTTCTTTTCATACAGTTGGTAATCAGCCATGATA
Organism: Urophora cardui; assembly: GCA_960531455.1. Classification (NCBI taxonomy): domain Eukaryota; kingdom Metazoa; phylum Arthropoda; class Insecta; order Diptera; family Tephritidae; genus Urophora; species Urophora cardui. Next base: position 30,780,150 of record OY482674.1, on the reverse strand, counting down.
TTTATTTATGGCCGGTTACACAATCTGCGGTTAATTTAATCGCTGGTTAGTTTGACGTAAATTGTATGGCGAGCTGTTAAATATATTGGTTCACCGGGCAAAAATCTCTGGTTAAGTGCTTAACCGGAGGTGGTGAAACCGGCCGTAAGTCTATGAAATTGTGGGAGTGATTAAAAACGCTAAAATCGATAATTTGGTTGGATACACTTTATGGCGGTTAGGGCTCGATAAGTAAACATACATACATATATTATATGTATAAAAAAATAAAATAAAATAATATCTATTATACTAAAAAAAAATATTATTTTTGCAATTTTCTTGAGGTTAACTTAAATGCGTAAGTATTTGCTTCAATGGTGCCCGTTTTTCGACCAAAAACTTTTGCGGTTAATTCAAAAGCAAAAGTTGTTAGCTTAAATACGAAAAGTATTTGAATCAACAGTGCTCGCTTTTGGACTAAAATTTTTTGCTGTTAATTCAAAAGCAAAAACTGTTAACTTAAATGTAAAAGTATTTCATTCAACAGTTTCCGTTGTTAACTTAAATACGAAAAGTATTTGAATCAAAAACGCTCGCATCTTTGAAACAACAACGGAGCGTTGTTGGGCACATTTCAACTGCGGAAAGTTGTTCATTTAACTGCAAAAGTCTTTGTATTTACAACGTTTTTTTTTTCAGAGTAAGGAAGCCTAAGTTCGAGTGGAATCGAACATTAGATACTCAGCTGTATGCTTTCATTGTTTGTTTGCGTTTGATGGAAACACGGTGTAGGTACTTTATATAAATCGAATGCTGCATAAAGTGGGCGTAGCCACGCCCATTTTCTAAATTTTTATCAGTCATCCAACTAAGCTTATGAATATTATTCTTTGTGCACAATTTCATCCCTTTATGAGTTACAAAGATGTCACGTTACAAATTCTCAAAGGGTGTTCCAGAAATATCTTTGTTAAAAAGTAGGCGTGGTCATAAACCGATTTCAATAAATTTTTGCGTGTCTATTAACACAACTTATAAAAGTTTATAAACCAAGTTTCATCATAATATCTCAATTATTTGTCGAGTTATGGGCTCCGAAATCTCGTAGATTCCTTTGTCTAAAAGGAGGCGGTGCCACGCCATTTTCCAAAATGTTTCTATTTTTTGTTTCCGGTCTATTGTAGAAATCATGCCACAAAATTTCAATGAATTATCTTTACATTTGACAAAGATATCGCTTAAAATGTTTTTATTGGGCCACTTTGTAATACCCATATATAAAAGTGGGCGTGGTCGTCAACCGATTTCGCTAAAATTTTGAACATGTATTACTACAAGTAGTGAAAGTGTATGCACCAAGTTTCGTCATAATATATCGATTATTTGTCGAGTTATGGGCTCAGAAATCTCGCATATTCCTGCTTCTAAAAGGAGGCGGTGCCATGCCCATTTTCCAAAATTTTTGTATTTTTTGTTATATGTCCATAGTTGGACACCTTCCATAAAATTTCAATGATATATCTTTATATTTGACAGAGATATCGCTTAAAATGTTTTTATTAGGTCACTTTATAAGACCCATATATAAAAGTGGGCGTGGTCGTTATATTATTATTATTATATGTTTAACGCACTAGGAATATACATACGAGTATTACATACCAGATCGAATCGTTGAGTACATTTTCGGAATGTTTTCAAAATTCAAAAAAAGCTATGCTCTAGGTGGTGAACTTGAAGTGGACTAGGATTTTTTCGAGCCTCGCGGATAAGTTGTACAAGTTGAGATGGTGAGTTTATTTGTTTTTTAGAAATTTTTGTTTCAATAAGAGAATGTGTAGCCTCGCATTCCATTTATGTATGTCCTTTTAATATAATAATATAATACAATGGCGCTATTATAACTCTGACGAGTTTTATGGCCGAGCTTCTCTCCCAATTCGAGGTGTGCTCCTTTTTGTTTTTCCTACTAATTGGGTGGACCTACAGTTTTATGCCGGCTCCGAACGGCGAATGCATTTTTTGTGAGAAGCTTTTTCATGGCAGAAATACACTCGGAGGGTATGCCGCCCACTGCCGAGAGGTGACCGCTGCTCTTAAAAAATCCAATAATTGGATTTTTACTAATTAGAAAAATTGTTGGTGTTTTGCTCGGACCGTGGTTTGAACCCGAGACCTCTGGTATAGCAGGCGAGCACTCTACCCACTGCACCACAGCGGCCACTTTGTGAATTAAGGTAACGATATTTGTTTCAATAACGTCCTATTTCAGACAATTATTCAAAAACGCCCTATTTCAGAGAAATATATATGGAATTTTGTCTGAAATAGGGCGTTTTTGAAGCAAAATCTGAAATAGGACGTTATTGAAACAATTTTTCAAATAGGGCGTTTTTGAAATAATTTTTGAAATAGGGCGCTCTTATTCTCAGCCGACGATATGTCCCATTTTGTTTGAGAACGCTATGACTCTCCACAAATTCTCGACAGTTTCTCGAGTCATCCTATAGCGTTAGAGATTTGAGAAAAGGCCTAGTTATCGAGTCATTCTCAAATCGATATCTAAACTCAGTTATTGTTGGAGCCGACATAAAACGGCCTGGCCTGACTCAGCAGGCAGAGTGGCCGAAGTCTGCGGCTGATGTCTTATGATATTGCCGATCGATTGAAGCACTTGGAGGTATGTTGTATGGACCTGTTTTATTACGTTATTTCGGCAGTTTTTTCTGCATTTGGCTGTTGGTGTGATCTTCCTCCGACACGAGCAGCGCGCGAATCTTCTGAAAAGTCTATCGAATCACTTATAGTTCAGCAGCCCGCAAAGAAAATGTCGACGAGTTTTCTGAAGGCTTGTGTTTTCAGAATAGCTTGCATTTTAGTGATGAAATGTTACTGTATAATCAGCACTTCCAGTTCCGGTACATCTGGCATGGGGAGGAGCTTAAAGTAGTCAAATTTGGGATCCACATCAAACTGATTGCTGAAAGCTTAAAATTTGTAACATAACACACAAGAAACCGATAGTCAACTTCTGGGACACGTATCTAGCGTCAGCTCTATTCCAAACCTGTCGGCAATGAGATCCGAATCAAAGAGTTTTCTAAAAGCTTAAGTTTGCCGAAATAATAATAAAAACTTCAAGATTAATAAATTTGACAGCCAGACACTCATGTGATGGGATTACTTCGTTCAGCAGTCGATTGAAGTGAGAATGACAAATGCGTACCACATGGAAAGCGTTAAATACATAACGTATAGAAATATGTTGTTAGGAATATAATAATATAATAATACAATGGCGCTATTATAACTCTGACGAGTTTTATGGCCGAGCTTCTCTCCCAATTCGAGGTGTGCTCCTTTTTTTGTTTTTCCTACTAATTGGGTGGACCTACAGTTTTATGCCGGCTCCGAACGGCGAATGCATTTTTTGTGAGAAGCTTTTTCATGGCAGAAATACTCTCGGAGGGTATGCCGCCCACTGCCGAGAGGTGACCGCTGCTCTTAAAAAACCCAATAATTGGATTTTTACTAATTAGAAAAATTTGTTTGGCTCGGACCGTGGTTTGAACCCGAGACATCTGGCATAGCAGGCGAGCACTCTACCCACTGCACCACAGCGGCCACTGTTGTTAGGAAACATATAGTAAAACTTTAACCCTCTAAAACGCCCACGAAGAGGTCGTTTTAGCCCCTTTTTATAAAATCCGAAAAGATAGTATTTTGAAGTTCGATAGAAGGTTAAAATGTTCTAGAAAATTATTCGCATTAAATTTCTGTAGGGGTCTCCTCAGACAAAATCATTGTATAAAGAACTAAAGAACACAGGATGTCACATATGCACAAATATTCGGCTCGTTGCTAGGTCGGCTAAAGTCGTCTCGACATTTCAAATGCGATACATTTTTTTCTATGCCAAAAGTGACAAATCACTTTTATTTTGTTATTTTTGCAAAAATTTCCCGCTTTTCCATATTAAAATGCATGCATAAATATCTGAATACATACAAACATTTACAATACATGCAAATCTAGGTATGTACTTACATAGGTAGTTGGCGTGTTTTCGGTATTTCCGCTACTTTCCGTTTTGACAGCTGGCCGGCGTCCAAAAAATGCTTCGCTTGACACATTTCAGCATTAAAAATTATTATGAAAAATACTTACATATGTATTAAAAAAACCGGCTAGTCAAACTTATTAATATTTATGTTATAAGGTACATATGTATATTATGCACATGCTTTTATAGCAAAAGCTCTTTATATGCTGTTCCCTCTCTCCTTTGCAAATGTTTTTGCTGTCGTGGTCGCCTTTCGCTGATAAGCGGATTTTTAAAGATTTATGTAAAAAGTAGTGTCCGACCGAAGCTGGAATTTTAGGCGGAAGCCGAAGCCGTAGCCGAATATTCGGCATAATCCTTTATTCGGCCGAAAACCGAAGCCGAATACCAAAATAAGAAAAATATATACTTAAGTATGAGATTTTTTTTATTTCATAACTAGAGCTCGGATAATAGGTGAAAATCAAACGCCTAAAATTATGCAACGTAATGTTTGTGAGCACATCCAGTGGCAAGTTTAAGGGTGGGTGGGGTGAATGCAATTGGATTTTTTGCTTACTAGGATGCCAGAAAAATAAATTATTAAGGTTTTTTATGGGTTGCACGCGAAAAACTGCAAAGAAAGCTACAATAAATAAATATAATAATAAAGAATAATAATAAATAAGGTATATTAAATAAATATATAATTATAAAGAATAAAGAAAAAAATTAAAAATTTGTAGTGACTCGCTTAAATCTCTTCTCTCTCGCTTAAATCTCTTCGCACGTGAAGGAAAAGCAATTACAGTTTCAGACAAAATATATTTTGAATGAAAATGAGGCAAGTGCATATTAGCAAATGGAATATATAATACAGCTTTTTAATTTGTAGTGATCTGACTTTAAACATTTGCATATTTTAGGTAAAAAAACTTGATTTGAACTTTCCTATTTTTTCTTATGACCATTTCAGGGTTTACAATTTTCCAATTGGATATAATTCCATATCTGTAAAAATGCAAATTTCTGTCGTGGTAAAAACCGTTCTGCATTTTTGTTTATGAGTTATTGGAACATTAACTATGCCATAATTTACTTACTTTTCCCAAATTTTATTTTCATTACAGCTAGTTTTGTTTTGCTTTCAAAAAGCTTTGACAATGTACAAAAATATAAAATACAAAATGTGCTCTTCATACTTTTTTTCAGTAAAAATGTCAAAGAAACTAAATCCCGCTTTGGCTTTATTTCATCACACACCACTGTATGTTTATTCAAACTGCAAATTTGTGTAACATGATAAAGAACTTTTCTTTTTCTTTCATACCAATATACTACCCCTTTATATTTAAATTGTAATCCCGCCACTGAAAACAACCAAAATTTACAAAATGTAGCATTTTTTAGGCGCTTGATTTCACCTATTTTTCCGAGCTCTATTCATAACAATTAATTTTTTTTTTGTTTTTTTGAATAAACAAAACACCTTACAAAAATACATACATAGTTGTAAACAAAAATAAAAAAAAATTCAGTCTTTATGTAGGTAAATAAAATTCAATACTTAAAGTTCAACAGCTTTAAGCTGATTCCACATAAAACTTTTTCCGCTTTGCGTTACGCCGCTTTCTATGTAAAACAACGCAAAACTGAAAAACTATGCCACAATGAACGCTGCAACATCACTCAAAAAATATTTATTTTCTGAAAAATCTTTCATTCTCCGTTTTATTTACAAAAAAGTAAATAAGAAAATAAAAATCTACTAAATTATTTTTCAATTGTGTGAAATTTAAATTTGTTTATTACAATTGAATTAAAGTGAAACTGAAAAAAAATTTCAACGCCCCTAAAAGTTGAGATTTGGGCAACTTTGTGCTTTACGTAACTTCGGCGTTGCGTTACTTTTTGTTATGTGAGAAACCTCATATAGCTACATGTATTTCAATCTCAGCTGTCACGCAGAAAGTGTCACGTAGCGCAACACAAAGTTCTATGTGGATTCAGCTTTATGTTGTACGCCAAAAAGAGTTTATCTGCTTCGGTGTATAGTTGACCAGCAACTAAGGTTAAGTTAGTCGAACAGCTGGTTGGAGTTGTGTATGTATACTCAAATTGTATTCCGCCAATCATGGTCTGCGACTTTCGCGAAAATAATTTTTAATGAAGTGATAACCAAGAAAACACAAAATTACAATTATCTCAAAAACCTAACCATAAAACAATAGCAGTACTTGAATTTCTTGGTTATTTTTTTGCTGTAACATAGTATTATACATACATAAAACTATTTTTTTTGAAACTGTATTGAATTTTTACTTATGATCTCTTTGTTTTTATGGCCAATAAGTGAATAAACCACTTTTTCGTGTAATAAACTATGTTTAATTTAATGACACTTTAAAAGAATTGATCGACACACTAAGGTGACGATATTTAATAATTACACTGCTATTCCGAGCGTTACCGGAAAATTACTTTACTGGTAATTTATGTTGCTGAAAATTGTTACCATCTTTTCAATTGGTATTCTGGCACAAATGGTAACGCTCTCAAAGCATTTCCATACGAACGGAATTGAAGCGGGCTGAAAATGGTAACAAAATATTACCACGTATTGAGGTGGTAACTTAATTTTCTGCTGCCAGAATACGAAAAGAGTGTTTAAAGTACCAGATTCTTTATTTCACCAGTAAAGTAAATTATGTTACCACACCGTAATAAGGCCGTTAGCGTAAGTTACCGTTCGGAATCTTAGACCTGTTCAATAACAAAAACATATTACTAGAAGTTACGATATTCTGTCGCTTATAAAAAATCAAAAATTCGTAAAATCCAGTCAATTTTTTTTTTGTAATTAAACACATCTATTATTCGGCCTTGACTATTCGGCCTTTTCAGCCGAAGCCGAAGCCGAATAAAAAATACCAGCCGAATAGGCCGAATACCGAAGCTTGGCCGAATATTCGGTCGGACACTAGTAAAAAGTCATATGCTTGTTAAATATACACACATGTTCCAAAAATATACTGTTTTCTCAATATTTAATGTTCATCTGTACATAAATATAATTTTGGCTACTCTTTTGACAGCTTCTTCGAATTCCTTTGCATTCCTTGAACAAACATTCACTTAATACTAAATAAGCAATATCTGTAATCTTTTGGCTTTGCTACGTGCATATTTTTTAAAACACCTACACTGGCCGGCCGAACGGTCAACATTAATGAAAAAATATTTGTTTTGGAAAAAATCAGTAAAAAAAAAATTGTATACAAAAAAATTAAATAACAAATATTTCCGTGGAATTTTCATTCTTTTTACTTAGTAGGTGTGTGGGTTGTGCTGGCTGGCTGGCTGTTGCTGCAGTTTACGTGTTGCCCATTGACGACAAAATTGGCTTTGCTGTGTGACTTAATTGGCAGCAAAAAGTTTTTTTTAGAATTTAAATATTTATTTACTTTTTATATATACATAAAATGTATGTATGTCTGCGTGCATTTATAAACAGTTAAGTCATGTGATTTTTTCAATTAATTGTTCAATTTTCTCTTTTTTTACAGGTGAGTTGGATAATTACGTTTATTATATAAAATACAATTTTGGTAAGTTAAAAAATTAATACTATGAACCACCATTATGATTGTTGTTTTTGTTTGATGAAAGTAAATGGAGTTAATCGGCAAAATCGAGCTCAGTGCTTATAGACCTTCCCCTAGACCTGAGAATATACGAGAACTTAAATTGGATGTTTCAGAACGAGGAGTCAATTGATTTTGAGCAGAAATTTAGCAATGATGATAGTGATCTTGAATGTGAAATAAAAAATTTAAATTGTTCCTTTCATCTATCAAAAAATATCACAAAACTGAGTGCGAAAAAGATAAAGGCGGCCATTTTTGATGGAACGCATATCTAATACCTTTAAACGAGCAATTCTTGTATATAGGTATGTATGTATAGATATATACATACATATATATGCAATCAGAATCTCAGAAACGGCTCCAACGATTTCCATGAAATTGCAGGTATGCAGGGAGCTTTTGGGGTGAACTTTCGTCAAATGTAATTTTTTTTACTCACTTTTACCCCAGGTCCTGAGATCAGTGATGCCAGATAATCTCAGCTAAAATTCCCACAGAAATTGGAAAAAAATCCCTAATTTCCCACATTTTAAATAAAAAAAATCCCACAAAATTCCCACCGAATTTATAGCATTTATTTCAGTAATATAAGAATATATAACAGGCAAATACAGTTTTTTTATTAGCTAAAGGTATCAGTTGTGCAAATTATTTGCATTGTGCAAGTGGATATTATTTTTGTTGATTTTAAAGTTGGAGCAATTGATATTTTTATATTGAAAGGCTATTCATACTTTACTTATACTATTTAACAAAGCACTAGAAAGTTTGTTTCGCTTTTTACATTTAACATCCGTTTCAATTGAAAATATTCTTTCTGATTCAGCATTTGAATGGGGTAACGTGAGTACAATTTCAAGTAAACATGGAGTTGGAAGTTCCAAAACTTTTAGCTGTAATTCCCACGGAATTGTAAAAAAGTCGGGTTTTAAGAAATTTCTTGCAATTTTCAACACAAGTGTCTCAGCTTCTTCCCCTAGTCGGTGTATAAGTACATTTCTGCTTTGGAACAATGCGTTAAATTCATTGAAAAAGTTAACAACGTATTTCAAAAATCTAAAATAAGTCTCGTTTCGTTCTTTCCAATTTTTTATAAATAGTTTCTGCTTTTTTACGCTTATCTTCAAATGAGGCTAGGCGAAAATAGCTTTTAAGTGGCTCCCAATTCTCCAAATTCTTTCGATTATTAACAATACAGTACGAATGTGCACAATGAAAAATAATTTACCTAAGAGTGGCGATTATTACCACGCTTTTATTAGTTTCACCTGCATATATATATTTATGTAAACAAGTTACGTATACGCAGTGTAGTTCACTGTATGTTCACTTGTACGCATGTATGTAACCGACTCCTTTTTGCATTGCATAAGTTAACGCGAAGGCGTGTGTGATCATACACTGAATGGGGGTTTTTCAGTGTGAGAGGTGCTTAATTTAAGTTATAGTATAAATTATACATATGTAGGTATGTAAACAGTTCTGCAACCAAAAAATCCCTTTTTTTATATGGACGACAACAAAATGTCCCTTTTTTCCCTCTTTAAATATTTTGCAGTGAAATATCCCTCAAAAAGGGAAATTTCCCTCAATCTGGCACCACTGCCTGAGATATGGGTCAAAATGGGGAACCGAATGCGCCTCGAATGTTTCTGAGCTATATTGGTATCGAATGAAAAGCTTTGATGAGGACTTCAATACAGAACTTTTTTAATTGTGATGCGTAGTTTGGGTCCCCAAATATGGGTCACAGCGTGTACCCGGATTACCCCGAAATGTGGGAATCATGGCTCCAATATAGAGATCTCGATGTGATGCTCAACCAGGTTCGATAGGTCAACGAAAGATGAAATAGAAAATAAAGTCGAATAGAATGGGAAAGGGAAAGGGGTGGAAAGGGAAACGAAGATAGAATGGGAGAGGGAAGGGTAGAAAGAGAGAGATTGATGAGGCAAAGGGAGAACGAATAGGAGGGGTAGTGAAAAGGGGTGGTAAGTGGAGCGATAGGAAAGGGAAAAGGGAAAGAAAAAGGAAACGGAGATGAAAGAGAAAGGAAACGGAGATGAAAGAGAAAGGAAACGGAGATGAAAGAGAAAGGGAAAGGCGAAGCAGAGGAAAGGGGAGTGGGAGTGTAAGAGGAAGAAGAAAGGGAGAAGCACATGAAGGGGTAGAGGTGTCGCGCCGAAGCGAGACGGATTTCCTTTAGTTCTTCATCTCACAAACGGCTTCAACAATTTTCATTAAATTTAGTATGCAAGGGTTTTCGCGGGCGAACTTCTGAAAAGTATAAATACATAAATAATTTTTCCATTAATTTTTTTTTTAACTTTTTATTTCACTTGCCAAAATCTGCGAAAAAATACCAGCCCGAGATAAGCTCGGTTATCCAGGTACTAAGATCATCAATAAAGGACATAAGTTTTAAGCATACCATGACAGAAATTGAGCAGAAGGCTTGGAATGAGATTGTTTGGTTCTCGATAGAAATACTTTCTGGGACGGAGCACCTTCATCCCTTATGACGACATGACGTGCCCAACGCAGGCGCTGGATTTTTATTCGTTGAACAATGCCAATGGCTGCGTACAGCTCATAATTAAAACGCCGTTGATACTCGTATTCGCTAATGCGTAATGGTCCATAAATCTTCTGCAGAACTTTTCATCTCATTCGATTTTGACATCGTCCATGCTTTTGCCAGGTACATGACGACTATCCACTCTCTTCTTCTTATTAAAATCTATGCTTCGAGAATGGGCTTGGATTTCGAATTCATAACGAAGGGAAGATGTCTCAGTTATGATCGCCTATGCTTTGTTGGGGAATGACCGAGTTCTCGCAACGAATAACAAACTTTTAACAAGCCAATTTTTTTGGTTGGGAGGGAAATGATGAATATTCATGATCCAGTGTTGTTGTTGTTAGTTGTCGTTTGGCGTTAAAAAAATAATAATATAATATAACACAAAAATATATAAAATTGTTTGTTCATACATACATACATACATATACATATATATATATAACACCTGAATTAGCGCGTGAACAGGTTGTGCTGATTAGACGCAACATAGGTAGACGACGATTAGACTTAAGTGCTCATGTACTTATGGGCATTTGTATGTATGTATGTACATATTTTGGCATGCGTGGCTTTGTCTACGCATTTTTGTATGTTTCTATGTACACAAGTTAGACATATACGCCGACAGTGATTCCGGGGGCGGCGGCGGCGACGCCGGCGTGCTTTTTCGCGCCGGCGCGCCTGCCCCAAATCTACAAATCACAATCCTTATTCAAATATTAATTTTATTTAGTTACCTTAATAGCGCTGGCTGAATGGAATAAATAAACTAATGTCCACCTTAAATTGTTGAAACTTTTTTATTAACAGCATAAACTAAAATATAAAATAAAGAAAATAAATACTTATTAAAGAATATACACAAATGTATATGTAAGGGTAAATTTGAATTCATTTGCTTATTTTGTCTGATAATAAACATGCATACATATATTTACATACATATTTATATATATACATATAAGACACTTTAAAATAAATATATGTATATACAGTGTTGGAAAAAATAATAGGGACAAAATTTTGCAATTCCCCATTTATTTCATTTTAAGACCAAATAATAATTACCATATATTGATGCTTACACGGAGAGGACATGCTTCAATGACTCTGGGGTGGTTTTGTATAATAATTTAATTTTTATGAATAAAAATAATGAAATGTATAATTTAAGTTGGAAATAATAATAGGGACAAACTTTAAATTCGATTGTTTTTTCAAATAAACTACAATATTACTGCTGCAGCTAGATTTAAACTAATGCTTAGTTGAAGCTCCTTTATTTTTTATAACTTCCTTACTTCTTCGTGGCATAGGGTTGACCAAATCAGCGCAATTTGCAACTGGTATTAAGTACCAAGCTTCTTTAATTTTTTTTAACACGCTTTTATTAGCTTCACCTGTATGTACTTATGTATGCAAGGATGGGCATTTTTGCATTACCATTCAAAGTGCATTACCATTCAATAGTGAGTGGTAGTGCAAAATTGGTTTGCATTACCATTCAGTAGGGAATGGGAATGCAAATTTGGTTTGCATTACCATTCAGTAGTGAATGGGAATGAAAATGTGGTTTGCATTACCATTCAGTAGTGAATGGGAATGCAAATGTGGTTCGCATTACCATTCAGTAGTGAATGGGAATGCAAATGTGGTTTGCATTACCATTCAGTAGTGAATGGTAATGCAAATGTGATTTGCACTACCATTCAATAGTGAATGCGAATGCAAAGGTGAATGCATTCCCATTCATTGCATTCCCACTGCAAATGTGATTTGCACTGGACTAGTACTCTATTCGGAAAAGTTGGTCTGAGAGGCATCCTCTTTCATAATAACTAGCGTTTGTTCGTGTTGAGTAAAATTTTTGTAAATTTGTTGAACTGTGTAATTATAACCTCAGAAGTTGAAAGAAATACTTTTACTTACAGGTATAACATAGAACATATGTACATATTACCATGCCGTGTTGGTTTCCCTTTACTTTGCTAAGCCTAATTCCATATTTATAATATCCCATAAACTTCCTTTCCGTTAATAAATAGATTAGCCACTTAATACCTTAACTATGGTCACAGGTTTTAACTGCTATTAAATGATGAATGGTTGTCCAAATCACTCGCACTCATTTTTAATTAATAGTCCAAATCACATTTGCAGTGGGAATGCAATGAATGGGAATGCATTCACCTTTGCATTCGCATTCACTATTGAATGGTAGTGCAAGCCACATTTGCATTCCCATTCACTACTGAATGGTAGTGCAAGCCACATTTGCATTCCCATTCACTACTGAATGGTAATGCAAACCAAATTTGCATTCCCATTCGCTACTGAATGGTAATGCAAATCAATTTTGCACTACCACTCATCATTGATTGGTGGCTGCAAGGCTGAATGCAATCAAAATTGAATGCAGCTTGCCCAACCCTGTATGTATGTATGTATGTATGTATGTATGTAACTTCATCCCATCCTAAAAGTTGAAAACGTTTAACACAATTATTATTTTTTTGAAACATTCAGTTTACTTTTATTGTGTTCTCTCCTTTATTATTTCTATTCACCTCCGGATTCGAAACGTGACATCAACATGGGATTCAACCCAACGACATCATATAATGAGATTCAACATTATACTCTATGCTTCATTGTGGCTTTTATGTTACCTCTCTTCAAAATAGCCTCTATGAATTTCATTCAATTCACTCCCGTATGCAAGCCAATAACAGAGCACGTAGATGAACAGAGAAGTTGCAACTACGAATAATCGTGGAAGCCAGAGACCCAACAAAATTCTGTTAGTGCATCTTGTGAATAAAAAATTTTAATTCAACACAGCTGGCTGTTAAAATAACAGAAGTAGAGCGAGTTCGTCTCTAGAAAGGAATGTTATATAAAATTTCTGCACATCTGCTGATATGGCTCATTATTCCTCCCATACACCAATTCCATCGATGCACTAATTTCCCAAAACCGCTGGTGTTTTAACTATTTTCTTATCGAATTTGAATTATAAATAAATTAAAAATTAAAAAAAAAATCAATTAAAATTAATTTCAATTTGACTTTACTGGGACTTGAACCTGCGCATCAATGCATTTTCTGTATTAAAAACCATACAACAATGCACCAGTTTGCTACAACCGGTGAGTATTTTTACAATTTCCACATCGATTTTTTAATTATTTTAAAATTTTCGAAATTTTGAAAATGTAAAAACATTTTGTTGTCCATTTCATCTTGTTGATGGCCAACCCATCAACCTCGTTGATGAGCAACGATCAACCATCTCTATACCTATGCCAATGAAATTTAATTGTCACCCTCTCTGAACAAATAGATGATGCATCAATACATATGTACATATGTACATACATATGGACATTAAGCCGTATCACGTTATATGGACAAAAAAAAAGTTTAGTGTGTGTCAGTTTTATTTGAACACTTATGTCGAAAAAATATTTTAGTGTAAAAATTTTTTTTTTAGGCCCGCGTTAAAAACAGCTAAATCGCGTTTTTTGTAATAACTTCCTTATTTGATGTCGGATCTCTATGATCTTAATGTCGCAGAAAAGGTCTCGCTCAGCACTATATTTGGCCCATATAAAGTTTCGACCTCAAAGGTTGTCCTGAGTTTTACCTTTAAAAATTTTGGAGTTACTATCCCTAGATTTTTTTATTTTTATCACTAATACAAAGCTCTCAAAAAACCATGAGGAATCCCCCAAAGAAATTCTAGCCTTTATTCACAAACAAAAAAGTTATAACGTTGTAAAATGAAACACTTGTTTTTTTTATAAAAAATTACCACAGAGGAACGGCGAAACACGTCAACTTAATTTTTGGCTCCAGATTACGATGGAGTTTTTAGAAGTGCAGTGTATGCACTCCCATTTTCGAGATATTTAAGAAAACATTTTCAGTTTTCACATACAAAGCGATCCGATGTGGGGGCGTATGAGTAACTATTGTTGAGGTAATAAAAATAAAGAAAAGGGGAAAAAACTATACGTACATAGTATATGTATATAAAATGCATATGAGAAGGAAGAGAATTCCCTGCACATAAATTCCAATTTGTTTTAAACGTTCGAAACCTGCACTGAAAAAACAACTTACCCAGATTATGGAAAAATGGGAATGTTTCGGCGCTTAAGACACATTTTCATTGTTTTGATGTACAATTTTCTTTAAATCAAGGAATAAAAACAACGTTTTGAAAGAAAATTTTATTCAAAACAATGAAAATATGTCATTAGCGGCGAATCATTCTCATTTTTCCATAATCTGAGTAATTTTTTTTTGAGTGTGAGCAAAGTAATATAAGCGACGAAGAATTCACTTTCAGAGCTCTGAAACTGCTTTCATAAATATCTCTAAATTTGGAGGACATCGTCATTTTTGGTCTCGGTTATCATAGATAAGAAGATGTTTTGGGGATTATAGTAAAGTGCGTTGTTTTCAATTGTAGGCTGAATAATTAACTGCATTTCTAGGGACAGACGACGCATCCAGCGCAAGTATTGATAATACATTTAGACTTACGTTGTCTCTTCTTAGGCGCGTATAATTTCACAACGAACTATAGCAGTTTTTCTAAATAACTTGGATGATTTTACGATACGCACGGATGCAGAAATCGTGAATCCGTTGTAAGCCAGCGCGTTGTGCTTAGAGATCCCACTTGAATACTTACCAAATCTTCACTACAGCCATTATCATATATAAATAACGTTGATCAGCACGAATAGTCCAATCATCAATAATTTTTGGCATATCATGTATCCAGTATTGGTAGCTGTTCCATCGCGGTACAAGATTCTCAAGTCAAGCGAGGACTTAGAATACTTTTTAATCAAAAACTCATACTATATGGCGTTACTGCCTCATATAAATAAGAACTTGGGATAATTTTTCAAAAAACAGGTTCTCTGATTTTAAAACGGTATAACTTTTTTGTTTGTGAGTAAAGGCTACAACTTTTTTAGCGGAGTCCTCATGGTTTTTTGAGAGCTTTGTATTAGTGATAAAAATAAAAAAATCTAGGGATAGTAACTCCAAAATTTTTAAAGGTAAAACTCAGAACAACCTTTGAGGTCGAAACTTTATATGGGCCAAATATAGTGCAGAGCGAGACCTTTTCTGCGACATTAAGATCATAGAGATCGGATATCAAATAAGGAAGTTATTACAAAAAACGCGATTTAGCTGTTTTTAACGCGGGCCTAAAAAAAAATTTTTTACACCATAAATATTTTTTCGACGTAAGTGTTCAAATAAAACTGACACACGCAAACTTTATTTTCGTGATACGGCTTAATGTACATCTATTGAGCAATAATAAATTGGTGGCTGCTTCAAAACCCTCACCATTCATCTTGGTGTATCGGGGCACAGCAGCTGCTAGACTCTGATGACTGATCAACGAAAATCCTACTGTCCCCCAAACATATCAAAAAATTGTTGTGTACACAAAAGCATCTATTGAATTATAATTTTTTAATACAGAAAGATATGCACATAGAGGCGCAGGTTCGAGTCCCAGAAAAGTCAAATTGAAACTAATTTAAATTGATTTTTTTTAATTCTTAAATTTATTTATAATTGAAATTCGATAAGAAAATTTTAAAATTACTTTGCTGTTTTAGGAATTTGGTGCATTGGTGAAATCGGTGTATGTGAATAAAACTAAGAATATCAGCTGATGTGCACAAATGTAAAGTAACATTCCATTCTACAGCGCGCTGCTAATTTTTTAAACTTTTCTCTCAAATCTGTAATTCACCATCACTCAACTCTGGTAATGTTAACAAGATGCAATCAGAGAACTTATAAAGTAGAGAAGGCGCAAATGTTAAGTGGCAAAATTTTAACAGAATTTGCGTGCACACATAAGAGGAGACGTACCGATTTCAGGGATGCCACTTTTGGGCTTTTCCTACCAAAACTGGTAGGTTTTATTCCTTTTGGTAGGTTGGAAGGACGATTTGAATTCTGGTAGGTTTTTGCCTTCGTTCAACTAACATCACTGATTTGGTACATTTGTCACTTTGCCACAACACTGTTGAGAAAACGTGTCTTCTCAGTAGAGTTTTGTCACAGAACTCTGCTAAATAGAAACGTTTTCGTTTTTACATGGCCGTTTTAATTCTAATAATTATTTTATGTGAATTTTATATGAGTTATTGGCCAGTTTATAATTAAGAAAAATTGAAAAAAATTTTTTGGTAGAAGTTATGGATCCATTTCGGAGACCACCACATCCCCTCATCAGACTTCTTCCGGCGCTTTCTTTGAGATTCAAGTACACTTGCCCCCACAGACACAACTGGAGGAAATTGAAAACAGAGAGGCATCTGACATTTTACGCTATATGAAGCAAACAAGGTTGTCCGTCTACATGGTGTGTAATAAAGAGCTTTATGTGGTATCACATAATCATGATCATCAGGCCTACCTAGGTAGTAAATGTGTTTGCTGTACCAAGTGGAAACAATGTCCGCTATTTCACTCAATAAATCTTCTTACGTTTCATTCCTCATTATTCCTCAAATGTTATTCCACAAATGTAAATCCTGATTTCCTCCGCACTGAACGAGCAGTGACAGCCACTAATACCCAATCCAACCTTGCCAGAATATCATTAAACGCTAACTCAAGTTTTTGTTTATGTGGGAACGCTGCTTCCTCCTCTTTTCCTTCACATTTTTATCACTCATTCTAAAATTACTTGAAATTTGTACAAATAATATTAAATTTAATACCAAAATTTGCAAATAAAAAAAAATAAACAGCGGTAAAAAAACAAAAGTGCCCGGTTACTGCAGGGTGGTCGGTTACTGGCACAGTTACCCTAAATGAATTTGTTGAATATGGTTAAATCTCACATTAAAAAAAAAAATTGGTAGGCTCGAAGCCATTTTGGTAGGTTTTTGGTAGGAAAAAAATTTTCTTAGTGGCATCCCTGACCGATTTATCAACTCAGAGTTGCTTTCGGGTATCGAATTGTTTTACTCGCTCGTTCTACTCTTGCGCTCTCGTTGGGCTAATAATTTAATTTGTGGGGAGTTTGTTCGCGAATTTATTCATGAATTTATATGCCTTTATATGCAAAGCACCGATGCCATCAATGCATCAATTTCTTGCAACCACTAAATTTTTTCAAAATTTTCCTATCGAGTTTTAATTTAGGAATAAAAAAAAAACGAAAAAAATTAATTTAAAGACACTTTAAAAGTTCCTTTGCTGGGACTCGAACCCGCGACCCCTAGCATTTTCTATCCAAAAATTATTAAATAAGATGTTGTGTGTACACAACAAAGCACCAATTAGATGAAACTGGTGATTGTTTTTATCGAATTATCAATTGTAATTAATTTTACGAAATTTTGAACATATAAAAAATTATGTTGTCAATAAAAATAATTTCTTGTCCAATTGTTGATGACCAACCATCAACCGTCATGGCATTTTCTATACATACTAAAAATGATTGAATGAGATGTTGGTGTGTACACAACAACCGGTAATTATGTAGGTATGTATGTATTTTTTATTGAATTAACCATTTTAATTAATTTTAAGCAATTTTTAGCATACATATAAAAATATTATGTTGACCCTAAAAGTATTTTCTTATACATTTGTTGATGACCAACAATCAACCATCATGTCATCGAACTTAGACATACATACATACATATGTACATATCTACATAGAAGTTATAAATACATATGTACCTATGTAGATCTATTTCGGAGATCACCACATCCCTTCATCAGACTTCTTTTTACTTTTATTCTTGCGTCCGCATAAAACATCCTTTAATTAAAATTTTCACTAAAAAGTTAAAAATAAATAATAGCTTAAAAAAACTAAAAAACACGCTTTAATCTTAAAAATCGTACTAAAAATTGAGAAATAATTTAATTAGAAACAAAATGATGAACGAAAATATAAGTATTTAAGGAAAAGCGTGGGGGTGCTCAATAATATTTGAATATGAAAATATTCGTTTCGTACAACTAGTACAAAAATATACATACCTAGTTGCGAAATTAAAGAGTACGTTATATGAAATCTCAAAAAAGTCAAAATAAAAATATTAGTTAAAAACAGCGATCTTAAATATTTTTTGACATACTGAGCACCACCCGACGCTTTTCCTTAAATACTTATATTTTCGTTCATCATTTTGTTTCTAATTAAATTATTTCTCAATTTTTAGTACGATTTTTAAGATTAAAGCGTGTTTTTTAGTTTTTTTAAGCTATTATTTTTTCCATAACTCTTGCTTATTTTTCCATTTTTGATCCCCCATCGTCTTCTTTAATATTCCCTATAGGGCTGAGGTTCGACAACTGTGAGGGCTACTCAAAAACAGCAACTTTCTTACGTTCAAACTATGAGTTTTCGATTCTGGAGGCATGTTTGGCATCTAATGATATCAAGGAGGGTTGAAATGGTGCAGTTTTGAGTAGAACAATTAGCAACAGACCTCGAAAAGTAGGACTAAATGGAAGAGATCCCAGAAAAGTTCCGTATCTGAGAAAAAATTATGTAAGCCAACGAACTGAAATCTTCCAGTAGCTTAAATTCTTTAGGACTGAGGCTAGTAAAGTAGGGAACAGCCAAAATTTTTGTTAATAACTTTTAACCGGCAAAAAACAAAACATTTCCGCATTCAGCTTCGTGTTCCTGAGGTCAAAACACGTCGATTGGTTCCTTTTTTTTTTTTTTAATTTTGAAGAACTTTAGCAGTTAGCAAAACTAGGAAAATATGTACACATCTCGCTCCATACGGGTATGGCGCGCCAGCGAACGCCGCCGCGCCGATACGCCGATTTCGTGGATTATGGCGGCGGCGGCGGCGTCAATCGGCGGCGTATATGTCTAACACAAGTTTAACTCTACGCAAATAAAAAAAATAAATTTATTCGTTTTTAAAGCGGTAGTAAAATACATATGTACATACATACATGCATACATACCCTGCAGCGAAAGTCCAAACTAGTCAGCCAACCTACCAGTTAACTGACTAGATAAATTATGGGATTTGCCCAACTAGATTCATAGAGGACAAATTGAGATTAGTTATGAAACAGGAAGTTTTGCTAAAAAAAGGGTTTTAAATTAAAAACGAATGTATCCGGGGTTTCTGGAGGTTGCAATGAACACGTATGCAGTAAAATTAAAGCAACTTCTTTATTGTTGTTGTAGTATTCGAACCCTGCGTAGTAGGCCTCTTGTAGATTTAGTTGGTTGCAAATTGTTAGATCATTAAATCAGGTGAATACCACAAATATAACTTAGTTTGAGATGTTAATATAGCCCTGTATATTAGATACTACTTCAGCCATAGAAAAAAGTACATGATATGTTTGTATAAAGTCAGAAAATCATCAATATAAATGTCAAGCTTAGAATGGTCAACGTGTTACTTATTCACAATGTTAATGTTAATTTTCCTAAATATTTAATATGCAAGATCACAATCTAATGTGCCTGAATTCTTTAATTTAAATATCATACTCTAATAACTAAATAAATGTATTAGAAACTTTATTTTGCCATTTTTATTTTCATTGGAGTAGCATGTAAAACTAGTCAGTCAACTGGTATAGTTCTGATATCTACACTGACTAGTCAGCAAATTGGTATGATGCTGGTGTGTATACTGACTAGTCAGTCAAGTGGTATGACTCTGGTGTGGATACTGACAATTGCCATTTCCTAGGTCATCACCGTGTTGAAAATACCAGTTGCTAATATGGAAAAAAGATAGATGGCTGACTAGTTGAGCTGTATGGCCAACTAGTTGTCAATTAGTTTACAACTAGTTGATTTCGCTGCAGGGTACATACATATGTATGTGATTAGCACCTTGTAAAGGTGTTTGTGTGATAGCTGTTTGCTTATTGTTCTTGTTGTTGTTATTATCGGCTAGTTCTTGTTTTTCTTGTACCACTACCTCCAACCAGCAATAGGCCTAACTGATACTTTGATCACATCATTTTTAGTCGATTTACTTAACACTGCTTATTAGCCGTGGCCGCTGTGGTGCAGTGGGTAGAGTGCTCGCCTGCTATGCCAGAGGTCTCGGGTTCAAACCACGGTCCGAGCCAAAGAAATTTTTCTAATTAGTAAAAATCCAATTATTGGGTTTTTTAAGAGCAGCGGTCACCTCTCGGCAGTGGGCGGCATACCCTCCGAGAGTATTTCTGCCATGAAAAAGCTTCTCACAAAAAATGCATTCGCCGTTCGGAGCCGGCACAAAACTGTAGGTCCTCCCAATTAGTAGGAAAAACAAAAAGGAGCACACCTCGAATTGGGAGAGAAGCTCGGCCATAAAACTCGTCAGAGTTATAATAGCTCCATTGTATTATATATTATTATTAGCATTAACAGCTTTTCGGCGCCATTTTTTTAATACCACACACACACACACACACAAACACAAAGAATGCGAAAAAGAACCCTGCAAAAATCATTGCATTATATGGTCTATTTGTGATTGGTTGGAGTGCTTTCATAGTGACCACTAACATAGCCCAAACGATCGATTCATGTACATACATATCTGCATCGGTTCGTAGTTAGCCGAACATAACAAAAACCAAATGTTTATCGCGACGACGACGATATGTGTACACATACATAACTACATACGATAAACATTTGGTTTTTGTTGTTATGTTCGGCTAACTGTTAGGTACTCCATCAATTAATCCAATGTAGGTGCTCCATGGATTAATTTGATTGTTATGCGGTACTGGTGTATATACTCCATTGCAATATTAATTGGACCATTTCTTTTGTATGGAATGTGGCAGGTTATGCAGTAGGTACTCGATTGGTCCATAGAGAGCACTCCATGGATGAGCGAATGGAGTACTCGGAATTTTTGCAGGGAAGGCACATTTGTTTCCATCCAAAATTTCCATCATTCCTGTTTTATATAGTTCGATTTGATTGTGAATAATGACGAGCAGGAGTAACTACCCTACTACAAAAAAGGTTTGCTTATTCCTGACAAATCAGGCCTAAAAAAGGAAGTACGCTGGCAGCGCTGCTTTTGTTATGCACTCACTCTGTCTGCTCCTAGCTTTCTAATAATTATCTAGGCCTTATTTCGCATGGCGGATAAGCCTTTGGAATAAGGTGTGCTCTCAGAGAGAGAGAGAGAGAGAGTACTTCGTATGGCCTGATGACATCAACACAGTAAAATCAGCCTTATTTTAAGCCTTACGCCATACAAATGTGCTATCCTTATAATTTTCAGGCCTTTTTTCGTAAGCCTTTAAATCTGCTGTTATAATTCTTAAATAAGGCTTAGCGTTTTTGTTGGGTAGTTGTACAAAAAAAAAAAATTAAAAAAAACCCGAAGCACGAAAATAATATGAAGCAAAAGATTAGATAAACTAGTGTGTAATTGACGTAAGAGGTGGTATATTTTTATCAACAGAAGCCAAAAAAAAAACCAAATGTGTGATAAATATCAATTAACGGAATTTCACTAGTATTAACACTGTTAGCACATTAGCCGCATTCGTTTGGGCAAGAGTTAGAGACTTGCGAAAAAAACAACCACTCGTATAAAAACAAGTGAAAACAAGTAAGGAAGCCTAAGTTCGAGTGGAATCGAACATTAGATACTCAGCTGTATGCTTTCATTGTTTGTTTGCGTTTGATGGAAACACGGTGTACTTAATATAAAGCGAGTGCTGCATAAAGTGGGCGTAGCCACGCCCATTTTCAACATTTTTATCAGTCATCCAACTAAGCATATGAATATTATTCTTTGTGCAAAATTTCATTCCTTTTTGACTTCTAGTTACAAAGATGTCACGTTACTAATTCCCAAAGGGTGTTCCAGAAATATCTTTGTTAAAAAGTAGGCGTGGTCATAAACCGATTTCAATAAATTTTTGCGTGTCTATTAACACAAGTTATAAAAGTGTATAAACTAAGTTTCGTTATAATATCTCAATTATTTGTCGAGTTATAGGCTAAGAAATCTCGTATATTCCTTTGTCTAAAAAGAGGCGGTGCCACGCCCATTTTCCAAAGTTTTTCTATTTTTTGTTTCCGGTCTATTGTGGAACTCATGCCACAAAATTTCAATGAATTATCTTTATATTTGACAAAGATATCGCTTAAAATGTTTTATTAGGTCACTTTATAAGACCCATATATAAAAGTGGGCGTGGTCGTCAACCGATTTCTCTAAAATTTTTAACATGTATTACCACTAGTAATAAAAGTGTACACACCAAGTTTCGTCATTATGTATAAATTATTTGTCGAGTTATGGGCTCAGAAATCTCGTATATTCCTTTGTCTAAAAAGAGGCGGTGCCACGCCCATTTTCCAAAATTTTTGTGTTTTTTGTTTTATGTCCATAGTTGGACTCATGCGACAAAATTTCAATGATAGATCTTTATATTTGACAGAGATATCGCTTAAAATGTTTTTATTAGGTCACTTTATAATACACATATATAAAAGTGGGCGTGGCCGTCAACCAATTTTAACAATTTTCCGTCCAAACGTTTGCGTAAGTATTCAAATCACGCGTACCGAATTTCATCGATATATCTTCAACGGTTTCTGAGTTATGACATATAAAACTTTCAATGTTTGGCCCTTAATAAGTGGGCGTGGCACCGCCCATTTTCCAAAATTTTATCAAATTTCTTCCTAGGGACCTGAGCTCAACACGTGGGTAAAATGTCATCGGTCCAGCTATATTAGTGACTGTGATACCAAATTTCCGATTTTTTCTATATAGGAAAAGTGGGCGTGGTCATGGTACGATTTCGCCCGTTTTCAATACCAACCGTCCCAGTCTCGATACCAACTTGCATTTCAAATTTCATCAAAATATATCAATTTTTGCGCGAGTTAGAGTGTTTACAGACGGACGGACAGACGGACGGACAGACGGACGGACAGACGGACGGACATGGCTCAATCGATTTCTCTTTTCACCCTGATCATTTTGATATATATAAGTCTATATCTATCTCGATTATTTCATTCTGTTACAATCCACCGTTATGTGATTAAAACTATAATACTCTGTGTACTAGTACAGCTGAGTATAATTATACGACCGTTTGTTAAAGTAAAGGAATTGGAAAAAAGGTGTGTTTATTTGATGAAATGGCCTCAAATTTTTGTCGGTAGATGTCTCCGAATCTAGCCAAGACTCAACCCAACACCGTTCGTTAAAGTACGGAATAGGAAAAAATGACGTGGCCGCTGTGGTGCAGTGGGTAGAGTGCTCGCCTGCTATGCCAGAGGTCTCGGGTTCAAAACCAATTATTGGGTTTTTTAAAAGCAGCGGTTACCTCTCGGCAGTGGGCGGCATACCCTCCGAGTGTATTTCTGCCATGAAAAAGCTTCTCACAAAAAAATGGATTCGCCGTTCGGAGCCGGCATATAACTGTAGGTCCACCCAATTAGTAGGAAAAACAAAAAAAGGAGCACACCTTGAATTGTGATAGAAGCTCGGCCATAAAACTCGTCAGAGTTATAATAGCGCCATTGTATTGTACATTGATGTGCATAACTCTGGCTAAGATTTGAAAACGGCAATAGTCACCCAATAAACATTAGGTCTACTTAAAAATTTGAAAAATATTGGAAAATAAAAATCCATATCAAGTCTCATCTTCGATAAGGAATGTGGAAAGGTTGTTGAATAAGATAATTAAGCTCTTGATATTTTATAAAGGCAGGGCGTTGTTCTTCAGTCTGAGTCCCGGCTTTTAATGTAGAGGTGATGGAAACACGGTGTACTTAATATAAAGCGAGTGCTGCATAAAGTGGGCGTAGCCACGCCAATTTTCAATATTTTTATCAGTCATCCAACTAAGCATATGAATATTATTCTTTGTGCAAAATTTCATTCCTTTTTGACTTCTAGTTACAAAGATGTCACGTTACTAATTCCCAAACGGTGTTCCAGAAATATGTTTGTTAAAAAGTAGGCGTGGTCATAAACCGATTTCAATAAATTTTTGCGTGTCTTTTAACACAAGTTATAAAAGTGTATAAACCAAGTTTCGTCATAATATCTCAATTATTTGTCGAGTTATAGGCTAAGAAATCTCGTATATTCCCATGCAAGATCGAGAACTAAAAATATGTGATACCTATGTACATTTATTTTTATTCGCAATAAAATAAACAAGTTCCAGTGTTTTTGTATGTATTCAACATCTACTTTACTTATCTATCTATCGCCACTGGTTTATGAAAAATATTGAAAGATTTACATGAATTGAAAGCATTAGTCAGTATGGGAGGTACCACTCCCACTTTTCCTATGATGGCTAGATTATATCTTAGGGCTTCACGGTATTATAGTAAATAAGCGTACTTAATGTCGTGCGATTCCGTACCACGGTTCAAGAGTTGTAAGCGTTTAAATGAACAGATTTTCATATTTCAGTTTCATATAAAAAATTACTAATTTTTTCCCTATTGCGATCCATTTTTTTTGACTTCTGAATATTATAGGTAGTAAAATTTTGCACATGCGGCTAATTTTTTTTTATGGAAAGGAGGCGGAGAACACGATTTTTGCGACCATCTTTCAAGAAATTTCATAAGAATTTAACTTAAAAAATTTTTTTATCTTTTTTTAAACATATGATAATAAAACACTTTTAAAAACAAAGAAAATGCTGGTTTAATTGTCAAAATCGGTTAGGTAGATCGTTTGCAATCGCGTTTTAAAAAAAAAAGGTCAAAAAAATTTAATTGCTTATATATAACAAAAAAAATTTTGTCGCCAAAAACAACATCAGGTGTTTATTGGTGTTACAAAGAGCTTTCCAAAAGCGCGGCTGCCGACCAAAACGGAAATATATTATGTTTTGGGTGGCCCGTTTCAGAAATTCTTACCCAGGTACTATTTTAAAGTTGTTTTATTTTTACAACTTTTTATACGGTTCTTCTTGTTCGCTTTGATAACATTAATTGTTATTAATAATTCAAAATAAGCGGTTTTTTTTGTGGTAGAAAAGTACGAAACAAATTGCCAATAGGAAAAAAAAAAACAAATAAAATTAAAAGAATTAGCTGAGTCTTGCCCTTGACTACACTAATGTAGTGTCTGCGCAATACATTCTTCACCAAATGCGCCATAATAAACGAAAGGTGCGAAATATGTAATCATAAATAGAAATGCACAAGAAAGTTCACTGTCACGCACTCTGGATAATATGCGCGTGAAAAGCAGCAAAAGAATTAGAGTAGGCAGTATAGAAGGGGGATTGAAGTGTTGCAATAGAATAGACTGAAGAGAGAAGAAGACTAGCACCGACGTTAATGCTAATCATTTTCATGCTAAACTACAATGAAAATGCTAATGATAATCACCCGTATATCGTACATACATATAAACATATATATGTACATACATATGTATATACATACATATGTATTTATACATATATAAGCTATGTGTAGCCTATAGGTCATTGTCTTGGCTTGGTGTGGTCATTGTCCGTGCAAAAAATTATAAAATATGTATACTGATATGACAAACGTATAAAAGCAACAACAACAACAGCAATAACAAAAACATTTTACAATGTACATATAGCATATACAACAAGAAGAAGAAGAAGAACAACAACAACAACAACAACAACAACTGACGACATTGACGCAAGCGATAAGGCAGAATATGAAAATGACAAGAGTGCGAATATATTTATAAAGAAGACGATACATATATACATATATCTGTGGCCACAAGCAATAACCGCTTAAGTCGACTTAGGAAGATTTCGAGTTATATATACCATGTTATTCTCCTTTTAAAACTCTATATTTCTGTAAAACCCCCATGTTTATAACTTAATTCAATCAAAAGATATAAACAAAAACATTTAAGCTTAACTTACAATAGAGGTATATTAAACTTGCTATAACGGCCAAAGTAGATGTATATACCTACTTAATCAAATTTCTTCATGACATTTTGTATTATTTACAACATTTGATCGTAGCATTGTGGATGGCTCACTGATTTTACATCCATAGTTTTTAATCGACTTTTATGATTTGTTAAGAAACGCCTTCGAATATAAAAATCAATTTATATCGAAATCATATTTTTCGACTTAAGCGATTATTGCAAATTGCCACAGATATAATATTGAAATATATCCGCAACATTGTTGCTGTGCTCCTCCATGCTTTTTGTGTGTCTTCTTGCGTTGTCGTCTTTTGGAACTTACACACGCACAAAGTCAGCTGCTGGCGTTTGTGTGGATCACCCCACCTCAAATCGCGACGCGCCGGCTTAGCATACAAACACAGAGAACGTTTTAAAAGCAAAGCCTACAAAAATGAAAGCAAACGAAGCCAACAACACATACATATCAGCCATTATCGCCATCGTAAGCGGCGGCAGCGGTCCAGCGGCCCAACGCAAAAAATGTAAGACGATGCGCCTCATTGTTGGAAATTTCAGTTGTTTTAGCACTTGGTGTAGAATACAGCCCGTTAGTCAGACAAGCGTCCACTGGCCGTCTGGCCCTTTCGTCTGTACGCTTTGCAAAATTGAATTTCGCCATATAAATTTATTAAAAACCTCTTGCCGCTTCCCCCACACACCACTTTTCTACGAACACACACACAACCATTTTCGCATTTCCGATCGCATTGAAAACTACTGCCAAGACAAGAATTGTCGTTAGGTACTGCAGACGACAACAGCTGTTCCTTCAGTTTATCTGCTTTGCTGTTGTTTCTTCTTCATGTTAGTTTTCTCTCCATTTTTTATTATTTGAACGCATTTGTGGGTGAGTGTTAGTGTCACTGTTAGTGTTAGTGTTAGTGTTAGTATTAGTGTTAGTGTTAGTGTTAGTGTTAGTGTTAGTGTTAGTGTTAGTATTAGTGTTAGTGTTAGTGTTAGTGTTAGTGTTAGTGTTAGTATTAGTATTAGTATTAGTGTTAGTGTTAGTGTTATTGTTAGTGTTAGTGTTCGTGTTAGTGTTAGTGTTAGTGTTAGTGCTAGTTTTAGTGTTAGTGTTAGTGCTAGTGTTAGTTTTAGTTTTAGCGTTATTATTAGTGTTAGTGTTAGTGTTAGTGTTAGTGTTAGTGTTAGTGTTAGTGTTAGTGGTAGTGTTAGTGTTAGTGTTAGTGTTAGTGTTAGTGTTAGTGTTAGTGTTAGTGCTAGTTTTAGTGTTAGTGTTAGTGTTAGTTTTAGTTTTAGCGTTATTATTAGTGTTAGTGTTAGTGTTGGTGTAAGTGTTAGTGTTAGTGTTAGTGTTAGTGTTAGTGCTAGTTTCAGTGTTAGTGTTAGTGTTAGTTTTAGTTTTATCGTTATTATTAGTGTTGTGTTAGTGTAAGTGTTAGTGTTAGTGTTAGTGTTAGTGTTAGTGTTAGTGTTAGTGTTAGTGTTAGTGTTAGTGTTAGTGTTAGTGTTAGTATTAGTGTTAGTGTTAGTATTAGTATTAGTGTTAGTGTTAGTGTTATTGCTAGTGTTAGTGTTCGTGTTAGTGTTAGTTTTAGTGTTAGTGCTAGTTTTAGTGTTAGTGTTAGTGCTAGTGTTAGTTTTAGTTTTAGCGTTATTATTAGTGTTAGTGTTAGTGTTAGTGTTAGTGTTAGTGTTAGTGTTAGTGTTAGTGTTAGTGGTAGTGTTAGTGTTAGTGTTAGTGTTAGTGTTAGTGTTAGTGTTAGTATTAGTGTTAGTGCTAGTTTCAGTGTTAGTGTTAGTTTTAGTTTTATCGTTATTATTAGTGTTGTGTTAGTGTAAGTGTTAGTGTTAGTGTTAGTGTTAGAGTTAGTGTTAGTGTTAGTGTTAGTGTTAGTGTTAGTGTTAGTGTTAGTGTTAGTGTTAGTGTTAGTGTTAGTGTTAGTGTTAGTGTTAGTGTTAGTGTTAGTGTTAGAGTTAGTGTTAGTGTTAGTGTTAGTGTTAGTGTTAGTGTTAGTGTTATTGTTAACGTTAATGTTAACGTGTATACCCTAAAGAGCAATGCCAACCACAAACTCGTCTTCCCTTTGGTCACCACACCTTTTTTGTGCCGACAAAAAATTATTTTCTACGCGCATGCGTGAATGCCAAGCTGCGCTGTTAATTTAGAGAACAATTTGCTTGCAGCCACGCATACAGCCATGCATACTTTCATGCGTACATACTATTTCATTATTGCGGTAGGTTCGTCGGCCTTTATTTGTTGTTGGTTTTTTGTCATCCACTTTACTTTAGAGGAAATTTGCATTTTTCTTCCTTTTTTCGCTACTTCTTTTTCTGCCCGCTAATTTTATTTGCATTTTTAATTGAAATTGTTTGGAAAAAAAAAATAAACTTTGCCGATCCTCAAACACATTGCGCCTTAAAAGAACAACACAACAACAACAACAACGCAACACCGGCAAAATAACAATAAATTTTGTGTTTTGGTTTTTATTGTTGCTAACTTGCAATTGCAACATGCAACTTGACACCGCATTAAAGTTGCCGACTCGTTGTGCATTGTCAACTTCTGCCCAGCTTTTGTTGTTGTTGTTCTTTTTTTGCACATTTGCCGATCGAAGCTGTCGTTTTTGTTTGTATTTAAACTTCGTTCTTGCTGTTGTTGTTGTTGCTGCTTCATTGCCGTTCAATTTGATTGAGTGATTGCGTGGCGGAAAGTGTGTGTGCTGAATGTTAATTAAGGCACATAAGTAAGCGCGTACAACAAGTCAAGCGACAAGCCCCAAGTCAAGTCAAGCCGCGCCGAGCCGAGCTCAGCCAAAAGGCATGCCAAAATCCCGCCATGGCACACGCATAAATGCACGGGACGTACTATACACAATGTGTATATAATGTGTTTTTGTGTATGAATACCTTTGGCATTTTTGGTTCTCCTCATGTGCTCTTGGAGTTTTGTCAATTCATTGCCGCTTGTCTTAGGTTAGGCTTGTTGTGTTGCATTGTTGAGGCGTTTACATAGTAAATACGAATGAACATAATAAATCGATATCTGCATTTATGTATACATACTTACATATGTACATGCCTACATATCGTCGTATAAATTTCATAACCATCTAAGCGCAACTTTCATAACCGCCTAACCGACACTTGTGCCAAAAATGAGATTTACCAGCTTTGAATTACAAAAAAAAAAAGTTTGAGAGAAGCCGAAATTTTTCAAAAACAATAAAGTACTTAGTACTTTTTTTTTAAACTAAAGCAGCTTGAGTTACAAACAAAACTTTTTTGCACACTAAGAAAGTTTCTTCGTTTCCCACAAACTTATTGCATTTATTAACCTTATTTGAGGCGTCCAGCGCCAAAACGGCCTAACCCTCATTTCAAAAAAACTCAAACTGACTATGCTGATCTAACCGGAACCTTTCGAAATAAATACTAAAAAACTCCCTATTGCATAGTATAACACTAAGTTATACTACCTGCTGAAAACTGTTTTTCCTCTATGCAAACTTCAAACAAATGTGGATACCATAATGGCCTAAGTCGCTTAGGCCAAATCGAATCCTAGAAATAAAAAATATGTGTTGGTTAGGCCAAAAACGCATGTTACACTCAGCAAAAAACCCACGTAAATCTGACTATTTACACCTTGATTTGACTATTTTTACCAATGGTTTTGCGCCTAGGATGAAAATAGTGATTCTGACTACGTTGCACTTCATACCATCATAATAAATATTAAGTAGTTAAAATGAAAATTAACCATACTCGACTTGAAGTGTTGCCATAGTTAAAACAACTATAAAAAATGTTGAAAAATGCAGCATATTCAAATTGAATATTTTTATAGTCAAGTTAAAGTTACAACATAGTTGTTTTAAAAAATGTTCATATTGAAGCTGACTATGACATATTTTTAAGTTTACTATGATTCATATTGAAGTTCAATATGTTTTTATTCAACTCTAAGAGACAGCATATTTGTTTTAAATATATTTCATATTGAATTTAACTATGTGTCTAAACTTTGTGTGTACACATGCACATACATATATACATATGTATACATATGTGCTTTTTTAAACCCTTTTATGTATTCACGTGGAGGAGCGCTGTAGCTCCAAGGTTCGGTGAGAGTGCCAACCTCTGGGGTACGAAAAATGGCTTTAAATAAGCCAACTTATTTCCCTTGTGGAAAATGAGTTATATTTGAGTTGCTCAATCATGCTATATAGCTCGAACAATGTATAAACCATCTAAGAATTACGGAAATTTGAAAAGCCGCATTCAAATGAAGGAACGAAAATCTACACAGCATAAATATCTTTTACTGTGCTAAATATTTAAGTTTACTATGAACCATATTCAAGTTGAAGCATCAACAGTAGTTAAAATAAATATGTTTCAACTTGAAGATGACTATTACAAATTTTATAATGACAGGTGTTAATACTTGTCCAGTTGGATTAGTATTTACTAGTCAACTCAAAGTTTTTCATATTCAAGTTGAATATCTTTCATACTTGAACGGTTGAAATAATACGTTTATATTCAGATCAAGTTGTTTCATAGTCATATTTCCGTGTTTTCATAGTAAAAAAGCGAATAGTAAAGCTGAATATTTTCATAGTCATTTTTACGATGCGGGTTTTCTCTGAGTGTACGTTTTAATCAAGAGTATATTCGAAAAATAAACCAAGTTAGCCATGTTGAACCATTTCACTAGGTAAAGATGACGGCAGATGCTATTAAAAGCATATCCTTAATCGAGAAACTAGTGACAAACATAAAAATCTCCGCAGACAAGACTTCAAAAGTTGAATGGCTTATGGGCCCGTCAGAATGAATACTTTTCCGGCAATCCAGCTCCGTTTAACTGACACATACTTCAATTTCATATATTTGTTACGGCAAAGTTGAAGTACTGAATGTGTCGATCGTCATTCAAATACATGTAATTCTACTCTGCTGTCAGTTAAACGGATTGCTGGATTGACGGAAAAGTATTCATTCTGACGCCCCTATTAACACTCGAGTACTCGCGCCTCGTAGAGCAACACGGATTCTCGCGTATGAGCATTTTGCTCACTCGCTCTTGTAATTTAATTTTTTAATGCACTTACATTGTTAATCATTTCCTTTTTTGTCGTAGAAATATTACTAACTAATTGTTTTTGAAATAGCATATTTATTTACGGAAATCACCTTTTAAAATTTTATTAAATCAAGCGAATAAAGCATAAATTGGTTATTTCACATTAACAAAAATATTTACTGTAAAAAAAAAATAACTACATAAAATTATAAAATCAGTCCGCGTTATGATTCACATTAATGTTGCCTTCGAAGCAAAATGAGCACGCATATGTTACATGTTCCGTGCAGAGTAATTTTTCACATAAAGATCACCCTCAAAGCCAGGCTTTTTAGTATATTCACTTATGTTGTTCCCCTTCTCCAAACTATTGGCGGATTGTTCAGAGGTAGTGTTGTGATCACTTTTATTCTGTTTCGCCATCTGTTGAAATAATTAATTTTCCTCATAAGCCTTCATCTAAAACACTTCTTCCAACCAAGTAGATAGTTTTGAAGAGGTCCTGCCACAATGACGCCTGTGTTCCATTTCAACAGTACTTGCAAATACCAATGAAAATATTGTAAAAATAATAAATATCAGCGTTAAACCCTAGGTTTCCAACAAAAAAGATTAAACATCGTTTCTCGCGCAATGAGCACAATGCCGCTCTCAAAAAACAATCTTCCATCTGAAGCTGTGATGGTGCACTAACGGAAAGATATACTCGTCAAAGTGTGAAGCACAACCACTTCCGAAGGTACTCAACACACCAAGTGCCACAAATCCATATAACATAGAAATTTGGCGAAATAAAAAATTTCTTGGGCAAAATGCTCATAGCGCGAGTGCTCGAGTGTTAAGATTCAGTGGTTTCGATTGTGAAGTCATTTAGAATTCAATACAAATATTCAAATGACATAGATGTTTATTTCAAGAAGTTGATATTTCAAAGAGGAACTCCTGCAAGTTCGTAGACTGGAATTGGAACCGCTTTATACTGGAGGAAGATTCATTGAAGCTGCAAAGTTTAAGGATTTACAGGAACTCAAAGAGGTCATACCTCCCATAAAGCATGATTTTTTTAATAATTTAAAAATAAGTTCGAGAGCCGAAGACGAAGATATTCCGAAAGAACACGAATAACAATTATTATTAATTTTTATTGTTTAAAACGCTATAAATTATTTTTATTATTTATGTGAAGAAATTTTGTATGTTTTAATTAATGGAGCCAAAATGGCCTAACCCTCAGTTCCTTCCTATCAATATATTTTTTTTATATGGATTCCAAAATGGCCTAACCCACTTTAGTTATTGCATTAACCGTTTAAAATAGTCTTTATGTAATTTAATTAACACCTAATGATTAACCTTAAACAAATATTACAACTATTCTTTATTTACGATTAATAAAAAATAAGTAAAAATATTTTAAAAACGTATTTTCTTTTAACTTTGTTTTTCTCAGAACCATTTTTTTGGGATTAGGCCGTTTTGGCGCTGAGCGCCTCATTTGTTACTTTTTTTTTAATTTTGCCTTCATTTTTTCATTTTCTGTTATGTTCTAAGCAAACATTTCAAAAATAAAAAATGTTTCTCGCATTTGCGTCAATGCTAAATAGAACCCAACCAACACAGTCTGGCTTCGTATTAGCTCTAGAGTTATCATATGTTCATCGTGTGACATTAAATTTAACAAAATTAAGTAAGGAAGCCTAAGTTCGAGTGGAATCGAACATTAGATACTCAGCTGTATGCTTTCATTGTTTGTTTGCGTTTGATGGAAACACGGTGTACTTTATATAAAGCGAGTGCTGCATAAAGTGGGCGTAGCCACGCCCATTTTCTAAATTTTTATTAGTCATCCAATTAAGCTTATGAATATTATTCTTTGTGCAAAATTGCATCCCCTTATGAGTTACAAATATGTCACGTTACAAATTCCCAAAGGGTGTTCCAGAAATATCTTTGTTAAAAAGTAGGCGTGGTCATAAACCGACAAGTTATAAAAGTGTATAAACCAAGTTTCGTCATAATATCTCAATTATTTGTCGAGTTATGGGCTCCGAAATCTCGTTGATTCCTTTGTCGGAAAAGAGGCGGTGCCACGCCCATTTTCCGAAATTTTTATATTTTTTGTTTCCGATCTATTGTGGAACTCATGCCACAAAATTTCAATGAATTATCTTTATATTTGACAAAGATATCGCTTAAAATGTTTTTATTAGGCCACTTTATGATACCCATATATAAAAGTGGGCGTGGTCGTCAACCGATTTCGCTAAAATTTTGAACATGTATTACTACAAGTAGTGAAAGTGTATACACTAAGTTTCGTCATAATATATCGATAATTTGTCGAGTTATGGGCTCAGAAATCTCGTATATTCCTGCTTCTGAAAGGAGGCGGTGCCACGCCCATTTTCCAAAATTTTTATATTTTTTGTTTTATATCCATAGTTGGACACCTTCCATAAAATTTCAATGATATATCTTTATATTTGACAGAGATATCGCTTAAAATGTTTTTATTAGGCCCCTTTATAGTTCCCATATATAAAAGTGGGCGTGGTCGTCAACCGATTTTGGCAATTTTCCGTCCAAACATTTGTCTAAGTAAGTATATCACGCCTACCAAATTTCATCGATATATCTTCAACGGTTTCTGAGTTATGACTCATAAAACTTTCAATATTTGCCCCTTAATAAGTGGGCGTGGCACGGCCCATTTTCCAAAATTTCACCAGATTTCTTCATAGGGCCTGAGCTCAATACGTTTGTGAAATTTTATCACTCTAGCTCTATTAGTGACTGACATACAAAATTTCCAATTTTTACTATATAGGGGAGGTGGGCGTGGTCATGGTCCGATTTCGCCCATTTTCAATACCATCCGTTCCTGTCTTGATACCAACTTACATTTCAAATTTCATCAAAATATCTCAATTTTTTCGCGAGTTATCGTGCTCACAGACGGACAGACGGACGGACATGGCTCAACCGATTTCTCTTTTCACCCTGATCATTTTGATATATATAAGTCTATATCTATCTCGATTATTTCATTCTGTTACAATCCACCGTTAGGAAATCAAAACTATAATACTCTGTGTACTAGTACAGCTGAGTATAACAAGTAAGAGCGCGGCTGTCTTCGGCCATATCGAAGACTTCATACCTTACAAGTATGGGTAAATTAAACTTTACATTTTCTTTAATTTATACTTTCGACTCTGTGAGTTGCTTATGCAAAGATTTATTAGAAAAAATAGTTGCATGTCCTCAGCAATTTAAATGGAATGAAGTTATATCCCAAAATTGCCCATATCTGAATAATCAGCTGTATGGCAGCTATATGTATGTTATAGTGGCCGACCTTGAAAAAGCATTATTTAAGTCCATATGGGTGCAAATACTGCAGAGATGCATGTCCTCAGCTGTTTAAATGTATAATTTATACTCAAAATGCCCATATCTGAAAAATCTGTTGTATGGCAGCTATAGGTTATACATAGTGGTCCGATCTTGACCAAATTTCGGTACATATCGGTACAAATACGGTAAAGCTGCATATCCTCAGCTGTTTCATTGGAGAATTTATACCCTAAAATTGCCCATGCCTGAACAATCGGTTGTATGACAGCTATATGTTATAGTGGTCCGATTCGGCCGATTCCGACAAATGATCAGCTTCTCTCAAAAAGACACCCACATATCGAATTTAAAGCGATTATCTCAAAAACTGAGGGACTAGTTTCCGTTCAAACAGACAGACAGATGGACAGAAAGACAGACAGACAGACATGGCTTAATCGTCTCAGCTCACGATTCTGATCATATCAGTTTACATTTTGTTGGGTCTAACGCTTCTCCTTCTGTCTGGTACATTCAACATTCGTGTTTTTTTTTTTTTAATTTCATGTTCATGAAAGGTATAAAAAATATAAGTACATGTGTTACCTTTAATTCATAACTTAACACTTGTTTAAACATTGTGCAAATATTGCTGCCCTACTTAAGCAGAAACAAATAAGTAAAAAGTGTTGAGCGTTGCTTGAACTGCGAAAGCAAATCCGAAAAATTAAGCTTTAATAGCGTATTCCCTGTACTTGAAAGTATTATTCTTTTATCTAAGCAAATAAAATTTATGAGACGTTTCTAAAAAAAAATTTGCTCATAAAAATTTTTTTTTATTAATTTTTGCAGATATTCAGATTTTTTTTTTTTAATTCAAAAATTATTTGTGCGCAATTAAATTGCGTTCTGGCTGAGTGGCGGTTAATTATAATTGAGCAAATAAAAATTAAAATTGTCTACCGCATTTTATTTTTTCTAAAACAAATATTTATTTTGTATATTGTTATTTTTGTGCTCGTGTTAAGTGTGAGTAAATAAAGACAAGGTTAAAATGAATGAGGTAGAATTTTTAGTATATTTCCCGATACTTACATATCGCACTCTAAATCATAAAGTGATTCAATTCAAAATTTTAAAATTTTCAGCAGAGCCAAAAAACTGTTTTTCTTCACAAGCAATAATATGGAAATAGGCCCGCATAATGGTTATTTTTCAGTCCAAAGAGGCACTGATTGAAAATTTCTGTTGACAGTCGCTAGAGATATGTTCTGTGTACCGGTTTATGAAAAAAAGCCGATTTTGAGTTGTGTCACTTTATGACATTCGTTCATACATATGTACTAAGTATATCCCATACACACAACACACTAAAATGCCGGAATTTGTGCAATGGTTCTAATGAAAATAATAATAATGAAATATTTCTGGGAAATATTGCACAAAAATCTCTCATATTTTTCATTTCGTTTTGAAAAACACACAGTCACATATCAATCAACAGAGTCACTTCCCACCAAGCAAAGCTCGAGAAATAGGCAATAATCGTCTATGACAACAAATTGGCGACTCGCCAATTTATTGCCTTTGTGAGAAATCGGCAAAATTTCTAATTTATTGCAGCAACGTATCGATTTCTTATTACAAGAAATCAGAAACATTTGTTTCCCCTTCTCTTCTTGCCAATTTGTTGCCTTTATAATAAATTGGAAATAATTATTTGTTTTTACTTAGCGATGAGAAATGAAAATATCAGAAAGCCTTGAAACGTATTGTTCAGGTAATAAGAAAACGAATCATTGA
The DNA here is from genome assembly GCA_960531455.1 of Urophora cardui. NCBI lineage: Eukaryota > Metazoa > Arthropoda > Insecta > Diptera > Tephritidae > Urophora > Urophora cardui. The sequence goes on along the minus strand of OY482674.1, from coordinate 30,743,708 downwards.
GGTAATCAGAAAGCGAGTCGACTGTGCGAGTTGCCTTCGGCGGACGTTTTAGTCCGACTAGTAATAAGAAATCGGTAAGATTTCGATATTGCTTGCAATATATTTATTTTCAAAACGACTCGCTTTTTAATTGCCGGCAACAAAAAATGTTTGGTGGGTTGTTGTTTTTATTATTTCTATTGTTTTTATTGCCTTTTTTATGTCATATGTTTTTATGCCGCTTTTGCTGATTGATTTTAGCGATCGCCTGCAGAATGTGTGTATCCACACAGCTGCAAATGACATTTGTAAAATAAAAGAAGAATTAAGCGAAATCATAGAAAGAAAAAAGAAAAACAAAGAAAAGAATTAAATAAAAAAAAAATATTAGAAAAAAAAATATATAAAAAAAAGAAAAAAATTAAAAAAATACATGAAAATTAATTTTTTGTAATCACAGTTTTTCTTCATATCGTTATCCTCAACTTTTTTAATTTTAATGATTATTTTAATAGTCTTACATTCACTTGCCAATTAATAATCAATTAAATTAAAAAATGATCATGATTAATAGTCATTAAAAGGATAAACATAAATAATTATTTAATCAAATATTTTTTTAAATGTGTGATTATTTTTAATTGCTTAATTAGTTTTAATTGAATCATTATTTTGAAATGTATAATTGTTTTTAATCTTGTGATTGTTTTTAATTATTCGATTATTTTCAATTATGCGATTATTTCTTTTTATATGATTGTTTTTAATTATTTTTTATATACGAAACAACAGTTAGCTATGGCGTGTGATATACTTTTTTCAAGCAAGATTAAAAATAATTAATCGATCATTTAGTTAATCACGCAAAATAAAAAAAAATCGAAATAATCCAATTACTGTATTAATCATGCAATTAATTAAAAATCAAAAATAATTGAAAATGATCTTGAAATTAAAAAATCGCAAAATAATTGTAAATAATCATGCAACTAAAATTATTTAATCAAATCCTTTAACGTACTTTTTTAATTTAATTGACAGTTAGTCATTAAAAAGGGTGAAAGTAATCGTATGTAATCATTAAAGAGTTAAAAAAAAAAAACAAAAAACACTAATTAATATTCATAAAAATTTTTAATAGTTCAATAACTAGCCTGACTTCATCTGCACACCCATCTGCAACTGCATCTTCATCTTCATTTTCATCTTCATCTTCATCTACATCTTCATCTTCACCTTCATCTTCATCTTCATCATTTTCATCTTCATCCTCATCTTCATCTTCATCTTCCTTTTCATCTTCATCCTCATCTTCATCTTAATCTTAATCTTCATCTTCATCTTCATCTTCATCTTCATATACATCTTCATCTTCATCATATTCATATTCACATTCATATTCATATTCATATTCATATTCATATTCATATTCATATTCATATTCATATTCATATTCATATTCATATTCATATTCATATTCATATTCATCTTCATCTTCATCTTCATCATTTTCATCTTCATCTTCATCTTCATCTGCATCTTCATCCTCATCTTCATCTTAATCTTAATCTTAATCTTCATCTTCATCTTCATATACATCTTCATCTTCATCATTTTCATCTTCATCATTTTCATCTTCATCTTCATCTTCATCTTCATCTTCATCTACATCTTCGTCTTCATCATATTCATATTCATCTTCATCATTTTCATCTTCATCTTCGTCTTAATCTTAATCTTAATCTTAATCTTAATCTTCATCTTCATCTTCATCATATTCAGCTTCATCTTCGAATTACCCTTTATCATATTCACTTTCGCTTTCTTTATTTTCTTCAAATTTAGTAAATTTAATTTGTTTTTGCTATTTTCTTGTTCTACTTGTTGTTGTTCCCGTTCCTAAAATTTCTGTTCGCTGTCAATGGGAGCAAAATACCGGCAGCAGGTGGGGTCGTCCACATCAACCAACCAACACACAAAATTGCTTGCCAATTCCTTCTCCTCCTTCTGCCACTGCCACTGCCTCTTTTCCAATCTCTGCCGTTGCCCCTTCTTTTATCCTTTCTCTCGCTCTGCTTACCCCTCCCCAATTGACGGAGCTACATACTGCCTGCCATTGCCATTCGCATGCTGTATGTACTGACTGTATCTGTAGGTATTTTGGGCTCATCCTCCACCGGTGCTGTTTGTGCGTCGCCGTCGTCGTCATCGTCGTCATTTGTGACAAAAATAAATTGCATACATTAATTGCAAACATGGCTTTGTTGACAGCTATGGACTGCCGTTTGTTGTTATGGTGGCGGTCTTGTTGTTGTTGTTGCTATTGTTACTGTAATTGGTTTTTGGCATTGCTTTTGTTGTTGTTTTTGTTGTTGTTATTGTTGCACTCGCCGGTTGTCGCGTTCAGTTGCCGCCAGCGTTGCCGTTTTGCTTAAAATTAAGCAAAATTGCTAAATTTTTTCGTGCGTGTTAAAATGTTAAATTTTTTCTCGTTTTGTTAAACCTTTTCATTCCAGGATGAAAATGTATTTGCTTCAAAATCTTGAAGTTCATTCAGTTTCCTAATTCGATCAATAGAAAAAGCACTGTCTGATTGCATACCCAAGTTAACGATAAATTCCTGTTGACACTCATTCGCAGCTATGCAATGTGAGTTGACACAGTTTGGGGGTGAAAACAGAATCAAATCGTAGTGACATGACGTTACGACAGCGAAAGTCCTTGACGTAAACATATTGCTTCAAAGCCAGCGACTGAAACATTTTAAAGTAATAAAATTAAATAGTTAAATTTATTAATTTAATGCTTTAGACCAGGCCTGCTCAACGTTCGCGTATTGAAAGTACAAAACTTAATACAAATTTTTTATATGCACTGAACAATTTTTTGCTCATTTAAATTTTTTTTATGAATTCCAATAAAATATTATTTTAGAATTTATTTTCAAATGGTAGTATGTATCACATACATCATAGATGCTCATAACAATAAATTACACTGGTCGACAAGTTTTTGTTACAGAAATAAAATTCTACTTTTCTAAAGGATTTCGGTGCGCTGAATCCGAATCTGAAGTCAGATTTTCTGTAATACGTACAGTTTTTTAGATATTCATGCCCAAAGAGGCGAAAAACACGTTTTTTGGCTATATTCACTTCTCAATATCTTTTAAATTACTTACTTATTTTAAAAATTGATTAAAGCTATTGAAAACGCTGACATTTCTCTTGAAGAAACCGTTTTAATATTTCAGATATCTTTCTTGTAACTTGCAATATTGCATATTAAGCTTCATTAGTTTTGCAATATTTTCTCCATACAAAAATAATTAAAAATTTTGAAGCACGCTTTTAGGCAGTTTATTATATTATGGACGTATGTAAGTGGCTTCGTAAAAAAATTATTCTGCTAAGCAACTACAAAATTTGATTGCGCCTATAAAATGCTACAAATGCTGCCGTAGTTTTCGACGACAAATACGTTATTGTGCAAAAACGTATATTACTATATACCTAAATTAGATATCCGAAAAATTAAAACGTTGTCTTCGAGAGAAATGACCGAGCTTTCAATAGCTTTAATCAATTTTTAAAATAAGTAAGTAATTTAAAAGTTATTGAGGAGTGAATATAGTCAAAAAACGTGTTTTTCGCCTCTTTGGGCATGAATATCTAAAAAACTATACGTATTACAGAAAATCTGACTTCAGATTCGGATTCAGCGCACCGAAATTCTTTATAAAAGTAGAATTTTATTGTTGGGGTAAGTGGAAAAAAATTCAACAACTATTTACAGCGAAGGTTGAGTGTATAGCTATTTCACGAAAAACCATTTTCGATCATCAGCACTCTTTTCGGAAGTGGATGCACCGGGGATTGAACCCGAGTCCATTCCATATTCAGCCGCAATGACCCAACGCATAAACACACTCGGCCATATAATCTTTAAAATAATTGATTTCATAAGAAACTGTGTCGTTTCGGTTCTGTTCTCACCCTTAGAGTTCAGCTTTGTACATATCGTCCCCTCAATATAACAATAGCGTATGTGCTCATACGCCATTATTTTTTTATTGCATATTTAGAATCTCCATCATTGATTCTATGTCTGGTCAAAATTTCGTCAAATTCTACTTCCTCAAAGTGGGTCAAAATGTCATTGGAAAAAATGGTGTATAATTTCTTGTTCAAAAATTTAATAGATATCTGATTTGACAAAAACTTTAATCTCGATTTTCTCAAAACCCAAAAAAAATTATATGCTATTGTTATATTGAGGGGACGATATGTACATACATATATATGTATGTATTTGAAGCGAAAAACAAAGTTGTAATCTCTAGTTGAAAAACCCCGATTTTAAAAATTTTGAATTGTGTTATTTTATGATTTAAGGTGCAATATATATCCTCATTTCGAAAAAAAATATGTTAAACTTTTTCGAGAATTGTTAAACTTTTTGCTGGATTTTGTTAACAAAAAAATTTCTGTCGTGGCAACACTGGTTGCCGCCTGCCATTCGTTACTCCTGTCTGGCGTTGTTGTTCATTTTGCTGTCATATGCTTGCAATTGTTGTTATTGTTATTATTATTAATAGTGTTCTTGTTGTTGCTTTGCTTTCTTGCAGTCATTGCTCATTGCTGCCAAACTCAACTCATTTGCACTAATTACAATTATTCGCTTTGCTGTGCAAAAATATTCTTTTGAATTGTCACCGCAATCGTCGTCGATTTTTCCTTGTTTTTTTTTGTTAGTTGTTTTGTTGTTTTTTTGCTGCGCGCTTCGCTCTAATTTTAGCGCACTCGCTGAAACAAACATGACTCACCTTCGATATTCGCTGACAGCATGAGGCCTATATGAGTTGTTGGGTATCAAAGAAAGAAAAACGAAAATTGCATAAACATAATTTGAATAAGCAAAGTAGCAGAAGGAGAAGAATAAGAAAAAGAAGAAGGAAAAGCAGAAGCAGAAGAAGCAGAAGAAGAAGAAGAAGAAGGAGAAGAATAAGAGAAAGAAGAATAAGACAAAGAATAATAATAATAAGAAGAAGAAGATGAGAAGAAGAAGAAGGTGAAAATAAGAAAAAGGAGAAGAAGAAAAGAAAGTAGTCGAATAAATTATGAAATATGGCCAAATGTCTATGCATTTCAATCTAAAATAGGCGAATGTTTATGTGCAAATTGTATTGTATGTGTGTGTGTTTGTCTGTGTGTGAAATTTCAGTTAGAGGTAGCATTTTAGCGGCACTTTGGAGGTCATTAAAAGATCATAATAGCCTACGAAAACCAAAAATTTGGAGCGTAGAAAATTGGTTTTATGAAGAAATATTATTGCTGTGAAATTAAATTAAATTTCTGTGAAATTTCTTTGACTTTTTGAAAGTGTGTTCAGTTGCTCAATTTTTCAACGTTTTTTATAGCAAGAGTGTTGCGAGTTTTTTTCCAACTAAAACCTGTTGTTTTATTATGCAATAAAATCAAGTATAATAAAGCGAGTATTATTCTCTCCATGAATTACAATAAAAGAAGACTTTTTCGGACTCCTTTTTCTGGATAGACTTTGTCAGGTCGCGGACATCGATGTAACGAATCTGCTGTCTGTCCGTTATTTACTTGCTCCATGTTCATTCGAGGTGTTTCATGGGACCTACACGTTCGTTTTTGAGGGGGTAGAGAGTCCGATCATGGCGTTGTCCGCTACCTCTCCGAAGTTTTGGAACTGGGTGCTTGCGTAGAACAACCTCAATCCCCAGTGGATCTGGTTGTCCTTATCGGCTTCCAATTCCTCCTCCTTCTGACGTTCACTCTTCTTGACTTTAAGCGTGAGGGAGAAGAAGCCGTAGCTAAATCCCCCTCTATGCTCGCCAATCAATGGGAGAGACGCCTCGCTAATGACAAGACGGACATGGCGTTGCATCTCTCACAAGTCAGCAACATGGTTTTGGTGAGGGCAAGGAGGTGTGACTGAAGGCCTTTGCCTCCTTGAAGCGTTCGATGCGTTTTCTGGCGGTCTAGGTCTTTTAGAGATCAATGCCTTCGTGTTGGATGTGGAAGGAACAGACTGAGAGTTAGTCGGAACAAGAGTCGCTTTAGCCTGCCTGGCAGCGAGAATCTTTCTGTGCCTATCCCAACGAACTTTTCTGCTGCTACACCGTCAATTTATCTTAGGCAAGAGAACCAACAATCTATACGATTTTGGCGACGTTGCGAACATTGCGCTGGTTGCGCATATTTAGCTGTTTGCGCACCGACATCGGAATGCTTTTACAAGCCTTAGCAAAATCGGTGTGTTCAGCTGGCTTGGTAAGAGTGTCGCTGGCAGAAGCATGGGATTGCCCTTTGTCCGTGGAGACCTTAGTCCTATTGCGCACAGCCTGCCGTTTTGAGGTGCCCGGTTGGTGCATGGAGTGGACTTCACGTGCTCGATCTGCTTGTGGTAGTTGTCCCTCACTGGGCTAAGCCGTGCCAGCATTGACGGCAGGTTTTGACTTATCTCACTCAAAGGGTTTAGCCTTACTGCCTGCATGCGCAGATGGTCGAAGCTGGGATGTGGAATGCGAAGGCGCACTCGGCACCGTCTTAGCGGTACCGGAAGTGTTGGTTACTTTATTCTATAGCCAAGTCTAACGGCGGCATCGTAACCCGTACAAGGATTCGAGGTTGGTTTTTGTTGCTCATTGAGCAGCTGTTTTGTTCGGTCGCCTACTGAGATGAGACCTTTCGGCGGCCTAGAAGTGGGGAAAGGTGCAATGGTAACGGTCGACTGAGGCAGAGGCCCTTACCGCAGCAAGTTCACCGTTACTCCCGGTGGTGGACCGTTGTGCGGGAATTTGTTGTTTTTTGCAAAAAAAAAATCCTCCATCCGATGGCAATAAACTTTTTTACTTTCGCAGCCATTAAGTTAAGCTTAAAAAAGCGTCGCTTTGAGCTAAACTGACAAACGGCAAACGCTAAAGCAACTCAAGCACTACAAAAACAAAGCAAACACCATCACCACCACGTGTTTCAGCTGTCCGTTGCTGCTGCTGCTATAAGCAAAAGCTTTGATGCTCTCGGCGCTCAAACAAAAACGCTTAAAAAACGCCCACCGGCATCGCACATCAAACAATCTCGATTGTGATTCTGATTCTCATTGCTTTGCTTTTTAGCTTTTATCATCAAAGCTAAACGACAAACGTTTATAGTCGCTTTTTGTTGCTGCACTTTGTTGCTTACCTACCTCTTTTTGTTGTTGTTGTTGTTGTTGTTGTTGTTGTTGTTGTTGTTGTTGTTGTTTAAGTTTATTTGCTTTGTTTTAAACGCTTTGCTGCATTTTGGACTCCTTTGATGACTTTGGCTGGCGTGCATAGTCGGCAGCCATACGAGAACCGTTTTTGAAAAAGCGGCTTTTTAGTAGTTTCAGGATTAGCGGTGCTTTTATACGCATACGCATGTATGTATGTATGTATGTAGCTCCTCTTCCTCCTTCTTTCTATTCCGACTTCACCTTAACTTCTTTTTTTTTGTGACACACGCTTATATGTATGTGATCTGCGTGCTACAGTTTTTAGCTTTAAACTCCGTTCTGCCGCCGGCTTCGCTTAACAAATTTGTCAAAGCCGCAGAAAGTGGCTATTTTTTTAGCGACATTTTTTTTTATTTATATAATAAAATTTGATTAATGAAGCAAAACAATGACTAAAAAAATTATAAAGAATAAATTTATAAAAAAAATTATAAAAAAATAAAAAAAAATAATAAAATAAATAATGGAATGGTCTTATCTCATCCATTTATAAATTAAAAAATAATTTTTTTAAGATATATTGCTGTAAAAAAATTTGATTATAGAAACAAAAAAATTAGTAAAAAAATAATTTATAAAAACGAAATTTATAAAAAGAAATTAATAAAAAAAAAATAATAAAAAAAATAAAATAATAAAATAAATAATGGAATGGTCTTATCTCATCCAAATATAAATTTTTTAAACTTTTTTTAAGATATATTGCTGTAAAAAAATTTGATTAATGAAACAACAGAAAAATAGTAAAAAAATAATTTATAAAAACGAAATTTATAAAAAAGAAATTTATAAAAAAGAATTTTATAAAAAAAAATTATAAAAAAATAAAAAAATGATAAAAAATAATGGTCTTATCTCATCCAAATATCAATTTTTTTGATTTTTTAAAGACATATATATATATAATAAAATTTTATTAATGAAAAAAAAAATTATAAAAAAGTTTATAAAAAATTATAAAAAATTGTTTTTAAAAGATATATTGCTGTAATAAAATTTGATTAATGAAACAAAAAAATTAGTAAAAAAGGAATAAAAAAGATTTATAAAAAAAATTTATTCAAAAAATTAAAAAAAAAATTATAAAATGTACTATAATAATGGTCTTATCCAAATATATTTTTTTTTCTTTTTTTAAGATAAAAATAATTTATAAAAAAGGTTTATAAAAAACAAATTAATAAATAAAATAAAAAAAAAAATGAACAAAAAAAATAATAAAATAAAATAAAAATAATAAAAAAATAAATCAACCAACATCATTTTTTTGTTAATTTTTAAGATATATTTATTTTTAAGATATATTTATGTATGTAATAAAATTTGATTAATGAAACAAAAATGTTAGTAAAGAAATAATCTAGAAAAACGTAATTTATAAACAAAATAAAAAATATTAATAAAAATTAATAAATTTTAAAAATTTAATGAAACAAAAAAGTTAATAAAAAAAATAATTTATAAAAAATAGATTTATCTATTTAAAAATTAAATTTATAAAAAAAAAATAAAAAAAAAAAAAATTATCCAAATATGTTTTTTATAATTTTTTAAGATATATTTCTGTAATAAAATTTTATTAATGAAACAAAAAAAAAATAATTTATAAAAAAGAAATTTATAAAAAAGAACTATAAAAAAATATAAAAAAATTTATAAAGAAAAATATAAAAAATGTATAAAAATTAATTAAAAATTATTAAAAAAATTATTAAAAAAAAATCAGGGACCGCTTTTAATCGTTATTTTCATTTTTTCGGATGAAAAAATCATTATGAAAACTTCGTTAACAATAAAATGCAAGTATGCCGATACAACGATTTTAGCACATTCTATCCAAATATGAGGTCATCTTTATTCTAAAGATTTTTATTTTTAAAAATTTTAAATAACCATTATTTACGATTTTTATTTTTTCGATCAAAAATAATTTTTATTATTGGATTTAAATTTTTCCGATGAAACTTGATCGATATTTTATGATTTTTATTTTTTCGATCAAAAATAATTGTTATAATTGGATTTAAAATTTTCCGATAAACTTTAATCAATATTTTTTTATTTTTTCTCCGATAATAGTAAACTTTTTCAAACGTTAGTGAATCCTATATTTGATGGCTTGAAGTTGACGATTGTGCCAACATTGGCGCAGTTCTATTTGAGAACAAAATTTGCAAAAAAAAAAAACAAGTTTTTAGAGTTTATTATGATCGGAAAAATTTAAATCCAATAATAAAAATTATTTTTGATCGAAAAAATAAGTCATAAAATATCGATCAAGTTTCATAGGAAAAATTTAAATCCAGTAATAACAATTATTTTTGATCGAAAAAAAAAATCATAAAATATCGATCAAATTTCATCGAAAAAATAAAAATCAAATTATAACGATTAAAAATTATTTTTTTTATAAAAATGATAATCGTTACGGTCCCTGAAAAAAATATAAAAAATGTATAACAATATTAAAAAAAACTGTTTAATAAGAAAAATAAAATTATAGCCAGTTTCACGTAAGCATTTAAGTGTCAAATAAATATTTCCAGAAATGCGAAAATAAAATAAATACATACATACATACATACATACATACATACATACATACAGGTGAAACTAATAAAAGCGTGTTAAAAAAAAAAAATGGAATATTTAACAAACCTGTGACTTGTGTGACCTTATTAATAGTTTTGCATAAAAATGTATATACATATGTATGTACCTACTTAACAACATTTTTAATTTTGTCCATTCGCTTCTGGTGTCTCCTGACATGCAAAAAATCTGCTGACGTTGAAACTCGTGTTTTTGAACTCTCGGCTTACTTAAATGGCTTTCTTTGCGTTTTTTTCTAATTTTCTATGCAATCTAATAAAAACAAACATGAAAACAACAACAAAAACAATAATACAGAAAATATAGTCTGGAGGCATATATACGTATGTACATAAATACATACATATGTGTGTGCATACAAATAGAAATGCAAATACATATTTTGCCAATGCTGATTGTACGCTAAAGCGTCAATGACAACCGGAATGGCAAAAAAGTTGAAAAAAAAACACACACAATAACAACACAAAAAAAAAAACTATACCACGTTTTGCGCAAGTCATACTTTTAAATAAAAATTTTTGCAGTACATTGAAGGTGTCTTAAATGAACGTATGTATGTAACATATGTATTTAAGATAACTTTCACCTCGATATATTACCCGGTTCCTAATTTATTGACCTAAATGTGGACCCAGGGTGACTGTATGATAGGGATCAGGATAGATATTTTAAAATCGATAGTAATGTTTGCTTATGCCTTTTTTCTTAGGCCCTTTTCCCAATTTGCACTGTGGAAATGAACCAATTGCGCTGGTAACTGTTGTTTGTTGGCTGTGATAGTTGTTGTTTTTAGTGTTTGTGTCGTTGCTGGATTTAGTGTTTTTTGTTTGTTGGTTTTTGTTGTTCCTCAATGCCATTGGTGGCAATTTTTTTAATTGGCGTGAACAAGCAATTGTTTATAACGTGATCGCACAGTGGGCTGTTTTGTATTGTATCGTTTTTAAATAATTTACTTATTGTAAGTTGAGCCAATTTGAAATTAAATTGCTCAAATTTTTGCTTCAACTTATTTTCTTAATTTTTTTTAATTCTTTTATTTTTTTTTTAATAATCTAAATTTGGTATAGCGGGCTCTATTCCAGCTCTATAAGAATTCAGCCGACTGCGGAATCTCGACCTTAATTGCGCAAGGGTGACGCGGGTTTGCCGCGGGCACCTCCAATTCTTCCTCAGCTATAGGGGGCGGTGGATCTATCCGCATTACATAGGACGGACGAACTGAAACGAAGGTGAAAATGGTTTCGGTATGAATCTCCTTTAGTTAGTGCCTGCCTGTAAGCCGCTGGGTCGAGAGGTTGTTTTATGTATTTTTCTATCTTTGGAGGAAGTCGAATAAATGGCTCTTGACGTGCGGGCGGAGACTATGTTTGTAGCAGGTGGTTATTTAAATGGCTTCTGCGATGGCAACCCAGCAGGAAATGCTTTGTTTTAGCAAAATATTGTGTTTCCTCACAGGGAGCATTTTGTGCGCTTTGTGTACAATAAATGCTCTAAATACAAAATTTCAGAATTTTAGCTGCAAAAATTGAAGAGTTATTCCCTAAAACGTAGACTTATGCTTCTGAAATTTGTTTTTTGCTTCCAATAGTACGCTATGGCGTATGAGTAACCTTGAGTTTTTTTTAGAGTTGACTAAAGTAAAAAAAACAAGTCCCAAACAGCATACGTCTACGTTTTGGGTTATAATTCCTCAATTTTTGCAGCCAAAATTCTGAAATTTTGTATTTAGAGCATTTATTGTACACAAAGCGTTGTCGGCGAAAATCATCGGTATCGGATGACTATAACATGGAGATCCCATACCGCGCTTTTGGGCCAAGAAAAAAGAGTGCATTCTAGTTTTCCTATACAGGAAGATAAATTAATATTTTAAAATATTGCTCATATATTGTATTGACCTATCTTTAAGAAATTTGCAAAAAAAAAAATTAAGATATATTGTACACAGCAAGAGATAATCGCGAAAATATGCGATTTTCGGCATTCAGCCTCCATAACCGGAAATCAGGCTATATCTCGAAAACGGATCATCCGATTTTAGTTTCGATTTCATATCTGGATTCAGCATAAAATTCTGCTTCAACTCGATGTGCATATTGGCCTGGATATTTTTTTTGGTCGATTTTTGCCCAATTTTTATTTTCAAAAATTCGTCTTGGTTAATAAAAACCAAATTCCGGAACATCAAAATTAGTTTTAGAAAAATGTCGTAGAGGCGTTTTCTACTCAGAAAGATGAGAGGAATCCGAATTTCGATGGCGCGGTATCGATTAATTTCCCTGCATACAAATTGCCCCACCCTAATGTAGGTACATACACATGCATTGCATATCTATGACTAAATCCAATTCCATGCGCTAAAAATTCCTCAACGATACATACATACATGTTTCTACAATACAGAAACTCGAACTCGAAGTCGATAGAACACCACTTTGTGGTTCAGCCATCTCACTTGTTTTGTTTTGATTTTTCTATTGTAGATTACTTTGTTCTGTGTGTGTTCTTTAGATGTTGACATTGAATTTGATTTAAATAATTGCATTTCAAAATGGCATTGTAGTTTTCAAATTGCACACTCTCAATCTACTACATAAACCCCCCGTCAATTTAGCTAAAACTTCAAGGTATTAAGTATTTGCCATGTAAAATGCAAACTTGCCATCAAAGAGGCCAAAATGCACATAAAATCAAATCGACCAAATAAATTTGCAGAAAACGTGAGCGAGCGGACAATTAAAGTCTCATTATATTACAGTTTTGTAAATAAATAGGTGCATGAATGTTTGTATGTAAGTATGTACATATATGTAGCTATAGAGGTGTATGTTTCTTCACTTAAGTTTTCTTCAGTTCTTACTTGCTTGATGAAAAACAAACAAAAAAAAAAAACAAGTAAAAGCGCGGCTGTCTTCGGCCGTACCGAAGACTTCATACCTTTCATGAGTGGGGAAATGAAAAGTTACCTATGTATGTACATAGCCGGATTAAGTTTAATTTATAATTTGAATTCTGTGGGTTATTTATGGAAAGATTTATTAGAAAAAATGGTGTCTTGGCTATTTAAATGGAGGGGTTATACACCAAAATGTCCATATCTGAACAATCGGTTGTAGGGGAGCTATATGTTATAGTGGTCCGATCTTGACAATTTTCGGTAACCCTGTTTGGGCCCATATGGGTACAAATACTTCAAAATTTCACGCCGTTAGCTGTTAAAATGGAGGAGTTATACACCAAAATGTCCATACCTGAACAATCGGTTGTAGGGGAGCTATTGGTTATAGTGGTCCGATCTTAACAATTTTCGGTAATCCCGTTTGGGCACATAAAATACTTCAAAATTTCACGCCGTTAGCTGTTAAAATTGAGGAGTTATACACCAAAATGTCCATATCTGAACAATCGGTTGTAGGGGAGCTATATGTTATAGTGGTCCGATCTTGACAATTTTCGGTAACCCTGTTTGGGCCCATATGGGTACAAATACTTCAAAATTTCACGCCTTTAGCTGTTAAAATGGAGGAGTTATACACCAAAATGTGTATATCTGAACAATCGGTTGTAGGGGAGCTATATGTGATAGTGGTCCGATCTTAACAATTTTCGGCAATCCCGTTTGGGCCCATATGGGTACAAATACTTCAAAATTTCACGCCTTTAGCTGTTAAAATGGAGGAGTTATACACCAAAATGTGTATATCTGAATAATCGGATGTTGTGGAACTATATGTTATAGTGGTCCGATCTTGACAATTTTCGGTAACCTTCTTTGGGCCAAAATGGGCACGTCTACTTCAAACTTTCATGTCCATAGCTGTTTAAATGGGGAAGTTATGCACAAATTACATCCAAAAATTTCATGTATATCTGAATAATCAGTTGTTTTCTATATGTTATAGTGGTTCGATTCGGCCGGTTCCGACAAATGATCAGCTGCATATAACAACATACCTGTATTCCGAATTTCATTCAGATATCTCAAAAACTGAGGGACTAGTTTGCGTTCAGACAGACGGACGGGCGGACAGGCGGACAGACGGACATGGCTTAACCGACTCAGCTCGTGATTCTGATCATATCGGTATATATTTTGGTGGGTCCCCCACGCTTCCTTCTGGTACTTTCGACAAAAATTTTTTGGCACTAAGTTATAATACCATTTCATTCTCATGAAAGGTATAAAAAAAAAGATTTGAAATTGAAAAAGAATTCGCATAAAAAAACTTGTTTCGCCCAATGTCGACTCGCTTCATGTGTTTTATTGATTTGTTGTTTTTGTAAATTGTTGTCTCTTGCAAATTAAAGCACATCAACAGTGGGTTTCGTCTATGTGTGTGCGTCTGTAATTTAAACTAAAATGCCAAACAAACTATAGATAATCTCTGTTGTGCGATGGAGCGGAATAATGGCGCAGACTGGCGTGACGTTGCGGTGGCTCGGCGGCGCGGCGACGCAGACAAAATTGACGCGCAACGCTCCCAAGCACAAACGGCAATTTAAGCATGAAAATGTGCGCCCGCACGCAAGACGCTTAAAACTAATTCATTTTAAAGATCACAATCGTACTGTCTCATGACGACGGGAAATTATTGCTGTGAGATAATTATTTTTTTTTTTTTCGATTTGCTTACATTTATTTTATTTGTTTCACATTTTTTTCTATTTTTTGTTTAATTATGTATTTTTCTTAATTATTTGATTTTTTATATTGTTCTTTTTTTAATTGTTTTTTTGATATACTTATATGTTGTATGTCTTAGAATATTTTCGAACTGTGAAATTAGGTCCGTTTATTATTAGCGAGTTATGAATAGTTAGCCAAGTTTCGGCTGGTAAATCGTTTCTTGAGTCAAAAAAATAGCAGAAGAGAGCCATTGACAGCTCCAAATTTCAGCTAGTAAAATTTTCCCTAGCTGAAATTACTTGCTGCCAAAGTAACAACAGCTGTTGAAAAAATAAACAAACAAATACTTTTAATTTTATTACTTTTGAAATTTTCTGAATTTTTGAAATAGAAATAATGAAAATTGAATGTTTTTTTTTAGAAAAAATAACCATTAACAGTCAAAAATAGCATTCAAATTACTAATCGCTAATTTTTACTATTATTCCGTTTCTTGATTTTCTGTTCGTTTCGCTCTTTATGAGCGCAATTCTCTCCGTTTTGCTCACTTGACAGCTAGCTGCTAGTTTAATAAGAAACAAACCTATTATTTGCACATGATTCACCGTCTATGGTAAATCATAAAGTGACACAACTCAAACTACAAAAATTTTCAGGAGAGCCAAAAAAACTGTTTCTTTTTTAATAGGCAATGATATGGGAAAAGGCCACGTATAATAGCATTTTTTCAGTTATAAAAGACTGATGGAAATGATTTTTTGGCAGTCGCTTGAGATATATGTATTCTGTGTACCGATTTATGAAAGAAACGCGATTTCGAAAAATTTTGAGTTGCGTCATTTTATGATTTAGGGTGCGATATATGTAGTTGCACACTGTTTACCAAGGCAATTTGTCTGCTTGTGTATTGAATGTCTCGGGGCAGTGTTGCCGGAAGAAAAATATTTTTAGAGCTAAAACCAAGAAGAAAAAGAGCTAGAGAGAGCTTGGAGCTAAACCCGAATTCTTGTAGCTAAACGCGTAAAAAAGGAGCTACATTTAGCTCCAGAATTATCAAAATGGTAACACTGGTCGGGGGTGCTCATTCCAGGCAGACAGATGTTAGTCGTGTGCGAGGACCGTTAAGCTGCCTAGTTAAGGAACAAATCTTATGGTTTATGTTAATGCTGTCACAGTTTCTGTTGTTGTCACGTTTGTTGTTGCCACATTCGTTGCTGTCACGGTTGTTCTTTGTTTTTGCCGTCATGGTTGTTGTTTTTATTGTTGTCACACACGTTTTTATTGTTGTCACGCATGTTTTTATTGTTACTGGTATTGCTGTGATAACATATCGTCCCCTCAATATAACAATAGCATATAATTTTTTTTGGGTTTTGAGAAAATCGAGTTTAAAGTTTTTGTCAAATCAGATATCTATTAAATTTTTGAACAAGAAATTATACACCATTTTTTCCAATGACATTTTGACCCACTTTGTGGAAGTAGAATTTGACGAAATTTTGACCAGACATAGAATCAATGATGGAGATTCTAAATATGCAATAAAAAAATAATGGCGTATGAGCACATACGCTATTGTTATATTGAGGGGACGATATGTTGTTATGGAACGGTTGGTATTGTTTGTGTCACGGTTGGTATCGTCACGATATTATTGTCTGCTTTGTGATTATCAAGATCTTGCTGCTGATGTCACGGATGTTGTATTTTTTCTGTCACGCATGTTTTTATTATTGTCACGCATGTTTCTGTTGTTGTCACACATGTACGTATTGTCGCTGCTGTTGTTATCAGGGATGTCATTGCCACGGTTGTTATCTTCACACTCGTTATTGGGTTTTATCCTGTTCTTTGCTTTGTTATTATAACGATCTGTTGTCACGGTTAATGTTGTTGGCACGTTTGTTGCAGTTGTTGACACCGTTGTTTTTGTGCTTGTCGTCGTGGTTATTGTGTATTGTTTTCATTGCTGACACGCATATTTTTATTGTTGTCACAAATATTTTTAATTGTCCCAAATGTTGTTATGTCACGGCTCTTACGCTTGGTATCCTCACACTAGTTGTTATTGGATTTGATATTCTTTGCTTTGTTGTCTCACAATCTTGTTGCTGTTGTCACGGCTTTTGTTATCAATTTTGTTGTTGTTACTCTGAAGTTTGTTGCTGTTGTCACGTTTGTTGTTCTTGCCATGATGGTTATTATTATTGTCACTAATGTTTTTATTGTTGTCACGCTTCTTTTTGTTGTCACTGGTGTTGTTGTTGTCACGTATGTTATTATGGCAGGTTTATTATTTCTGTCACGGTTGTTACATCACACTTTTTTTTTTATAGGATTTGATATTGTTCTCTGCATTGTTGTTAACACGATCACGTTATTGTTGTTGTTGTTGTCACAGTTGTTAATGATGTTGTGATGGTTTTGTCTGAGGAGACTTAGTAAAATTTTATGGCGAATATTTTTCTAGAACATTTTAACCCTCTAGCCACCTTGAAAATACTGTTTTTTTTCAGACTTTCCTAAAAAGAGTATTGAGCTCTTTTGTGGGTGTTAGAGGGTTAAAATATATACATATCGCACTCTAAATCATAAAGTGGCACAACTCAAAATTCAATAATTTTCAGGAGAGCCAAAAATTTTTTTTTCATTGCAAGCAATTGTATGACAAAGGGCCAGGTATAATGGTTATTTTTCGGTTGAAAAAGATAGCTATTCAAAAGTTTTTTTTTGGCAATCGCTAGCGATATGTTCCGTATACCCGTTTATGAAAAAAAATCGATTTCGAAAAATTTTGAGTTGTGCCACTTTTTGATTTAGGGTGCGATATTTCTATACGCTATGTACATATATTAACACTTTTTTTCCATGTGCGCGCAGTTGTTGTCATTCTCACTACAATCGACTGTTGACCGAAGGGGTCCCAAATTTGACAACTTTGAATCCCTCCCGACGCCAGTTGCCCTGGAACTGAAAGTCCTGTCTCTACAGTAATATTCTATTAGTAAAATGCAAACTATTCTGAAAGCCTTCGGAAAAATATTTGAGGTTTTCGTCGTGGGTTCCCCGACTATACAGTAATTAAGTACCTACGCTCATTGAACAATTCTGAATTGAAATTTTTTTAATCTAGACAAAAAAAAATTAACACATGTGTGTGTTTTGCATTTGACGTCATCTATGTATGTACCAAGGCCGTATTTAGGAGGGGGGGGGGGTTTTGGGTGTTTGAACCCCCCACGAAATTCTGGTAGATACATTTTACTTCTATCATATTCAAAGCTATATGTTGAAAACTCTAGTTTACAAATAATTAATTTGAGAAAATACCAAGAATTTCAGGTATAGGGGAGGGCTGGTATGAACCTGCTGAGGTCAAAACCATTTTTTTATGGTTAGGGTTTTGAGATAGCGTAATTTTGGGTTTTTTTGGTTACAACTTCAATAAAAAATTCTTTTCGGTGAAGTTACAAATACCCGTAAACCGTATCTACTCCGTTCGAAAGATAATTAAAGTACGCTTCTAACGACATACCACTTATAAATTAAATTATGATACATACATTTTCTAAAATTTTACCATATTTCCTTATAACTACATAACTGAAAACTCATTACTCGGGTGATATTAGTGTCTGAATTATAACATTTTGTGCGTTTTCCGAAAGATCCCATATATGGGATGTGTGCGTTGTTATAGTCCGATTTTACCTATTTTCCATACTAACTTTTCAAAGTCAACATTTTATTGATTTTTTGCTATTATTGAAAAAATTTGGTTTTTATTGGGGTTTTTATAAGAAGTTGTAAAAATCAGGAAAGTTTTATTCTTTTTAAATTATTCTGTTTTATTGCAAACATTTTAAGCGTAATATTAAAAACATTCGATGAATACTTTATTTTTAGCGATTTTTTCCAAGTGAAACAAAAAGGATGTTTTATGGTCGAAAAACTCGGCTAGGTGACCCAACTATATGAAAACGACTTCACAGATCAAAGGACTTTAGAGGGAGATATAAAGCTTCCCAAGCACTGTTTGCCAGCATAACACCAACAGTCTCAAAAAATAAGCTGTTACTGTTCTCATAATTTTTTGAGAACTTTTGAATTTCGAAGTCGAAGCACAGAACAGTCAAATATATTTGTTTGTTTATTTGTGCTGTTGCTTTACTGTGTAATTTCAAACAGATCAGTCGACAGCAACGCACAGATAGACAGAATTTTAGTTTTCAGTGCGGCTTTTTAAAATTGTGCTGTAAAAACTCGAAATTGTGTTTGCCCTTTGCTGTGCTGTAAAAGTTTGCACAATACAGCAACAGTCGACTATAATTTTTTGAAACTTATGGCTGCGCAGTTGCAGTACAGAGAACTTTTTCTATTTTATACTTCTGCTTCGCTGTTTATTTTTTAATTTTCAAATGAAAATGAAATTCAATACAAATGAAAAAAAAGTTGAAAATAATTTCAAACCCTGCTCAAAAGACTAAAATAATGACATATCTATCAATTTTAAAAATCGGATGTCAAATAACAAAGTTGCAAAAAAAAAAAAACAAGTTAGAGTCTCAACATAAGCTAAAAATCTTTTCGTCCTTAAAATATTTTTTTTTCTAATTTATTTAATTTAACGAGCACAGGCCCAGGTTATATTTTATTTATTTTTTTTTTATTTTTTAGAAACTAGAAAAAAACTTTTTTTTTTTTTAAGCATGGATGTAACTACAGCTGTTTCACCGTAGATCCCTCTAAGACTCATCAGGTTACTTTTGCTTCTGCCAAGACTCGAACTTGCGCACCTTGCAGTACAATAACTACAGTTCTAACCGCTGAGCTATTGCCTGCCTTCGACATCTGATAGAAAATTTGTTGCTAGTTTCTTTCCTATAATTCGTTTCTAACTTATGCACATACATATGTACATATTTACATATTATTATATGATTAAACATAAGTAGCGAATAAAAAAAATCACCAAAAATAAAGCATTCATCGCGTTTGCAATAGAACAGTCTAATTTTTAGATGAATAAAAGTTTCCTAATTTTTAAAACTTCTTATAAAAACCCTAATTTGAAAATCAAGTTTTGTAAAAAAAATGTTCGTCTAAATAGCACTTTAGAAACCAGATTTTTTTTTTATTATTTTTATTTAGTGCACGAAATAGGTTATATATCTTTCTCAAAAAAAAAAAAAAAAATATATATATATATATATGTATACGACGAAAACCCCCACGAAAAAAAATCCTGGCTACGGCCCTGGTATGTACATACACATATGTATACATATTTGGTGTACATACATATTTGGTGTTTTTATACCTTTCATGAGAATGAAATGGTATTATAACTTAGTGCCAAAAAATTTTTGTCGAAAGTACCAGAAGGAAGCGTGGGGGACCCACCAAAATATATACCGATATGGTCAGAATCACGAGCTGAGTCGATTAAGCCATGTCCGTCTGTCCGCCTGTCCGTCCGTCCGTCTGTCTGAACGCAAACTAGTCCCTCAGTTTTTGAGATATCTGAATGAAATTCGGAATACAGGTATGTTGTTATATGCAGCTGATCATTTGTTGGAACCGGCCGAATCGGACCACTATAACATATAGAAAACAACCGATTATTCAGATATACATGAAATTTTTGGATGTAATTTGTGCATAACTTCCCAATTTAAACAGCTAAGGACGTGAAACTTTGAAGTAGACGTACCCATTTTGGCCCAAACAAGGTTACCGAAAATTGTCAAGATCGGACCACTATAACATATAGCTCCCCTACAACCGATTGTTCAGATATGCACATTTTGGTGTATAACTCCTCCATTATAACAGTTAGCGGCGTGAAATTTTGAAGTATTTGTACCCATATAGGCCCAAACGGGATTACCGAAAATTGTCAAGATCGGACCACTATAACATATAGCTCCCATACAACCGATTGTTCAGATATGGACATTTTGGTGTATAACTCCTCTATTTTAACAGCTAACTGTGTGAAATTTTAAAGTATTTGTACCCATATGGGCCCAAACGGGGTTACCGAAAATTGTCAAGATCGGACCACTATAACATATAGCTCCCCTACAACCGATTGTTCAGATATGGGCATTTTGGTGTATAACTCCTCCATTTTAACAGCTAACGGTGTGAAATTTTGAAGTATTTGTACCCAGATGGGCCCAAACGGGATTACCGAAAATTGTCAAGATCGGACCACTATAACATATAGCTCCCATACAACCGATTGTTCAGATATGGACATTTTGGTGTATAACTCCTCTATTTTAACAGCTAACGGCGTGAAATTTTAAAGTATTTGTACCCATATGGGCCCAAACAAGGTTACCGAAAATTGTCAAGATCGGACCACTATAACATATAGCTCCCATACAACCGATTGTTCAGATATGGACATTTTGGTGTATAACTCCTCTATTTTAACAGCTAACGGCGTGAAATTTTAAAGTATTTGTACCCATATGGGCCCAAACGGGATTACCGAAAATTGTCAAGATCGGACCACTATAACATATGGCTCCCATACAACCGATTGTTCAGATATGGACATTTTGGTGTGTAGCTCCTCCATTTAAATAGCCAAGACACCATTTTTTCTAATAAATCTTTCCATAAATAACCCACAGAATTAAAATTATAAATTAAACTTAATCAGGCTATGTACATACATACATACATAGGTAGCTTTTCATTTCCCCACTCATGAAAGGTATGAAGTCTTCGGTACGGCCGAAGACAGCCGCGCTTTTACTTGTTCTTTCTTGAAATTATAAAAAAAAATTTGTTTACTTTCCATTCGTCGCAAACTTTTTGCCATTTTGACCCAAATTCCCAGCTATTACGCGGACTATTATTACCCTGCAAAAAATGCGATTAATCCGGGACGTGTCCGGGATCAATCGCAAGGGAGCATGCGACTAATACAATTTTACATCCCTTTATATGGAGTGAATTGATCGCATTTGTTCGAGCATGTCCTATGAAGAGACTAATTGTTCAACTTGTATACCCGAACGGGTACCAATGTAGATTAATCGCTTTCATCCCGAACGGGTACGAATGTAGATTAATAGCTTTCATCCCCAACGGGTACAAATGTAGATCAATCGCTTTCAGCACGAACGGGTACAAATGTAGATTTTTCCTTAAAAAATTTTAAATGTTCATGCATATTAAAATAATGTTTTACTTTTGTAAAAAATCTCAATAAATAAATTTAAAAAATTGTAAGTTTTGAGTATGCATTATATGAGCGTAATGTAAAGGATTTTTTCATAGGATATTTTAGGCAACATTTTGTTAAAATTGTTATTAAAAAAGGGTGTTCAATTCGTTTTACCGGTTGTTCTAAAATTTTATAAATACATTGCATATTTTTGCAAAATGTCTACATTTAAGGAATCTAGATTTGTACCCGTTCGGAATGAAAGCGATTAATCTACATTTATACCCGTTCGGGATGAAAGCGATTAATCTACATTTATGTATACCCGTTAGGGAACAATTGGTCTACAATTAGTCTACATTTATACCCGTACGGGAACAATCGGGGACTAATTGTGGACCGATTGTTCTCGAAAGAGATCAATCGAGGACAAATCTCTTTCGGGATTGATCGCACATTTTTTTGCAGGGTTATTACCCACCAGACCTGGGCACCCTCAATTACATTTTGTAATTAATTACACCTTCAATTACAATTACATGTAATTGTAATTGCCATTTTTCAATTATCAATTACATATAATTGGTAACTGAAATTCTACAATTACAAATACATGTAATTGTAATTGAGATATTTCAATTGCAATTACATGTAATTGGTAATTGAAAAATGGCAATTACAATTACATGTAATGGTAATTGAAGAATTTAAATTACAATTACTTGTAAATGTAATTGAAAATTTCCAATTACAAGTAATTGTAATGGAATGGCATCAATTACATTTTTCTTGGGTTTGAGAAAATTTAGTTATATAATTTGTTTTTGTTTCTATTCTTGTTCTTTTTGTTATTACTATTGTTTTTATTTTTCGTTTTGTTTTTGTTTTTGCTTTTTTGTTGTTTTTGTTTTTGCTTTTGTTTTTGTTTAAGGAAAAAAAGAAAAACAAAAACAAAAGAAAAACAAAAAAAAAAAAAAAAAAATATCAAAAACAAAAACAAAAGCAAAAACAAAAACAAAAAAAGCAAAAGTAAAACAAAAAACAAAAACAAAAGCAAAAACAAAAAAAGCAAAAACAAAAACAAAAGCAAAAACAAAATCAAAAACAAAAGCAAAAGCAAAAACAAAAAAAAAGTAAAAACAAAAGCAAAAGCAAAAACAAAAACAATAACAAAAAGAACAAGAATAGAAACAAAAACAAATTGTATAACTAAATTTTCTCAAACCCAAGAAAAATGTAATTGGTGTGATTCCATTACAATTACTTGTAATTGGAGATTTTCAATTACATTTGCAAGTAATTGTAATTGAAAATTTTCAATTACAATTACATGTAATTGTAATTGAAAAATATCAATTACCAATTACATGTAATTGTAATTGAAAAACCTCAATTACAATTACAAGTAATTGTAATTGGAAAATTTCAATTACCAATTAATGTAATTGTAATTGAAAAAAAATGTAATTGAGGATGCCCAGGTCTGTTACCCACACACACACACACACACACTCGCCACGCAAACAACAACACCGGCTACGCCCTTCTTCGTGTTCTAAGCTTAGCGACATTTGTCGTCCGTTATATGTATGGACGTGCGCATACATTCTATGTACAACTCCCCAAATGGACTGTGGCGGCGACAACGCAGGCGGCACTTAACCGTCAAGTCAAAATAAGCCAACAAGTTTTAAATAGCGCAATAATTTTGGTTTTAAATTACAGCGCAAATAAATTCTAAGCGGCTTTGGCTAAGCATAGGCTAGAATAAATGCACATTTGCGCTTGAGTGTTTGAGTGTGTGTGTGTTGGATTGCACAAATTCACCATAACAGACCAGCATGAATGCACAAAATTGCTCAACGCTGCTGCTGGTGTCTGACGTCTAAGTAGACAAAATACCAGAAAAAGTTGTAAAAAAAAAAATACGGCAAAGAAAAAAAATTAGCAAATAAAAAATTCAAAAACTTGTAACTGTTTTTCGCGTGGTCTTTTTTATTTTTATTTATTTTTTATATTTGCACACGCTCGCTCGCTTTTCGTTTGCGCTTCATCGCGCCAAATAATGTCACAACAACTTGACAGCAGTAAATGGATAATGGCTAAGCGCGACTTTTCGGTTAATTCGTATGTTATTGTTGTTGCTGTTGTTAGTGTTGATACTGTTGTTAGTGTTGTTGTTGTTGTCTTTATTGTTTTTCTCGTTTTTGGTTTTTGTTGCTGTTGTTTTTTGTTGTCATTGCATGCCGCATGCCACATTACTAATTCGTCGTCATTTAATACTCGCAGACTTGCTGTTGTGGTGTGGCAGTGATGGGGCCGTCAGACCGACCAAGCCTTTTTCGCTCACTGCACGAGACACCTGAGACAACATCATGGTCAAATCAATAAAAAATACAAATACCATTTCACAACCAACAACTTTGAAACTTAAACAGACACATTGCAATGACAAAATTGCAAAATAGCTAAAACAACAACAAGCGCACACAGACAGACAGACAGTGGCTAAGCCCTGTAGGGAAAATCTCTAGTTCCGAACTAGGTCGCTTCTAGTGCATTTTTCGCCACTACTAGTGCGAGCTAAATCTGTTTTGCATGTTATCAACTGGCGAATTTAACACGGCGATGTCCTAGGCGGTGTCAATTGTCCCTCTCTGCACTACATTTTCGATAGTTCCGAACTAGTACTAAATTCTACAGTTTTCACTAGTTCGTTTATTGGCACAATTTCGATAGTTCTGAACTAGCTACAAATACCTACAAATTCTACAGTTTTGCATCTGTCGCTTAAGTGGAGTATTTGACATACTTCATGCAAGTGGCGCGATGGCCGACTGGCTAACGCATGTGCCTTTCAATCTGAGGGGCGCAGGTTCGAATCCTGTCGGTGTCAAGGTGGATGATAATTTTTTTTTTTTTTAACTAATATTTTTTTATTTATTTATTTGATAAAAATTTACAATAATATTTAAAAAGTAATAAAATAAAAAAAAAAAGTTAAAAATAAGCCTGAGGGATCGGAAAAGCATTTCATTTCATACAAGATGCAAATAGAAAACTCTTTATATAAAATGCTTCACTAAACGTCTGAGAATTGCAGAAATATACAAAGCCGACGGCAATTGAACTAATGAAAAATTTTCATAGAATTTTTGTAACTTCGAAATTGCATACAAATCAAAGTGTGTCTCATAATGGTCACTCAATTCAATCCTTCAGAACTGGTGAGGGTCTAACTACAATTGATCTAGTTCCCTTTTGACATCTTTTCGCTAGTTCGGAACTAGAAATTTTGCTCACTAGTTACTGAGTTCCCTGCAGGGAGTGTGTTACCTATGTATGTATGTGTGCATACTTTTTTTTTGGCGAAACGGCAGTTATGTGCATAAAAGTATTTCATTTTTTTAATAGTAATTCAGAATTATGATACTCTGGCGTGGTTTATAACTATAACAAAGTTTAGGTCGGGCTACTTCGAATATTGATTGCAAAGAAAATTCATATTTGGTGTATGAGTCAATACGAATACGAATACCTACCGAATACCGAATACCGAACGCGAATACCGTATATGAATACTAATACCGAATTCCGAATATAAATACCGAAAACTGAATGTTAATACCGAATATAAGTACCGAAAACCAAATATTAATACCGAATACTGCATATCAATGCCAAAAAACGAATATTAATGCCGCATACCGAATTTTAATACATATCGACAGGCCCGTAGCTCGGGGGGGGGGGGGCATTGTGGGGCAATGCCCTACCTTAAAAAGACCAACAAGTGAGATGACTTATTATAATTAAATTTTTTGTCATAGTCTGAGATAAAAAAATTATTGCGGTTGCAATGTATGATATGGAGAATCCACCCTGCATCACATATATAATTAAATAAGACCATCGAATTTTTGTAGTTTGGTTAAAGGAATGGTTCATTCTCATTGTGAGCGAACAACACCAAAAGCGCAGAACTGATTACTAAGGCTGTGTGCTAATCTAAAACATTTTACTCGGTGGAAAAATGAGGTGTCTAAATTGTCTATGGTTATCGTTTAATCATTTTCGAGAGTTTTTTTCTCACCTTGACTTGCGTGCATACCTACAGGCGACCCACATACCAAATTTAAAGATCTCCACATCTAAATCTGGAAGCTGAACCATCTTGTTGGCTTAATCTCAATGAGTATTGCTTATGTACTGTCACAATAATTATGTGTCAACAAATAGGTATTAAATATGCGGGGAAAATTTTCCAACAGTCTACCACGCGTTGAAAAAAAGAGTCATTGTGGGTTTTAGAGGAGGTCCTCCGGATTCTAAATCCATAAGTCCCGTCGACCGGAGATGTTTGTAAGTTGTAAAATTTACCAAACAAACCCCCAGAACTACGTACGATTACCGGGGAAAGGCAGTTATAAAAACACGCACATATGTATATATGTATGTGTGTAGAACACCTTTTTGCTTCGGCCGAGATTTAAAAAAATAACCCTCAGCCGGCAGAATTCCCTTTTGGACCCATCCAACTACCAAAAAATTACCAACAAATATCTCATGAACTGTAAGCCTCCGGCAAGTTTTGATTCAAGTGTTAAGATCTGTGAGAGGCCCTCCACATCCCTGAGAAAGTCATTTTTCTCGGACCGTGGTTCCTTAATGTAAAGCCGTCCCTTTCGATAGGCAGATAGAAATCTGAACCAATGTACGTCACTGACCTAGAGAAAAGTGATATACATGCTGATTGTTTTTGGAAGCCATGACTCGATGTCAGATCAATTGTGATACATTATTTACTTTCGCCCTACCTTAAACCAGCGCTGCCCTACCTTAAATTTAAGTCTAGCTACGGCCCTGCATATCGAATATTAATATCGAAGGTTAATTCGAATACCAAATACGAATGCTATTTTATTCACTACAAAAAAAAAAACAACAACAAAATCAATAACACCGGAAAACTATTGCAATTGGTAGCAGCGGTGAATGCAACAAAATCAATGAAAGCGGGGAATTAACGCAATCGGTGGAAGTGCTCATAACTGGTGGAATCGGTGAATGCGACAAAATCGATAAAACCGGAAAAATATTGCAATTGGTGGAAGTGTCCATTACTGGCGAAACCGGAGAACGCTTAAAAATCGATGAAATTAACGAAATATTGCAAGCGGTGGAAGTGCTCATAACTGATGGAAGCGGCGAATCTAGTAAAATCGACGAAACCGGTGAATAATCATAATCGGTGAAATCGGTAAATGCAACAAAACCGATGAACTCGGTGAATTATCCTAATCGGTGGAATTGCTCATAACTGGTGGAGTCAGTGAATGCAGCAAAAGCGATGAAATCGACGAAATATTGCAATCGGTGGAAGTGCGCATAACTGGTGTAATCGGTGAACGCAGCAAAATCGATGAAATCGGTGAAATATTGTAATTGGTTGAAGTTACCATAACTGGTGGGACCGGCGAGTGCAGTAACATCGCTAAAAACGGCGAATTATCGTAATCGGTGAATACAACAAAACCGATGAAAGCGGTGAATTATCGTAATCTGTGGAAGTGCTCATAACTGGTGAAATCGGTGAGTGCAGTAAAATCGGTGGAAGTGCTCATACATAACTAGTGGAAGCGGCGAATGCATTAAAATCAATTAAACCGGTAATTTATCGTAAACGGTGGAAGTGCTCATAACTGGTGGAATCGGTGAATGCAGCAAAAGCGGTGAAATCGACGAAATATTGCATTCGGTGGATGTATTCTAAATCGGTGAGCACGGCATAACCGTTGAACGCGGTGAAATAATTCGGCTGTTGGATGTACTCTATATTGGTGGAGTCGCAGTTCGACAAAGTAGATGAATTGTAGGTGAATTTGTTGGGGCTGGTGGACGTGTCCTAAATTTATGAGACGATAAATTTAGCAATAATGGCAAACTACACCCTTTCCATCAGTACTTTCGAAAGCATCAATTTGATTTTAAAAAGCATGAAATGTACTTCAGAAAGCGTCAAATGTTGTCAAGTCTCTAAAGCAATCTTTGTGGAAAAGGTGCCTGTACTCCAATAGCCTTACCAATGCTTGTAAAGTACATTTGACGCTTTCCAAAGTACATTTGACGCTTTCCAAAGTACATTTGACGCTTTCTAAAGTACATTTGATGCTTTCTAATATCAAATTGATGCTTTCTAAAATCAAATTGATGCTTTCGAAAGTACAATTGTAAAAGGTGTTGATGGCAGTCGTTGACTTTGTACGTAATAGATTAATAATACCATATGGAATGGTGGTTTTCAACCAATAAATTTTATTTTTAAATTAAAAAATAAATCAAAATTTAACAGTAATTTTTTTACTTTTTCGATTAAAATGCTCGTAATAACCGTTACGATTCCTCAAAAATAGCAGACGAATGCAAGTACTTATTAAACGGTTTTATTTAGCTCACCCCGTTTGTTTTATTTATTATTTATTCTTGGGTCAAATTTAGTAATTCAAATTTCACCCTCTTCCTATCAACCGATTAATCTGAAATTTTGTACGCATGTATAACCCCGATGACAATGCTATATTATGAAAAAAAATTCCGATAGGTGGCGCGTGGGTCGCTATATTTACAAAAATCGCATTTATGGTCCGATTTGGCTGAAATTCGGAACATGTATTACTACCTTGAAAAGAAATATTTTCTAAAAAAAAAATTCCGCTAGGTGGCGTGTGGGTCGCTATATTTACAAAAATCGCATTTATGGTCCGATTTGGCTGAAATTCGGAACATGTATTACTACCTTGAAAAGAAATATTTTCTAAAAAAAAATTCCGCTAGGTGGCGCGTGGGTCGCTATATTTACAAAAATCGCATTTATGGTCCGATTTGGCTGAAATTCGGAACATGTATTACTACCTTGAAAGGAAATATTTTCCTAAAAAAAACTTCCGATAGATGGCGCGTGGGTCGCTATATTTACAAAAGTCGCATTTATGGTCCGATTTGGCTGAAATTCGGAACATGTATTACTACCTTGAAAAGAAATATTTTCTTAAAAAAAAATTCCGCTAGGTGGAGCTGAGATCGGGGTAATTAAAACTGAAAATCTTAGGCGCGAAACTGTTTGAAGAAGGTCAAGCCTACGTGGCTCTTAGTAGAGTAAGAACTTTGCAGGGACTACGTACACTCAGAAAAAACAGCGTTCTAAAACGCAGCACCAGCGGACTGCTTTTTAAACTTTTGCGTTCTTGCTACATTGTTCTTAAAACAGAAACACTTGTTCTTGAAAAATTACCATTCGTTATTAAACTGAGAACCCTGTGCATGAATTGTGAACAATTTTCTTGAAAAGAGCCCGGATCGGCTAAGCAGAGAGCAGCGCGCTCATCACACATATTATTTCGCTCTTCACACACTCTGCCTCTGTATGACAGCGTTGCCGTTTTCAATTCTTGCAATTATCTAAAACAATAATACAATACCCACAAAAATTTGCAATTCCCCACAAATAAACTAAGTATGTATTTTCAATTATTTTTTATATTATTTGTAAATATATACATATGTATGTGAATATAATATATATTTAAGTTAATTCAGTCACATATGAGGTATTCCATACTGTAAAATAGCGACCTCCGATTTTATTAAAATTTGAAAAACAAGGTAGTATTTGACGTTCAGTGTGCCAAAATATTTTTTGAGATTTTCCATATTTTAAATTTTTTTGACAGTTGAAGAATTGTAACAACTGTTCTAAGTTTCAATGTCTCTTAAATCAATAATTTTAGAAAAAAATCTTAAAAATTATATAAATTCATAAATAAAATTAAATGTGGAATTTTTGAAAATGCCGTTCCGTGAAAAAATCATTTAAAATTTATGAATATGATAGCAAATAGTACTCAGTGCCTTTAAATTATTTTTCAAAACTTCGCATATTTTTTCGTTTTATATTTATTTCATATTAAAATATAATATTTTTAACACATTAGAAAATAAGAAGGATAGTACCATTTTTTCTAAAAAATTTTATATAAGATTCAAGGTGTCTTAAAATTAAACTTAATTTTTTAAGGATTTGTTATTTAAGTTTCCCAAATAAAATTTTTCTTAATATTGAATTATCTCAACTCACACTAGAAGAAAACAAGTCATAAAGTAACTAAAAAGAAAATTACCCAAATCAAAGCGTACCCGAAAATTAACCGACGATAAAAAAATTTAACCAAAACGGCAATGCTGGTGCATGAAGCTCTCAGTTCTTAAATATCGTCCGTTGGTTAAACTGCTCGTTCGGTGTAGTGAAAAATAATAATAGGTAAAATGGAAAACAAAGTGGAGAATGTTCGCTTAGAAGTTTTTTTAAAATAAATAAATATGGAATCGGTCCTTCCATATTTAAGAAGTAAGTGAAAAATAAAGCCATGGGCTTAGAAGGGGTTTAATTTATACATATTTTTTCGCGTACGTATGTATGCAATGTGAGCGTCAAGTGTATGTATGAATGTATGTAAAAATATATGTAACAATGTGTACTGACGCTTATTCTGCTCCATCCCAATAAACATTTTTATTAATTCTCAACTTAAGTTGTGTGTAGTTTCTGAAATCTAAATCGTCAGTTCTCAATTGCATGTCCACAGATGAAATCAGTATATCAAATGGCTTGTCTGCGTATTTGGCGATTTGACTTATACGCATTAAATTGCCATAAATAATCTCAAAAAATTTACTTCTTATTTTAATTAAATTTGTTTACCTACATACATAATAAAATTTTGAACCCAAAATGTGCATACATATATTATTTAAATAAATTTAATTTTCCATTTAAATTGTGTGCAGGTACATGCTTGTTTACATATCAAATCAGATTAAAAATTCCTTAAATGTGAGCGGCGCTGCAAGTTTTTTGTCCTCAAGACTTTCTCAGCTCATAGTTAAGAAATTTGAGAACACATTTATTTTTTCAATGATAAAACATGCTGAAACTCAAGTTGAGAATTATAATTTTCTCAAACGTTTGAGACTTTTTCTTTCGACGTTTATTGGGATGTTTTGCGTTGGTAACTGGTTACAGGTATTTCGGCTGCGCGCGTTTTACCGCTAATAGCTGTGTTTTCTTTTATGCGCATAAATTTTGTATGAGCTGCTAAGGGCCGTTTACTCAACCTCTGATTAACGCTAATCACGGCAAAAGTTCGGTTAAACATCATTATCGACTTCATCAAACCATGTATTTACCATGTTGTCGATAATGCAGTCCATAAGTTAACCGGCCCTTTATCCTCCGGTTAGCGTTAATCAGAGGTTGAGTAAACGGCCCTAAGTGTGGATAGAGATTTGCACTTAGCAGTTCATACAAGTGCAGATGTACATATGTACATACATATATGTATGTATGCGCGTAAAAGAAAACACAGCTAATATAGCGCTTCCAAAATAAAATAGCTGATGAAATTATGCGTTTTTGTTAGTGAATTTTTCCATATTGTCTGAGCAAAAATCAATTTTATTGGAAATTTACATACATATATTGTATTTTGTGGTATTTGTCAAATCGGTAATCGTAATATAAATAAAACATTTGATATTGAAAAGTACATATGTACATACATACATACATTCACTAGCAAAAACAAATAATTTCATGAGAAATTACATACATTGTACGAGTATACATATGCATAGGTAAAGTAATCATATTTATTTAATTCTTCAGCTGCGCAGGTCGCTTTTGAAAACTTGCACTATTCGAGAAGTGAAGACGTTAAAGAAGCAGTACAGCCTTTAGGATTGCGGGTAGAGTTTCGTGAAAAACTTTTCTTGGAAGAAAGAAGAAGTAAGTGAAATTTGGTGCAAAATTATTATAAAGCTCAATTTTTTTTAATAAAATCTTTATTTACAAAAATTGAAGATGAAACGCTATCGATGCCATCAAAGGCGATCGACTGGCTGCAGAAATTACCACTCGCAAAACGAGGCTTTCTTGAGAATCAACAATTGTAACCTTTTCGTTTTTTTGCCGGTACTATATTTGAACCTAGTCGTCGCTGGTAAAACTGCGTTCAATAAAATTGTATACAAGTAATCTTGTGCATCTGTTGGAAAAAAAAAAATCATACAATATTATAGTATTAATGATGATTTTACAGTTCAATGATATAAACGAACCTGTATTAGTCAAAAATTTTGCTTTTCCAAATATCTGTTTGCAGAATTCATTATGAATATGGGCTTCATAAAATTTACCAACTTCTGCTTTAAAATAATCCCATTTTGAAAATAGAAAGTGATCATTTGATGGGTACAATATATCAAAGTCGATGTTAATGTGAAAAATATGTATATGTATTTATGTATGTATATTATAGTAAATGTAAAATGGGTTGCTTGAAACTCAAACTGGAGTTATAGGTACTTAACGTAGTATGGGGCAAATTGAAAAACGGGCCGCTCTATGCGCGCTCCGTAAAAATCTAAATGGATCAGACTTCTATGTTACGCTAAGTGTGCATAATCAAATGTGGTCGAACCCCATTGAACAAAAATTTTGAGTGAGTTTGTTCATGCTACGTTAAGTTCCTATAACTGTAATTTTTGATTACTTAAGAAATTAAAATAATTACCAAAGGAATTTGGAACAAAAGAATTATCAGGAATCTGGAATTAAAAATAGTTATGTATTGGAAAATCTTTGTAGTTCCAACATTGTTAACTTAACTAAAGAAGATTATTTTAGTAATATACAAACCACCATTGAAATTGATTTTGAAAGATGTGAAATATGTTATGAAATATTTTTTAAGAGAACTCGTTACAAAACTAATTATTATTTAGCTTCAAACGAAAAAAATATTGAGCTGTATAAGATCAAACATCTGCTATTTAATTGAAGTAAAACACTTTGAGCAACATTTACAATCCTACGAAGTTGGATCAGACAACCTTTATTTTAAAAATATTGTCGAATTTGTAACCCCACCGATGCATTTATATCCAATGAACAATGGAAAAATGTATTTTAGAATTAAGTATATTTGAGCCAAATAAAAATGTTATTTTCAGTAAAAAAAAAAAAAAAAAATTGGTTGCGTTTTAAATATCTACAGCACAAATCGTGTTTGAAATGAACACAAAACGGCCCCAAATCAACCACAAGGCGTTCTTAAAATGACCGTAAAATGTTCTGATCACAAGCACAAAGCGTGCTTTAAATGAATGCGAGACGTTCTCAAATCTAGCGTAAAATGGTCTTAAAATGACGGTAAAACGGTCTCAAATCAAGCACAAACCGTGCTTGAAATGAATGAAAGACGTTCTCTAATCAAGCGCAAACTGGTCTTAAAATGAAATTAAAACGATCTCAAATCAAGCACAAAGCGTTCTTAAAATGAGCCCGAAAATGTCCCTGTTCAAGTCGAAACAGTTCTTAAAAGTAGAACGGTGGTCTTGGCAAAAACGTTCTCAAACCAAGCACGTCGTTCACGAGTTAAGAAAAAACGTACTTACCATACTTTTGTCAACGGATGGGCTTGATTTTGGACTTGTTTTGTGTGTTTTAGAACGCTTTTTTTTCTGAGTGTATAGAGGCGTTGGACTGCAATAAACTAACGGGCAAGAAACCTTGCAATAATGAAGCACTAAATGAATTAAACAGAATGCGAAATAAAAACTAAAAACTAGAAAACAAAAATAGGTAAAAAAACTTTTTAAGTTAAACGGTTTTATGTTATACATACATTGCAATGTTTAAGATAAATGTACTAAAAACCAAAAAATAATAAAATAGATACAGTCGTGGGAATTATAAACATTTGCATAGACTAAACTAAAATAAAACCGTGGGGCACGTCAATTGTCTACAATCGTTGATTAAAATGTTTGTTTTGTAATGTTACACTATAATTAGGCAGTTGTTCAACCGACAACGATGGACGTGTGATAAGTAGGGCTAGAATGTGGAAAAAAGCTAGCAAGCTCGATTATAAGCGAGTTTTAGGGTTTCATAGTGGTGAGCGAGTAGTACTTTTATCATATGTTTTGTCGATTAAAAACAAACTACGAGCAGTGAAACGATTCCTCGTGTGAATGTCCAACGATAAACTAGTTGAAACATCTCTTATATTAACATGGAGTGTATAACTATTGGAATTTCCATGAGCAAGAAAATAGTAAGT
The DNA here is from genome assembly GCA_960531455.1 of Urophora cardui. Lineage (NCBI taxonomy): Eukaryota > Metazoa > Arthropoda > Insecta > Diptera > Tephritidae > Urophora > Urophora cardui. The sequence goes on along the minus strand of OY482674.1, from coordinate 30,709,837 downwards.
AATTTCCTCACCGTCTGCGGGCCAACTGCCTAACGACGAATTAAACGATTCTTCTATCGCACATTAAGTCGAAAATTTGTAGACAATTGACGTGCCCCACGGTTTTATTTTAGTCTAGTCTATGCAAATGTTTATAATTCCCACGACTGTATCTATTTTATTATTTTTTGGTTTTTAGTACATTTATCTTAAACATTGCAATGTATGTATAACATAAAACCGTTTAACTTAAAAAGTTTTTTTACCTATTTTTATTTATACTTAACTATATGAACATAAATATGCATGTATGTAAATATACATAAATACATTTCAATCACTGTCAAACAGGATGCACTCAAGAGTTGTGGCAGTGACGAATGGCAGTCGGAGACGGTGGCAGTTGCATTAGCAACATCCGCTGCTGAAATCTGCATTTTTTTTTTTTTTAGGACAAACTTTGTGTTTTCTTTTGTTGCATTTTTTATACTTCTTAGTTCTGTTCTGGCTTTGTTGTTGTTTATCTTTTGCTTCTTTCAACATGTCACCTCGTTGCATGTCCGCCATTGTTTGGTCGCACTCATCCTCTGCTAGACGATCTACTGGCCCAGTTTGCATCAGCAAAACCCCAAATTAAAACGTATAGTTAGTACCTACCCTATAGGAATAGTGATCTTGAATCGGTATACAAAATAGGGGTAAAAAAAAACGTTGGGTGTTTGTGGAAGGGGCGGCGTTGTTCCTCAGTCTGAGTCAAGGCTTTTAGTGTATAGGACCTATAGGTGTTCATATTGGTGAATTTTTCCGATAAAACTACGCACTCATTCAATCTAAGTATGTGAGGTCACAGCGAGTCTAACCTAACCTAACCTCAACTAACCCAACCTAATCCTATAGGAATACTTATTACTAGATAGTGTGATAATGAACTAAAACCGCTGATTTGCCTGTAAGGCTATCCTTCCACTGAACTTGTACTGGAATAGTTTTAGCTCATTGTTAACAGCGGAGGCATTGCCAGCTTGGCTTGCTTTTCTATAGAAGTTGAATATCTTTCAGTGCTGTTGAACTGTGTTCTATTAATTTTGGGAATTTTGGTTGTATGAACTTATTATTATTGTTGTATTTTTCCTTTTCTAGATAGTTGTTATTGCGGTTGTTTTGATTGTTTTTTTTTTGTTGTTTCTAGGGCTTGCAATTTTTGTAATTTTGTTTTTATTAGTTGCTCAGCTTGTTTACTGGCTGCTTTGGCAGATTTAGTTTAGTCAGCAGAGGAAAGGGATGTAGGAACCACCGACAAGCACACATACAGAAAAACCAATTTAGTTATAGGAACCTATAAAGGACAACTGACAAGCTCGTAGCCCACATAACTCGCATACCATCAGCAACATAATACGCATCATCATCATCATCAACATCATCACCATCATCAACATCATCATCATCATCACCATCATCACTAACATCATCTGTCTGTCTGTCAGTTTATATTACTGCCAGTCGGCCGCCATTGTGGGCATACATACATACGTATCTACTTACTTACTTGCTTCATGTTTTATTGTTGCTACGCGTTGCAAGTGTCACTAATGTCTTTATTTGCTTTTTCTTTTTTTTTTTTCTACGTCCTTTTTTGGTTGCTGCTTTATTGCTTTTGTTATTTGCTGCCTCTATCCTTTCGCTATGTGTGTGCGTGTGTGTGCTTGTTTGTACTTCCGTTTGGTGTTTTGTGCTTGTTGCTGCTGCTCGGCTGTGGTGTTGGTGGTGGTGGTGGTGGTGATTCGCTCTATGCATGTATGTATATGTAGCTTGGCCTAGTTTTGTCATGCTTTCATTTCATCATCGTCCCTCACCCGCACTTTGCCTAATCTCATTCGCCATCTATCCTTCTTCAACACTCCACCACTCTATTGTTTGTTGTGTGTGTGTATTAAAAAGCGCCGCCATCCATGTTTTACTTCATCGAAAATTCAGCTAAAGCTCCCTTGCCTTCTCAAACCCATCGCCTGGGTTAGTTCACATACTGTTTTATGTGCACATAAACCACACCCTAATGTCCTGTTGGGCGCTTCTGGTCTAGTTACTTTGCTCTTGATAGTCAACAACAATCCTGGCAGCAACAGCAACAATAGCAACAACTTTGGCAATAGCAACAGTAGCAACAAAGTAGTGGCACTAGGCAGCAGCGCCAGCTGTGGCAACATTGGGACTTGCCCTCATTTCGTCTGTCTGCATTGACTTTGTTAAACAAAAAAGCATACATATATGCACATAGTAAATATTCAAACACATACTTATTTACTTACGTATATATATATGCAGGCGCGGATCCAGGATTTCGGCAAGAGGGGGGGGGGGGGGGGTTTGAAAATTTATTTTTTTGGAAGTTGTTTTTTAAGGGCAGACGCTGGTAAAAATATGGACTAATACCACCTACTATTATTATTCTATATACTAGTTGCGCCATTTCCCGCACCTTAAAAACACCAAACTCAAAACCCTCCAAATTAAAAATATGTATTTCATCACATAAAGTGCAGGAGATTTCAATTGAAGTTCTAAATAACATGTATAACGTTTGTATGTATATTTTTGCATTGGTACGTGCGAATGAGTATCGTATGGTATTGGTGGCAAATTGATCATCAATTTCACTTACCCTTGCATTTAAAGCAAAAATAAATAAGAATATATGTATGTATTACTTTTTGGTTATATTTATATTTTTAATAGAATTTTTACTTTATTGAAGTTCCTGTTTTTATATACTCAAATTTTTAAAAGGTTAATTTAAACAAGAATTGCGAAATACCTCTGAAAAAGGCAATTTCTCCAACGATTCAGACATTTCTGACCAAATTAATTCTGTACAATCCCGATAGAGATAAGAAAGAAAAGAAAATAAATTTGCGATTTGGCAATTTGCGAATAGCATTTGACAAATTTGATTTTATGCACGTGCGTCCAAAGGTATCTACATGAACTTTTTTCGTATGTAGGTACATATTTTGGATGTTATGTGGTGTGCCCAGTAAGCACGAATAAAAAATACATTTTTTTTTATTCATTTTTAAATATTTTTTTTATTTTTAAATAAATAAAAAAAAAACAAAAAAAAAAAAAAAATACAAGCCACAGGCAGGATTCGAACCGCGATCGACAAAATGCGAATCAAAGGCGCTACAGCTACGCCAACGAGCCATTTACATTGTGCATGTCAAACGCTGTACTCTAATTGTATTTCTTTCAACTACCTACTATGCTCGCATCTTTTTCGATGGGCGACAAGTGCGCAGAACGATCATTTTCCACTTTAAGAAGAATCAAAAGTTATCTCAGGAACACGATGGGACAAGAGCGTCTCAATGGTCTTGCTTCCTTGAACATTCACAGAAGTATATATTTAACTGAAGATAAAGTCCTTCAAGAATTTTTCAAAAAGCCTCGAAAATTTAAACATGATTGAAAGTTTGACAGAATCGACAATATAGTACGCGCTTATTGTATTAGATTTAATTCTTCTAAATTTCGGGTATTTTCTATTTAACTATAAGTTGTAATTGTATGTTATTATTGCCTACAAGGACAACTATTTTAATGAACTGATTCAATGTGGGTATGTGCATATAAAATATAATCTGAAAATAAATGAAAATAAATGTCGAGTTTTGCCTTTGGACAGCTAAACCCATCCAACCATTGCTTTTGGAATGATGGAGATTTCCTTAATCAGTTTGGGAAATTTGGGCGCAGAATCTATAAAGGCATTAATTTGGGATCTATGATAAACCACAAGGGGGGGTTTGAACCCCCAAAACCGCCCCCCCCTGTGGATCCGCCACTGCATATATGTATGTAAGTACACAGAAAAGCGCTTTTTACTTCGGTTCAGATCCCTACTCTGCTCTCTCGTTCAACTTGCTACGTGGCCTCATTGCTGCTGAATCATGCGGGTTATGAATTTTCTAAAAAGCAAATAGCGCACAGAAAAATACACATTGCTAAATCTAATACCTTTAAACGAGCAATTCTTGTATATATATATATATATATATATATATATATATATATATATATATATAATCAGGATCTCGAAAACGGCTCCAACGATTTTCATGAAATTTGGTATGCAGAGAGCTTCGGAGGTGTACCCTCGAAAAATATAATTTTTTTTCTAACTTTTATCCCGGGTCCCGAGATATGGGTCAAAACGTGGACCCGGATGACCCTCGAATGTCTCTGAGCGATATGGGTATCAAATGAAAGGTACTGATGAAGACTTCAACATAGAACTCTTTTAATTGTGATGCCTAGGCCGGGTCCCAAGATATGGGTCAAAACGTGGACCCGGATGAGCCTCGAATGTCTCTGAGCGATATGGGTATCAAATGAAAGGTATTGATGAGGACTTCAACATAGAACTCTTATAATTGTGATGCCTAGGCCGGGTCCAGAGATATGGGTCACAACGTGGACCCGGATGACCCTCGAATATCTCTGAGCGATATGGGTATGAAATGAAAGGTCTTGATGAGGACTTCAACATAGAACTCTTTCAATTGTGATGCCTAGGCCGGGTCCCCAGATATGGGTCAAAACGTGGACCCGAATGAGCCTCGAATGTCTCTGAGATATATTAGTATCAAATGAAAGGTTTTGAGGAGGACTTCAACATAGAACTCTTTTAATTGTAGTGCCTAGGCCGGTCCCTAGAAATGGACCGAAACGTGGACCCGGATGACCCTCGAATATCTCTGAGCGATATGGGTATCAAATGAAAGGTCTTGATGAGGACTTCAACATAGAACTCTTTTAATTGTAATGCCTAGGCCGGGTCCCGAGATATGGGTCAAAATGTGGACCCGGATGAGCCTAGAATGTCTCTGAGCGATATGGGTATCAAATAAAAGGTCTTGATGAGGACTTCGACATAGAACTATTTTAATTGTAATGCCTAGGACGGGTCCTCGGATATGGGACAAAACGTGGACCCGGTTGACCCTCGAATGTTTTTGAGCGAAACTGGTATCAAATTAAAGGTCTTAATGGGGACTTGAACATAGATGACTCCGAAAATTGGGAATCATGGCTTCAATATAGAGATCTCTTCGATATAATGCTGAACCTGGTTCCCTAAGTAAAGGGAACATGAAAAGAAAAAAGAAAGTCGAATGGAATGGAATGGGAATGGGAAAGGGAGAAGGGAGAGGAAACCAATATAGAATGGGAGAGGGGAATGGAGAACGAATAGGAGGGTGAGAGAAAACGAGGGGTTAGGGAGAGCGATAGGGAAAGGAAAGGGAAAAGGAAACGGAGATGAAAGATAAAGAGAAAAGAAAAAGAAGGGAGAAGGACATGAAGAGGTAGAGGTATCACGGCCAAGCGAGTCGGAATTACCTTAGTTCTGGATCTCAATAATGGCTTCAACAATTTTCATGAAATTTAGTATACAAGGGGTCTCGGGCGCAAACTTCTGAAAATTTTAATTTTTCCACTAATTTGTTTATTTTAACTTTTTATTTCGCTTGCGAGGACCTGCGAAAAAATGGCAGCCCGAGATAAGCTCGGTCATCCAAGTACTATGTATATAGTAAGAATAAATATGTATGTATGTTGCTTTGCGTTTTTGTTGCCATTTTTGTTACCAAGCGTATCTGCAGTGCTCCGCCACATGTGCATACAGTTGCTCTCAAAATGTCGATAAACTTCATATTAAAACAAAAAATCGTTATAGAATTCTGAGTTGCGTTTGTAATCGAGTTCAAAAAGTGGTTTATAAGGTTAGTTTAGGTTGTGGGGGCTGTTAGTTTCCACATAGCACACTTAGGCTCCGAAGGTACCATTGTGATACTACGTGGATACGAAGACCGCGCTACTCGAACCACGTATGGACTCCACAATCTTAGGTACCCTGACATAATCCCAAGGGGCATAATCCCAAATTTTTTATTTGGGATTATGTCACTCCCCCTAGGGTGACATAATCCCAACTTTTTTACTTGGGCTTATGTCACCCTCGGCGTAGTGACATAATCCCAATTGGGATAATGTCATTTTCAAGCCCAAAAAAACATTTCAGATTTTTTCTTAGATTTTATTACATTAAGCAAAAAAATTAAAGCTGACAATAAAGTTAATGTTGTTATACAATAATACATTGAGTATATGTATAAGATGAAATATGTATGTACTTAAATACACATGTTCTCAAAAAATTACTTTAAAACTAAAAAATTACATTAAAATTAAATATATTTACATATATACAGACTTTTTTCAATAAAACGATAGGTATATAAATATTTGTGTACATTGTATATATGTCTATAAAAAGAATAAAATTTGGAAGAAAAAATCGCGCGATTTTTGATTCCAAATTTTCGACTGCGGCGCTTTTTTTTTTAACAGATCGATAGGTATATACCTATGTATGTACATATGTCTATAAAAAGATGAAAATTTGGAAGAAAAAATCGCGCGATTTTTGATTCCAAATTTTCGCCTGCGGCGCTTTTTTTTATTTTAGATCGATAGGTATATACATATGTATGTATATACATATGTCTATAAAAAGATGAAAATATATATAAATATGTACATATGTCTATAAAAAATAAAAATTTGGAAGCAAAAATCGCGATTTTGCTTCGCACTAGTACCTACTCGAGTGATTTGGTATTCTGGCTCCCTTTTATTTGGGATTATGTCACTCCCACATAGGTGACATAATCCCAAGTAAAAAAATTGGGATTATGTCACACCATGGTGAGTGACATAATCCCAAATTTTAAAATTGGGGTTATGCCACTTGGGATTAAATCACGGCACCCAATCTTAGAATTTTACCGAATTCCAATGTAACTTGATCTACTAGATTCCTAAATTGATAGGCTCCTAATTGCTTTAGTCGCCTTCTTCCTAGTGCTGGGCAATCGCACACCAGATATTTTACTGTTTCGGGCTCCCCTTCATCCTCACGAGCCCTACAGTCCTCAATTCTAGTGTAATTAGATCTCCTAGATCCCTAAAGTGGTAGGCTCCTAAATGCTTCAGTCGGCTCCTAAATGCTTAACTCCCTCCTTTCTAGTGCTGGGCAATCGCATAGCAGGTATTTTACTGTCTCGGGCTCCTCTTCATCCTCACAGGCCCTACAGTACTCGCAATATGGAGCATTCATCCTTTCTGCATGCTGCCCAAGAATTCTATGACCTTTTAATAGTGCAGTCATTAGTGCTAGCTCGGACCTTCCGAGTGCTAGTAGACTCTTAGTCCACCTGGCGTTCCAGTTAGCCCAAAATAGTCTCGCATGATTGCAAGTACTTAGACCTGGCCATCTATCATTTGCTTCTTTGAAGTAAAACTCCTTCTGTATGAGCTTCTTGGTAACAAACGGCATACCTAAACCCTTGGACGACAGTGAAAGTGGAGCAGATGTGTGCCCTCTCTAGCAAGTTCGTCTGTCATCTCTTCTACCGGTATGTTGCGGTGTTCAGGCAGCCATACAAGGTGCATGGCAAACTGCTCAGCCATCTCATTTAGAGGTCAGCGACAATTTTTCACATTTCTGTATTTACATATGACCGTGCCAAGCGTTTTCAGTGCAGCCTGGCTGTCTAAGAAGTTGTGAACGTCTTTACATTCGCTTTTCCTTGCTTTAAAGCACTCAAACTCCTTCTATATCGTTGTTGTTGTAGCCACCAAGACACTCCCCGAAGGTTTTGGGGAACACTAGCCCGACTGTCGTGCGAACGATTTTTTTGGCCATAATCAACCTTCTAGGCTGGTGGATTTTAGTCGCCTCTTACGACAGGCATTCCTTACCACGGGTATATTCTAGGCCCCCTAACCCGCTGGGGTGCCTCCTGTATCGTCGCTAACTCCGCCGGAAATACGCTGCAGTGATTAGTTAAGCGAAATGCGATTTTTAGTAGACAGTCGGCTGAATAGACTCCTCCTCCCAGCCTAGTTCCATCACTGTAGAGTTGGCTAGCATTGTGCGGTACCGTGGGGCTTCTGGTCCAATAGTCGCTATCTGAAATTACTATTTCATAATTCCTCCTCTAGAAAATATATATCGGTAAGCGTTAATCCTATTGGTGATTTGGAATGGTTCTGAGCATGGTGGCATGACTATAGTCCATTACCGCTTCCATTCGGCAAGTTTTCTTAAACGTATTACTGAACACGCAGAAAATAGCCTATCGCTGAGATCAACCGGTAGTACACTGAAAAAACAACTTACTCAGATTATGGAAAAGTGGGAATGATTCGGCGCTAAAGACATATTTCCATTTTGATGTACGATTTTCTTCAAACCAAGGAATAAAAACCACGTTTTAAAGAAAATTGTACATCAAAATATGGAAATATGTCTTTAGCGCCGAATCATTCCCATTTTTCCATAATCTGAGTAATTTTTTTTTTTTTGAGTGTAGGTTAAAAACCGGCAGCCAGTGCCTCTGAGGCGCTTATCTCACACCTTTTTTGGAGGAGTGTTTTTCCAAAATAGTCATGCATTCGAGTACTTCATAGCCGTGGTTAGTGTATGTACGCTGTCTCGTTGTGGTTCGTCTAGCAAACTCTTGGTGCGTATGTGTGTGTGCATGCCACATATAACATCCCAGCAGGGTTTTTCCATATTTTGGTAATGGCTTGAACTTGTATTCAATGAAATAACGCATTACGAATGGCTAAGAAACACTCCTTCGCTTACTTTGCTCATTACTTGTAATGCGACAGTTTTAAAATTAATGTTTTTTCGCTTACTGGTAATGCAGAAAATAATCGAAAAGGTTTGGGGTACTGCCGTTATTTTTTTGCAAACAATTTGCTTTGATTTTAATTTTTCTAAATAGCAATTTTGTAAAGCAATTTACCCTCATTCTCGTTTATTTTGCCAATTTTTAATATAACAAATTATAGATTACTAAGTATATTGGATTGTGTGATATATGCAATTACTTATACCAGTGAAAGAACTTATTACTTGTAACAGCTTATTTTTTCCAATATTAGTAGCGATTATATAATGCATTATTATCTACAATATTGTAAGACAATACTGCCAATGACATGCCTATGTTAAAGTAATGCAATCCGTATTCGAAAGTGTAAGCGATGAATCAAGATTTCTCGATGATTTTACCCATTACATGTAAGAGAAAGCCCTGCTGGGATTAAATTCACTAGCTCATACAAAACATGATTTCCTATACATTGTTATATACATATTTATATACATACATAAATGTTTGCATTTACTCGCATGTATATATTTAAGTATTCATAGTTCATAACAATGGTTCAGGTGACACCACTTCGCCTCGCCCATTTATCATTTCCAAATGCAATGCACGCCATGCACACGTGAGAGTGTCGGAGTTAAAGGCGTAGCAAGTAGAGCGGCGCAGCGTGGAGGGAGAGAGCGGGAGAGACACACAGAGCAAAAAGGACACTTAGACTAGAAATGGGGTCATGCAACTATTAGCATTTACATATATACATACATACATGCTAATATGTGCAGTTCAGCTGGAGTTCACTTGGTCAACGTTTCCACTATTTTTGTGTTTGGGGGATTTTGACCTCATTTAAAAGTGAATATTACAAGGATTTTGTTGTTGTTGTTTTCACTATTATCATTTTTGTTGCCACTATTGTTGTTGTTTTTGTTCGTGCTATTATTACTGCTATTGTGTTATGACTTAAAGCCAACGAAAGCTGCACGTGTATTAGGTTATCAGTTACTGAATACAAAGGTACAAAGTAAAGCATTAAATGTTTGGTTTATTTTTGAAAAAAAAAAAAAAAAAAAACAAAAAAATTAAAATCTTTCAAAGCCTTAAAACATACGCAAAAGTGTAATTTTTAAGCTCTTAAACATTAACAATTTTTTCTGAACGGTTCTTCGCCTCCAACTCTGCGGGCATGCGAGAGCGCAGCTTTGCACTCTAAAGACTCCATGGAATTATGATGCCATATTTTCGAACGGAACTCAAGTCATCTGCGCAATAATAGCCGAAGTACTTATTTTATAAGTGTGATAAGCGTCAAGTGCTCCGTGGTGCACCATGGCGTATGAGTAACTTCATTTTTGTTAAACAATAGGCGCATTTCAGTTATTACATCTGGGTCTGGGTCAAGATAAATTTTTACTGAAACAATCCGGATCATTATGAAATTTGGCTGCACTTGAAAAGAAGTAAAAAGAAGAAGAAATATCAACAAACCATTTGTGATTTGAGAAAGTAAAAGAAAACAAAATAAAAAATCATGGATCAAGAATTATTTGAGGCAAATTTATATATAATTTAATTATATGACCTTTATACTCATATTTTATGTGTTGCTTCCATAATTTGTTTTGTTTTTTCACGGCGTCTGAATGAAAAATATGGCCGACAGCTGCTTGTGTATATACATATACAAACATATACCCCGCAGTAAAAATCTGAAATGAATCCTTTATGAATCACTGATGAAATTCATCTGAGGAGGCATCAGTGAATACTTTCATATAAAGGCTGCTGAATTTTTTCAAATAAATGGTTTGCTTTCCTTATGCCTATATGACACTACGTTTTTTCTCTGGTATTTTTGGTTTGGAAAACCCACCGAAAGTCAAAATACAAAAACAATTCTTCTGTACGTTGAAAAGAGATAAATACTCCCTCAAAAACAATTTGATTGACATTAAACTTCAAACTAAATGAAAATAATAGTTATTTCAAAAATTATTTTTTTGGAAATTTGAATTTAAATTACTGAAATAAATTATGAAACTCAAATGGCGGGATAGCTATGTATACCATGTTATAAGGAGAAGCCAGTGCGCAGTATATTTTTTCTTCCGGACTTCTTTCCCCTTACGGCCAAAGCAGAAGCTTACAAGAGGCAAATTTAAAATTTGTATTTCCATATATTTTTTATTTTAAATATAATTTATTTTATAGTTGTTGTTGAAAAATTTGTCAGAAAACCTGCCGAATGTCAAAAAACCTACCGAAATACAAGCTGGCTCGTTGGTTTTTAACCGCCTAGATGGTATTTTGTTGGTATTTCGTTTGGTTTTTTCAATATAGCTTGCTCGCTTGCACCAACGCAAAACGATAGTGATGAATATTCAACAAAGAATCATCAATGATTATTTAGCAGTGAAACAAATTTACTGCAGGGTATATGTATATATATGTATACATACAAAATGTCACTTTTCAGTTCTGCCAAATCAAAAAAGCACTGTGCTGCCAAATCAACACTGAAAAAAGAAATCGAACAGGGCGGATCATAAATTGAACCACCAATTTATCTGGTTTAATCGAGCTGAAATCGTTGTTGTTGCATATACATACATGCAAAAATTTTTATCTGGGTTAGGATCACCGTATGTGAAACACGGCTAATAATGCAACCAAAAAAAAGTTGGCGCCACAAGCAGAATTTTGCATGACGAAATATTTAAAAGATATATGTACATAAATAAATATTCATTCTATTAGTAATTAATTAATTTGACTGTTGTTTTTTTAGCATTTTTGTTTAAGTAAAATATACAAATAAACAAAATACTTGTCGCATAGACTTTAGACATTACTCGAATGCTAAATATAAAAGTATAATTAAAAAAAAAATCTATAAGTAAATGGTTAAATAAACACGAGGAAAATGCATATAACACATATATTTCTGTACAAATATGTATGTATATGTGGAAATATGTAAGTACATATGTACATTAGACCGTATTCTTCCGACGATAGCTTGTTGGTAGTACCGAAGGGTTCGGTACGATGACATTAGAAGATTTAAGTAGTTCGGATTAGAGTGCCACACTGAACGGGTAAAGGCTTTCGATGCTTCCTCCTAGTAAAGAAAAACAAAAACATTAGACCGTATCGCAAAAAGAGTTCGCCATACGTTCGCGAATATATGTTTTTCGTTTCCTGTGGTATTTTAGGTTCTTTGTACAAATATTTTTTCCGATAAGACCTCTAGTAAAATTTCACTGCAAATAGGTTTCTAGATCATCATAACCCCCTAAAACCCACACGCAATTTTTATTTTGACCACCTTTTTAGAAAATCTGAAAAAATTGTATTTTTAAGGTCATAAGCATTTTTATAGGTACTATTGGGCCAGCGGTTCTCCGCTACCGAAAAATGCTATCCATCTCTACACTGATCTATCTTAAGCTTCGATCTAGGCTGGGAGGAGGAGTCTATTCAGCCGACAGCGGGTTAAAAATCTCATATCGCTTAATTGATCACTGCAGTGGCTTCCAGGGGGGGGGGGGGGGGGCAGCGACGATACAGAAGGCGTTTGAGTCCTTGAAAGCAAGGAAAAGCGAATGTAAAGACGCTTTCAACTTCTCAGACAGCCCAGCTGCACTGAAAACGTTTGGCACAGTCATATATAAAACCAGAAACGTTGAAATCTGAGATCTCTAAATGAGATGGCTGAGCAGTTTGCCATGCACCTTGTATGGCTGCCTGAACACTGCAACATACCGGCAAACGAGATGGCAGATGAACTTGCTAGAGGGGGCACACATCCGCTGCACTGTCGTCGAAGGGTTTAGGTATGCCGCAACCAACAAGCTCATACTGAATGAGTTTTACTTCAAAGAAGCAAATGAGATATGACCAGGTCTAAGTACTTGCAATCATGCGAGACTAATTTGGCCTAACTGGAACGCCAGACGGACTAAGAATCTACTAGCACTCGGAAGGTCCCAGCTAGCACTAATGACTGCACTACTAAAAGGTCATAGAATTCTTGGTCAGCATGCAGAAAGGATGAATGCTCCATATTGCGAGTACTGTAGGGCCTGTGAGCATGAAGAGGAGACCGAAACAGTAAAGTACCTGCTATGCGATTGCCCGGCACTAGGAAGAAGGCGACTAAAGCAAATAGGAGCCTACCAATTCCGAGATCTAGTAGATCTAGTTACATTGGAATGCGGTAAAATTCTAAGATTTGTGGAGTCCATACGATGGTTCGAGTAGGGCGGTCTTCGTATCCATGTGGTATCCCAATGGGACCTTCGCGGCCTAAGCGTGCTAAGTGGAAACTATTTAGCAGCCACTGCAGCCTAACCTAATCTAAGGTCATAAGCTTGTTATAGTGCTGCTTAAGCCATCTTAATTACATATGTATGTATGTCATTAGAACTGTGTATGAACATAATTTTCTTAGTAGAAATCTTACGTTAGGCAGACTTTTGCTTGCCACTGTAAAAAATAGCACTTGCGCGCATGCAAAGTGCAAATCAATGCATCGTCATTTAATTTATTTACATTTCAAATTCTGCTTCTTCATTCCACACGTTTGTGTATTTTTGTTCAATTATTTTTTTTTTTGTTTGTGACTTTTAATAAGCATTTTGTTTACGTTCGCATAATTCCGCTGTGTTTACTTCCACTTTTCTGTTTTTCCGCCACTCACATTTCAAATTTGCGTATCAAAGTGAGTTTGTTTACTTCATTCTTTTACAAACTTCGTTTTTTGCGACTTTTGTGCTTTGCTTAATGCAGAATATTTTTGCATGAGAAACCAAATGCTGATGCAGCAAATGCAATTCAAATTCATATTAATTGCGATTGTTCAACGCAAACAAAGAAGGCGTAGAGATGCTTTCTGATATTTGACACGCTCATTTACTCATTCATTCATTTATTTATTCAGCCATTCATTCGCTTGTGCTTATATATTTTTATACTCAGCTGTACTAGTACACAGAGTATTATAGTTTTGATTTCCTAACGGTGGATTGTAACAGAATGAAATAATCGAGATAGATATAGACTTATATATATCGAAATGATCAGGGTGAAAAGAGAAATCGATTGAGCCATGTCCGTCCGTCTGTCCGTCTGTGAGCACGATAACTCGCGCAAACATTTAGATATTTTGATGAAATTTGAAATGTAAGTTGGTATCAAGACAGGAACGGATGGTATTGAAAATGGGCGAAATCGGACCATGACCACGCCCACCTCCCCTATATAGTAAAAATCGGAAATTTTGTATCTCAGTCACTAATAGAGCTAGAGTGATAAAATTTCACACACGTATTGAGCTCAGGCTCTTATGAGGAAATATTGTGAAATTTTGGAAAATGGGCGGTGCCACGCCCACTTATTAAGGGGCAAACATTGGAAGTTTTATGAGTCATAACTCAGAAACCGTTGAAGATATATCGATGAAATTTGGTAGGCGGCATATACTTACATAGGCAAATGTTTGGACGAAAAATTGCCAAAATCGGTTGATGACCACGCCCACTTTTATATATGGGAACTATAAAGTGACCTAATAAAAACATTTTAAGCGATATCTCTGTCAAATATAAAGATATATCATTGAAATTTTATGCAAGATGTCCAACTATGGACATAAAACAAAAAATACAAAAATTCTGGAAAATGGGCGTGGCACCGCCTCCTTTTAGAAGCAGGAATATACGAGATTTCTGAGCCCATAACTCGACAAATAATCGATATATTATGACGAAACTTGGTGTATACACTTTCACTACTTGTAGTAATACACGTTCAAAATTTTAGCGAAATCGGTTGACGACCACGCCCACTTTTATATATGGGTATCGCAAAGTGGCCTAATAAAAACATTTTAAGCGATATCTTTGTCAAATATAAAGATAATTCATTGAAATTTTGTGGCATGAGTTCTACAATAGATCGGAAACAAAAAATAGAAAAATTTCGGAAAATGGGCGTGGCACCGCCTCTTTTCAGACAAAGGAATCAACGAGATTTCGGAGCCCATAACTCGACAAATAATTGAGATATTATGACGAAACTTGGTTTATACACTTTTATAACTTGTGTTAATAGACACGCAAAAATTTATTGAAATCGGTTTAGGACCACGCCTACTTTTTAACAAAGATATTTCTGGAACACCCTTTGAGAATTTGTAACGTGACATCTTTGTAACGCTTAAAGGGATGAAATTTTGCACAAAGAATAATATTCATAAGCTTAGTTGGATGACTGATAAAAATTTAGAAAATGGGCGTGGCTACGCCCACTTTATGCAGCACTCGCTTTATATAAAGTACACCGTGTTTCCATCAAACGCAAACAAACAATGAAAGCATACAGCTGAGTATCTAATGTTCGATTCCACTCGAACTTAGGCTTCCTTACTTGTTTTATTTTTTTTTCATTGTGAGCAATGATAATTTGGCTTGATAATGAGCAGTGCATGAAATGAGTGTAAAAGCAATAACAATAACACAAATCGTAATCAAAATTGAAAACTACAAAAAAAACTGAAATCTAAATAAAAAACCAGAGTTGTAATTATTATAAGAGAAAAAATAAAAATAAAAAAATAATTATTATTGAAAGAAGCGTATTGTAAAAGTCTTTCCATAATAGTTATTTCTGAGATATTTTTTTTAAGTCGTTTTGTAATTATTATAAATGAGAAATTTTGTTTTATATCTTCAAAGACTTTTATATTGAGACAAATTTGAAAAAAAGTCTTTGAGTAATTATTATCCGTAACAAATTGTTTTTTAAGTCTTCAAAGACTTTTTCATTGAGACGAATTTCAAAAATATCTTTAGGTAATTATTTAGAGTAACAAATTTATTTTTTATATCTTCGATAAAAATCTTTCATACAATTTCAAATTGGAAATTTGCTTGAATTTTTAAGTACTTATATGAAAGTTATTTTTATTTTATACTTATATGAAAGTTATTGAAAATTTTCTGAAACTTTTTTGAACTTTGTCTCAATGAAAAAGTCTTGAAGATATAAAAAACAATTTGTTACTGATAATAATTACGCAAAGACTTTTTTCAAATTTGTCTCAATATAAAAGTCTTTGAAGACTTAAAAAATATATATTTGAAATAACTATTATGGAAAGATTTTTAAAATATAAGTTTCTGAATAATAATTATAGAAGATTTTTATCATTTTCATCAGGAAAAAATATTATCAAAAGACTTTTATGATCCTGAAGAAAATTTGTAAGACTTTTTTATAATTTCAAAATGAAATAATAATTATTCTACATCTCTGTAAAAACATTTACAAATCATGAGTTCATCATTCATTCAACATCAGCTCGTTTTTGTTGTGCTACGCTTGGCAAATGTAAATAAATTTAAATAAAGAATGCTGCTGTTGAAGATTATGGCGTCGTATCTTAATTCGATTCCAATTACTTTGCGCTTTTTGTTGATTTCTAGCAAGTGGTTTATGAACAATGCAACTCAAAATGTGATCCGCACAAGACTTGCCGCTGCTTAGTAATTGAAATTGACTTCCGCTTGGACTTTTTTGTTATTTTTCAAATGACACGTGTAACAATTGAAGCCTTGTATAGAAACAGAACTTTTATTTAATACTAGCTGACCCGGCAGACGTTGTTCTGCTAAAACTTATTCCTATGAAGCCTAAAGAAAAGTCTTTGATTACCGTATTGCTAACCATTATCTTAGAGTCCATCTTAATGACTGCGAATAACAAAAAATTGTCTATTCTCTGAATAAAAGTTATAGTTATATTCGCCGCGACAAACCTACATCCCCCGATCCCTATCACTATCTCAATCCCTATCCCTATCCCTATCCCTATCCCTATCCCTATCCCTATCCCTATCCCTATCCTATCCCTATCCCTATCCCTATCCCTATCCCTATCCCTATCCCTATCCCTATCCCTATCCCTATCCCTATCCCTATCCTTATCCTTATCCTTATCCCTATCCCTATCCCTATCCCTATCCCTATCCCTATCCCTATCCCTATCCTTATCCCTATCCCTATCCCTATCCCTATCCTTATCCCTATCCCTATCCCCATCCCTATCCCTATGCCTATGCCTATCCCTATCCCTATCCCTATCCCTATCCCTATCCCTATCCCTATCCCTATCCCTTTCCCTATCCCTATCCCTATCCCTATCCCTATCCCAATCCCTATCCCTATCCCTACCCCTATCCCTACAGCTACCTGCCTTTACCTTACCGGGACCGTCCATCACCATCCGGGTCCACTACTTTAGCCATCTCTGGGAAACAGCCTTAGAAATCACAATGAAAATAGCTGTATGTGGAAGCCTGCTCAACGCTTTTCATTTTCTACCAATATCGCTCGAAAACATTCAGGGGTTATCCGGGTCCACGCTTTGACCCAAATCTTGGAACCCGGCCTAGGCATCACTATTTAAAAAGCTCTTTGCTGAAGTCCTCCTCAACAGCTTTCATTTGATACCAATATCGCTCAGAAACTTTCCAGGGTCACTCGGTCCCACGTTTTAACCCATATCTGGGAACCCGGCCTAGGTATCGCAATAAAAATAACTTTATGTTGAAGGCCTGTTAAACACCTTTCATTTGATACCAATATTGCTCGAAGGCTTGGTGGATCGATCTGGGTCCTCATTTAGACCTGTATTCCGGGAAGCTCCCAATTTTTCGAAATTCTATATACCCTACTATGTGCACTAACACCACATGAATCTACTGTGAAAATTTCATAAAGAACGGTTGGTTACTTTGGGAATTTATAGAGGACACACATCCACAGATGCACACATACGCACATACACACCGATTTTTCCAATTTTCGGACTTTTCCGTACAAACCATCTCCTCGGGAATACGAACAATTGACAAAAAGTTTTACAGAAATCGGCCCAGCCGTTCTCATCTGATGAGGTTAGTAACATTTTTTACACCATTTTTATATATATAGATTTAAAAATTTTAATGATTATTAATTAAGGCATGTTTTGTTTTTGTAACGCTTTAATGATTAAATACGTTTACTTCCAACTCTTTAATTAAATTAAAAATGTAGATTATCTTATTGATTAATTAATTTTATTTGCATGTTTATTTGGATTATTTTAAATTTTCGATTTTTTTAATTACGTGCTTACCTATTTGGATTATTTTCGATTATTTTTAATTTTTTTTATTGCATGATTAATAGAATTTTTTGATTATTTGGATTATCTCAATTATTTCTCGATTTTTAATTGCATGATTAATACAATTATTTGATTATTTTCTATTATTTTTGATTTTTTTGATTGCATGATTAATACATTTTTTTGATTATTTGGATGCTTTTCAATTATTTTTGACTTTTTTAATTGCATGATTAATACAATTATTTGATTATTTTTGATTTTTTTTAAATGCATTATTAATACAATTACATTTTTGATTATTTTCGATTATTTTTGATTTTTTTTAAATGCATGATTAATACAATTACATTTTTGATTATTTTCGATTATTTTTAATTTTTTTAATTGCATTATTAATACAATTATTTGATTATTTTCTATTATTTTTGATTTTTTTGTTTGTACGATTAATAAAATTTTTTGATTATTTGGATTCTTTTCAATTATTTTTGATTTCTTTAATTGCATGATTAATACAATTATTTGATTATTTTCGATTATTCTTGATTTTTTTAACTGCATGTTTAATACAATTATTTCATTATTTTCGATTATTTTTGATTTTTTTTAATGCATGATTAATATAATTATTTGAATTATTTTCAATTATTTTTGATTTTTAATTAGTCGATTAATAATTTTTATTCTTTCCCGAAAAAATGTTACTTCTGATTAGTTTTTTATTTCTGATTAGTTTTTTAATAACTATGAATTATGACTATGTTTTATAATTTTTAATTCAGTTGATTAGTAATTGCGAGATTAATGTAAGAAAATTAAGATAATCGTCAAAATGGAAAAATCCACAGGGATTAATCATTATTAATTTTAATAGGCATTTAACAGTCAAAGAAAAACGAAAAAAATCTGAAAATTGGTGTAAATTCAGTATAACGGTATAAATCGTCGCCCGGATAAATTAGTGTCGTATGTGAATTTTCGGCCGAATTGAGTTAATAATACAGTTATACTAAATTAATCAAGATCTTTCGAATGACGTTATCGGTTTTTTGCTATCTCCTTTAGTTTAAGAGATATTGAGCAGAATTTTTTCGTTTCTGCAAGGTCGCAAGCGATTTCGTCTAATTTCCAATGTGCTTTTAATTGCTGTCAATTATTTAATTTATTTACTTTTATGAGAAATCAAATACAATATTTAACTAATTTTAAAAATCTTTAATTTAGTTAAAATTGGGAACACATTTTGTCGTACGTCATACAAATTTCCTGCAAAAATGTTGCTAAAGGTAACATACGACAAAATTTTACTGAAGAAAATCCTTTATAAATTCCAAAATAATAAACAATATATAGCAATCTTAAAATAATTTAAGAATTTTGTGGCCTAGTAGGTTTCTGCCAGACTTTGGAGAAAAACTAATCAGAAGTTTTGGAGAAATACAATTCCAAACTTCAAACCTGTTTTTCCAAAAGTCTTCAAATGCAACATACGACATTAATTTATCCGGGCGACGAAATGTTGAGCAATAATATAACAGTATAACATATTAACAGCTGAGCAATATAATAGTATAGTAGTATAATAGTATAATGGATTAGGAATATAACAGTATAACAGCTTAGCAACAATATAACAGTATAATAATTCAACAGTATGACAATGTAACAGTCTAGTACAGCGTCACCTTGTTCTTCCTATTTCAGCTTCTGCTGGACTTTTTCCTCCTTTTTTGATATGTAAGTACCCGGAGCTTCGTCCCTTTCTTCATTTTATTCTACTTTTCCTACTATAAAACTGTTCTACCTTTTTCTTCTTGCTTTTGTTTGTCTCTATTTGAATTCTATGCATTTTACACCTTTCAACGCTTTTAATTTACTTCTTTACATTTTCGCTCTCCGCCAAGAGTTGTCGCCGTGGCCGTTGTCGTTGTCGCGACTTAACAATGGCGGCGTAGATACAAATTTTCTTATGTCGTAATAAATAACAGTAATATATTACTGTGAAAACATTATTTTGGCTGGCAGCGGTACACAGACCAGCCGCCAAAACACGCAAAGACAGACAGACACAAAGAGACATTTTTGCGTATTTTATGGCATTTTAGTCTGCCAACGAAGTGCGTCGCGAACGCCGCCAAAGCAATGTTGCCTGGCGTCACTTGGCGTCGTTATTGTCCTTAACGCCAATTTGCCGCCGCCTAACGGCAATCGCAGCTGCCGTCGCCTTGGGTCTGGCACCAGCGCGGCGTTGTCTCTCTATTGCCAATGCGGCTGTTGTTGTCGTCGCCGTTGCCGTTGCCTGTGCCGTCGCCCAACGTCCGTTGCTGGTTGGCGCTGCAATGGCGACTGTTGTAACAACATGGCACCACAATTGAAGCATCAAAATGGCGACACGGCCAAATGTCGCCAGGCGCGCTTCTTGCACGGAGGTTGTTGTTTGTGTAGATGGGTTATGTGATGGGTTAGGTGTGGGGTGTTGGGAAGGTACATATGTGGTTTTGGGAAGGTGTGTGTATGACCGCGTAGAAAATTACTGTTTGCTCGTTTTATTCTTGCTGGCGTAAATTAAGATGAAGAAGAAGGAGTTGATTTATTTTTTTTATTTTTTCCTACAAGGCAGGCATTGAATGACGGAAACTCGTGCCAAAATATATCAATAAAAAGTAGAAGCTCCACTTCTCCGAGATTGTTGGTAAATCTGCTTACTACCTACATAAGTCACCGTCTAAAAATTCGTATTAAGAAGCTTGTTGAGTTGATGGAATAATATTTCAAAACATACCAGTGTCACTTCGCTTCAACTTGCGTGGGCAAAACACTTGCCCATAAGTACTCAAGTACCTTTGTAGAGACACATATACACATACATATGTATGTTTCCAAAATTAAATCGTGACTAAACATAAATTGCAAAACCAAATCTGTCTGAATTCGTGTCTCTAAAAAATTCTAATTGTTTTAAAAATATTTAACTTTTTCTGCTCGTAAGTATATAAGTCTCTAGTCTCTTAGAGTTAACAGCTTCCACAAATGGCAGCGCAGAGACGAAAGCCGCCAGCGGCAGTCATGCGATCAGCCGTCGTGCCCTAAAAGGAAGTACAAACAATTACATTAATGGGGATTGTGTTCATATTTTTTGTTAATATTTTTATTAATATTTTTTTATTAATATTTTTTTATTAATATTTTTTTATTATTTTTTTATTAATATTTTTTATTAATATTTTTTTTATTAATATTTTTTTTTAATATTTTTTTATTAATTTTTTTTTATCAATATTTTTTTTATTAATATTTTTTATTAATATTTTTTTGATTAATATATTTTTATTTTATCTGTTTCGTCTATGTCTACAATGTCAATCACGCAGTCAAGCGACCTTCGATTGTCGTTTGGCGCTGATTTTAAGAGTCTTTGCTTAGTAGC
This sequence comes from Urophora cardui, assembly GCA_960531455.1. Taxonomy (NCBI): domain Eukaryota; kingdom Metazoa; phylum Arthropoda; class Insecta; order Diptera; family Tephritidae; genus Urophora; species Urophora cardui. Next base: position 30,688,510 of record OY482674.1, on the reverse strand, counting down.
GAGTACAAAAATTTCACTCGTTGCCTTATCATTTAGGTTTGTGAGACGATAACAGCTGCTGCTATAAAATATTTAATCAGCAAATTTTTAAGAATGGAAATGACTGGAATTTGCGCATGAAAACTAGTAGTTTTTGTTTTTGTTTGCAATTAGAAGTCAATGAACTCGACAAAAAAAACAAAAAAAGGAATAGAACTAAGTCATTGAAAAGTTTCACGAACAGTCGTACTGAGCTTTTATTTTATTTCTATTTGTTATTTGTTTTTGCTTAGACTTAACTAATTAAAACAAGTTTAGCTTTTGTTTAATTGTGTGTGCTTTTTCTTTTTTTAATGAAAATAATTTTTTTTTTTTGCAAATTTGTATGTATTTTAGGTTTATTTTGTTAAGCTCGAACCCAATTAAATAAAAAAAAAATATAAACTGAATAATGTAAAGCAAAGAAGTATAAAAAATATTGCTTTTTACAGCAATTCTTTTAAGTGTATACTAGTATGCAGTTTATAAGACAAATCCAATATGTTTAATTCCAATTAAAATTATGAATGATTTTTTTTTTTAATTTTAACGATTAATTTAATTGTCTTTCATTATCCTGACAATTAATCAGCAACTAAATTACAAAAAAATAATCATGATTAATAGCCATCAAAAAAATAATCAAAAAATAATCATATAAAGAAATATTTTTTTAATAGTATGATTATTTGTAGTTGCTTAATCGCCTTTAATTGTTTTATTATGAATAAGTGTATAATTTTTTTAATTGTTTGATTGTTTTTAATTGATTAATTATTTTTAATTATATGATTATTGCCTTTTACATGATTATTTTCAATTATTTTTCCTGTACGAAAAAAAACTGTACGCCATGGTGTATGAGTAATATTTTTCCGGCAAGAATAAAAAAAATTAATCGATTAAATAATCAATCCTTTAATTAAAAAAAATTAAAATAATTTAAAATAATCAAATTATTATATTAATCATGCAATTAAAAAAATTAGAAATGATTTAAAAATTATCAAGTAATTGCATTAATCATGTAATTAAAAAATAATAATTGAAAATAATCAAATAATAACAATCATGTAATTATAAAAATCAGATATAATTTTGATATATTCAGGTAATTGTATTAATCACACAATTAAATAAATCAAAAAATTATTGAAAATAATTAAAATAATCATGCACTTAAAATTAATTATTCATGAAATTAAAAAAATCAGAAATAATTTTGATGTAATCAAGTAATTATATTAATAATGCAATTCAAAAAATCGAAAAATAATTGAAAATAATTTAAATAATCATGTAATTAAATTTAATTAATCATAAAATTAAAAAATAACAATTGAAATTAATCAAGTAAATGTATTAATCATGCAGTTCAAAAATCGAAAAATAATTGATAATAATTCAAATAACCATGCAATTAAAATTAATTAGTCATTAAATTCAAAAAATCAGAAATAATTTTCATGTAATCAAGTAATTGTATTAATAATGCAATTCAAAATATTGAAAAATAATTGAAAATAATTCAAATAATCATGTAATTAAATACAATTAATCATGAAATTAAAAAGATCAGATATAATTTTTAAAGTAATTGTATTAATCATGCAATTAAAAAATATCAATTGAAAATAATCAAAAATAATTTATATCTATTAATTCAAATAATCATGCAATTAAAATTAATTAGTCATGAAATTAAAAAAATCAGAAATAATTTTCATGTAGTCAAGTAATTGTATTAATGATGCAATTCAAAAAATTGAAAATAATTCAAATAATCATGTAATTAAATTTAATTAATCATGAAATTAAAAAGATCAGATATAATTTTTAAAGTAATTGTATTAATCATGCAATTAAAAAATTTCAATTGAAAAGAATCAAGTAATTTTATTAATCAGGCAATTCAATAATCGAAAAATAATTGAAAATAATTCAATAATCATGCAATTAAAATTAATTAATCATGAAATTAAAAAAATCAGAAATATTTTTTAAATAATCAAGTAAATGTATTAATCATGCAGTTAAAATCGAATAAATTTGAAAATAATTCAATTAATCATGCAATTAAAACTATTTCATCAACTAATTAATTAATCTTGCAATTAAAAAAAGGAATCGACAAATAATATAAAAAAATCAAATAATTGTATTAGTCATGCAATTAAAACTAATTAATCGATAAATTAATTAATCACGCAATTAAAAAAAATTCGAAAAATAATTAAAATGATCAAATAATTATATTAGTCATGCAATTATAAAAAATCGAAAAATAATTCAATTAGTCATGCAGTTAAAATTAACTAATTGATTAATTAATGCGCTTTCTTAATTTAATTAACTTTTAATCATTAAAAAGTTTAAAGTAAACGTCTTTAATCATTAAAGAGTTACAAAAACAAAACATGCTTTAATTAATCATCATAAAAAAAATTTTAAACATTAAACAAGAGGTTTGAGCTAAATTGATTTTGTTTCTAAGGAAAGGCAACTCTAGCGAGCACTAGGTCCATTATATTGATTTTTGACTATTTTCGTTTTTTTTTTTTTTGTTTGAGAAATTTTCAACATTTTCTTCCACATAAAAAAAAAATAATAAAAAAATCCCCCAACATTCAACTTTTCCACTCCAGCTCCTTAACGCTTTTGCCTATTTCACTTTTAACGATTGCTTTAGTTCAAAATTTTTATTTCATTTTTAATAGTTATGTAAATATATTTTGCAATAAAAATAAAATATAAAACTTTCATTAGACTGTAAAAACATTTTTTTTTTAAATATGCATAAACTCGTGCATACATATTAAAATTGAGAAATTCCTTAGCGCTGAATGCTTTTAACGCCCGCGCCAATTTATATCGCTGGCGCTTTAATGCCAAATATCAATATCGAATATATAATAAGTGTGTATGAATATTGCTTAACGCTTGAAATGTGTATTGAAAATCATAAAAATCGAATATGTGAATAGCAAAAATTTCATGCCTTCGGTTAAGCTGCTTGTGGCGCTGCCTACTTCTGCATATTTTTCGCTTATTGGTTTTTTCTGTTTTGGTTTTTGTTTTTTTTTTTTTTGTATTTGTTTTTTGCTTTATTGTTGTTGCTATTTTTTCTTTTTTGTTTTTTTTTTGTTTTTTTTTTATTTGCTGGCAGCGCCAAATTTTTCATTAACACGTTAAGAGCAATCGGCGCTGACTTGACGTGGTTGGCTGGCCAATCAGCGTACCGGCATTTTATAACAAGTGCACAATGGCTTCCGCCCACTTACTTGGTAGATATACTCTATATGTACACACTTACATATGTCTATGTATGAAGAAAAAAATTTATGAAGTTAGCTGCTCAGCGCTACATTTTATGCCCGATTTATGGAAATTTTCATTTTCGATTTGCATGCGCTGCCCAGCTGCTAAGCTGTTTTTTTCTTACACATGCACATGTTCAAGCGCGCGTGCACTAATAATCGCCGACGTTGCATCGCAAGCAATTTTTCACCACTTGGGGCGGTTGTTGTTGCTGTCGCCTGCTAGTGATGGTGTGTTTGGGGCGCATTGTGGACGTATTCTTGATCCTTATAGCCCAGTTAGTCGATGCAATTTTTAGGATTTTTTGAGCCCGTAGCAATCAGCTGTTTTACTCACACATATTTACATATATATAAAGTTTGTTTACATTTTGGCAGGGTTGCCATTTAGTCATTTTTGAGCAAACAAGATTTTTAATAATCTTCAAAGTGTTATGCGGATTACTCTTCAATACACAACTGTGCATTATTTGCCAAATGACAAGAAAATACTAATTTAATCGTTTTTAAAGTTGTCGTTGACGACTTTTTTTTTTATTAATTTAGTTACTTTTTTACGGCTTAGTTGGCAATTAAAACACATTTTTCTTGTAATTTTGTTGCTGCCCAATATATTTCCATCACACCTTGGTGATAGTTATCAAGGACTAAAACATAGAATAACAAAAAACACAGTCAGAACATTAAATTTACAATTGAAAATCCATAAAAAAAATTATATTGGGAAGCAACAAGATTCTCACAAAAATCTGTGTTTAATTAAGAAATCTGTACTGAGTTTCTGTAACTCACATCTTTTCTAGTATAAATAGGTGGTGACATGGTGGTGTGGATCGTATTAGTGTGACATCACTTTAATTGATTTAATTTATAACTTTTTAATTTGGAAAAATTGCAGAAGAAGACCACCAAGAGTTATCAATTAAGAAAATACCGCCACCATTGTGGATAAATACAATTTTTGCTTTAATTTTCAGTAATATCTTCATTTATTAGGAGTGTTCAATATCTCAAAATTTTTACATATTTTTACGAATAGTTACGAATTTATGTTCAATAACCCAAAAAATTCGCAAAAGAGAGCCAAATTGAGAGAGTAAGACCTCGAGAGAGTTGATAAACGCTGCAAGTAAAATTTTCACTTGCAACTACTAGCAGCTTTAAAAAAATAGAAATGTCCAAAATATATGATCACAAAAATTTCAATTGGAAATATACAAACATTTTAAACGCAAATTTCTAATTGTGTACTAAATAAGTTAGCGCAAAAATGAATCTTGATGATGTTGTGGAATAGCCAAAGTAGAATTTTGTTTTCCTAATTCAGTTATTTCCATTCATTTCCAATTTCAAAAATTTCAATTACAACCTAACCTAAAAATCAAATTGTCAAAACAGCGTATTAGCTGTTTTCTTGCGAATGTTTACGATTTTGTGTTCAATTACTTTGGTTGATAATTTTCTCTTTTTCTCGTTTTTACTCTTAACTTGACATTGACGCTCTTTTTGCAAGTACTTGCAAGTAAAGTTGTTGAACAAAGCTATTATCTTGTTATTAATTTATATATATATATATATATATTTACATTTTGTTTGGGATTTAAAAAAAAATTTATAAACGTTTTCTTTCCTTTCTTTTTAAAATTAAAGTAATAATAAATGGTTCGTTTAAGTAGACATACTATTTTTTCCATGTGAACACATATATGTATATTCGATAACATTTTACAATCTTGTTGAGTTAGTCGTATAATGCTGTGAAAATTACTGTTTAAATATTGAATAACTAAAAATGTTCAACTGGCAACCCTTCTACCGTGCAACCATGCGAGCGATCAGCTGCCACGTTTTTACGTAAAAAATCAAAATGATTTTGATTTCTGCGGTACGGGCTTCTGCGTCGTACGTCGTTGAATAATCGGTTACATACAAATCCCATTAAATAGGTTGGATCAGCTGGCACGGTACACGGGTTTACGTTCTCGACTAACTGGGCTATTATGCGTTTTCGTATATAAATATGTAGATATATATGTACATATGTGTTCGTCTAAGTACCGCCGGCTGCCGTCGCCGCCGCCTTTGCTTGCCCGTTTTGCTGCGCGTTGTTTAAAAATAATTTCGTGCTCATAAATATTGGAATGGCTTTTAGCGCACCGGTAACAAACACTGCAATGACAACTAGTCAAATAAATTTTTGCGCCGCATTTTCGTTATTTTCGCTATTTGCATTTTTTCCTCTTTTTTCTGCATTCCTTTGGCCGAGACTAGCGATGAACACGACAACAACAACAACGAACGCTTAACAACTTTGCATGCTGTTGCTAGTATTTGCTGCTGCAACGAAAGTGAAATTGTTCTTGGTAGTCTTTGGTCTGCTGGCCTGCTGGATGAATGGCTGGCGGGCTGGCTGGCTGTTTCTGTTGCTGTCGCTGTCGCGCCGCAGTGTAGCCGCGCACCGTTATGTTTTAAATGCAAATCGCTAATAGCCCCGTCACAATGAAATTTTGACGGAGCAGCATGCATTGATAGCTGAGTGGAATGTATGTATTTGCATGGAGATCGACACATCCAGCAGCACTAGCGCCATCTACCATAAAAAAGTTCCCAACTTTCAACTTTTGCTGCATGTAAGGCATAAGAAGAAGCATTTGACATTTGTTCAGGGCAATGGAGCGGAGCGCAGCTAAAAGCAAAGGAGCTAAAATCATTGGAAAGATCGGACCTGGAGCTAAAACTCACTAACATACATATTTGTAGATATCAGAGCTGGGAAAAATTTATTCGAATAACGAATAATAGATGAATCTATTTTTTTTTTTATCTTTATTTGAATAATAAATAATTTCGTTTACTCCAAAAAAAAAAAAAATTATTCGAATAATAGATACTTTTTATTTACATACATTTTTATGATAAAACCGAAACCATGTACACATGTATGTACATATCTATATGTTCTTCAAATGCTGTTTTTTTTTCTACCCTGAATTTTTATTTATTATTTGAAATAGCAAATAAAGTTCCGAATAATTTATTTGTAACTAATTTATCTAAATAAAAATTTTAAAAATAAATTTTTATTCGAATAATTATCTAAATAAAAATTTATTCGAATAATTCCTAAGTCTGGTAGACATGCATCACTATTAATTTTTGTTTGTGTTATTTATTTAGTTTTAATAAGTTTTTTTCTTATAACCGATTTAGCACATTGTAAGAGGAAGACAAATTTCATATGGACTCGTCATGTATTGATACATCTCGTAAGATGACAGCGAATAGTTTTTTATTATCGCATTTATTTTAAAAATCATCGCCAACCAGTCGAAATACGACCAACCATATTTTTGAATTTCCATTAAAACATTAAAATTTTACTTTATATGTATCACATCCACATTTTCTCTACTAACAGTTTTTATACATTTAGTATAAACTTACATTCTTACCAGTTTGGTAAGAAATGCCCACAAACAGCATCCCTGATCACCGCAAAAAAGAAAAATTGGGAGCTAAGAGCGGAGCCAACAAAAAAATGTTTGTGAGCGGAACTAACAAAAAAAAAAAAAAAAAAAACAACTTTCGCTCCGATGCCCTGATAGCAAAGAAACGCAAGATGATTGTGGCGATGCACTTACATGCAGCAAAATGCAACTACATCCAGCAGTTGATTGTGACGGGGCTATAAAGTATTGTAATTAAAATTAATGCATTCTTGCGCGCCTGCCTTGCAACATAAATCTTTGCGCCCGATGAGAGAGAGAGAGATAAAGTGTGTGCAATGAAAATTGCGTAAATGCAGGGCGCGCTTAAAGCAAATAAATAACTGCGACTTGCATGCCAATACAGACATATGTATATAAACCCTGCAGGGAACTCAATAACTAGTGAGCAAAATTTCTAGTTCCGAACTAGCGAAAAGGTGTCAAAGGGGAACTAGATCAATTGTAGTTAGACCCTCACCAGTTCAGAAGGAGTGAATTGAGTGACCATTATAAGACACACTTTGATTTGTATGCAATTTCGAAGTGACAAAAATTCTATGAAAACTTTTCATTCGTTCAATTGCCGTCGGCTTTGTATATTTCTGCAATTCTCAGTTGTTTAGTGAAGCATTTTATATAAAGTGTTTTCTATTTGCATCTTGTATCAAATGAAATGTTCCCCTAATTATGCTTTTCCGATCCCTCAGGCTTATTTTTAATTTTTTTTATTTTATTATTTTTTAAATATTATTGTAAATTTTTATTAAATAATTAATAAAAAAATATTAGTTAAAAAAAAAAAAATTAAAAAAAATATCATCCACCTTGACACCGACAGGATTCGAACCCGCGCCCCTCAGATTGAAAGGCACATGCGTTAGCCAGTCGGCCATCGCGCCACTTGCATGAAGTGTGTCAAATGCTGCACTTAAGCGGCAGATGTAAAACTGTAGAGTTTGTAGGTACTTGTAGCTAGTTCAGAACTATCGAAATTGTGCCAATAAACGAACTAGTGTAAACTGTAGAACTTAGTACTAGTTCGGAACTATCGAAAATGTAGTGCAGAGAGGGACAATTGACACCGCCTAGGACATCGTCGTGTTAAATTCGCCAGTTGATAACATGCAAAAGAGATTTAGCTCGCACTAGTAGTGTCGAAAAATGAACTAGAAGCGACCTAGTTCGGAACTAGAGATTTTCCCTACAGGGAATATACACATACGCATGTATTAATATACATATATATGTATATAGATAGATTGTAGGCACATAATTTCATGTCAGTAGCGCTTATTGCTCATTGCAGGCAGTCGTTGTTGTTGCTGCTGTTGTTGTTGTCGATGGTGTCGCAATGCATGCGACATTGCATTTCACAGAAGAACACAAGTTGTTGTTGTTGTTGTTGTTGTTGTTGTTGTGGCTGCTGTCATTGCTGTCGTAAAGTCATCAATTTTCCGCGGTCGGTCCTTATAACCGGCACGCACGCACATACGCTTGTGCTTAACTCTACACCCTACAGTTGCGCACGCAAAAAATGCACTTCTTTAAAAACAAATATTTTTAACCCAATGTTGGGCGCTAACACAAATAAATTTATCTAAAGAAAAAACCGGTTTTCTTATTTTTGCCCAATATTTTTGTTTTAAAGATATTTTGTTTGAGATTTTCTCGCAGTACAATTTAGCTTTTTTTTGCAATTTTTTCCATAATTGAATTTTTTTTTTTTTATAAATCAAAAGAAGAGCGATTGTTGTCAATATAATTACCTTTGATACCTAAACCGGTAGATTCCAAGATTTATGAAAAATTCTGTTCATGATCTGTTGTTATTTTGAAAAAAAAAAAAAAAAAAAAAAAAAAAAAAAATTGGTATTTAAAAAACCGGTTTTTTGGTAGAAAAAATATTGAGGAAGAACAACTTGCATTAGCTAAAATCGTGGTTTCTATAGAATTCTCTAAATTCTTTCCTAAAAGAAATAAAAAAAAACCCGGTTTTTTTAAACCAAAATTTTGAAAAACCGGGTTTGTGTAAAAAAAGCGTTGTCGGTTTTTGGTGGAAAAAATATTGAAAACGGCAGAAATCGTGGCTACCGAAGAATTCTCTAAAATAGTTCCTTAAAGACTTTAAGTTAAAGTAACAAAACAAACAACAAAACAAAAAATATATTGACAAGGAAAAAATTCAAATAAAGCAAAAGAGAAGAAAACCGGCTTTAGGTAGAAAAAAATGTTGACAAAGCAGAAATCGTGGTTTCCGAAGATTTTTCTAAAATATTTCCTTAAAGAAATAAAAAAAAACGGGGTTCCGAAATCAAAATTATGAAAACCCGGTTTTTTGCAAATAAAAAATTTATTGACAACTGAATAAAGAAAAATGTAGAACACCGGTTTTTGGTAGAAAAAATATTAACAAATAGTGTTTTCCGCAGAATTCTCTAAAATAGTTTCTTAAAGAAATAAAACCGGATTTCGAAACCAAAATTTTTAAAAACCGGTATTTTGTAATAAAAAATGATTTGGCAAGGAACAAACTGAATAAGGAGAAAAATAAAAAACGGTTTTTTTTTCAAAAAAATATTCGCAAAGCAGAAATCGTGCTTTCCGCAGAAATATCTAATAAGGTTCCTTAAAAAAATAACACAGTTGAACCGGTTTTTTTACAAAAAAAAATATTGGCGTAGTAAACTAAATACGTAAAAATCGTATCTTGTAAAACATACTCCAAAGCAGGGCTTTAAAGTAAATTCTCGAAAACGCAAAAAAAAAACCCTGTTATAACTGCTGGTATTTCGAAACTATTTTCGTGTTTAAAAAATTAATGAGAGAATGAAAGGAAAATATTCCTTTCAAAACCTATTCAGACAACATCTTATGTTTCAAGCACGAAAACTTATATTAAGAAAATCTAGCGGTTTCTGAAAATTACCTTTTACAAGTACCGGTTTCCGAGAAAAATTCGGTTTTTTTAAAAGGTAATTTTGCGGTTTCTTTTCAAAATCTATTCAGACAAAATTTTTGTTTCAAACATGAAAAGTTGCATTAAATGAAATCTACCGGTTTTTGGAAAATTACCTTTTATAAATACCGGTTTCCGAGAAAAATCCGCCTTTTGTTATGTGTTGGCATTTCGAAACAAAAAATATAAAAAACGGTTTTTAGAAAAAATATTGACGAAAAAACCTACATGGCGAAAATGTGTGGCTTTGGAAGAATTCTCTAAAAACTGCTCATTAAAAAAAAAAAAAACAATAAACACGGTTTTTTTGAAAACAAAATTTTGAAAAAACCGGCTTAAAAAAAGTATTGGTAGAGAATAGAAATCGGATCTTGCAAACGGATCTCCCAAATGAAGGAAATCGCCGAAAACAGCATTAAAAAAACCTACAACCGCAATTCAAAAAACAAAAAAAAACTTCGTGTTTAAAAAAGTAACGAAAGAAAATGAAAGCAAAATATGCCTTCTTCAAAATCTTTCCAGGCAAAATTTTTGTTTCAAGCACGAAAACTTATAAAAAAAAAGTCTAGCGGTTTATTAAAATAAATTAAAAATACCGGTTTCCGAGATTTATGAAAAATCCGGTTTTTGTTGTAAAATATAAAGAACCGAAAACCGTTTACAAATAATTCTCTAAAATCGTTCTTTAAAAAAATTAGTATTTCGGTTTTTTGAAGCCAAATTTAAAAAAAAAAAACGGCTTCTTCGGATCTTGGAAAAAAAAATTTTTAGATTTAAGAAAATTCAAAATCTTTAAAAATTTGTTCAGGCAAAATTTTGTTCACTAGTGTTGGATTTTACAAACCGAATGCATTTTTGTTGTACTTGCTGCTATTATATAATAATAATAATTATTATTATTATTTTTGTTGCTTTTATTTTTTCCCTCGTGCTCTGTCCAATTTCTCATGCTTGCCGCAACCACTGTCACATGCGTTTTCCTGCTGCAATTTTAAAATTTTGTCATTGGCGTGGATAACACAAACACGCACAGAGGACAATGTTTTTCTGTAATTTTCCCTTTCCCCACTGTTGGCCTCGCATCAGAAATGATGCGGCAAGTGTTGCCCTTGTCGATATCGCCGGCTGTCTTTCTCATTTTGTGTTGTTTTTGCGGCTGCATTGCGTTTTTCAACACATTTTCAAATTTTCACATTTTCTCTCTGTTGGATGTGCTGCTGCAGTTGCAACAATGCGCAAATAATTTTCACTAATCCAAATGACTTTTATTGACATATTAATTGCAGTCATTAAAAATTTGCGCTTTTTATTTTTGGCACACTTTTACCTCTCCGCTCAACGTCCCTTATACTATACACTCGTATTTTCATTCGGTGCGTGCCTTCACTTTATATTTATTGACAGTGCCCTGTGTGCATTCTTTGTCCAATATTTTGGCGGCTTACTGGGCTTCTTGTTCCATTTGTCGCCTCTTGCTCCGTTTCGGTTTTTTTGGTGAGGACTTCGGCTAGTGTCTTCTTGTTTTTGGATTCTTTCTTTTTGGCACAGCATAGGCACTTGTGGAGTTAGTTTTCTTTATTGTCGTTATTTATTTTGTAGTCACATTTGCACTTGCCGTTAATCTTTCTTTAAATATTTTTAGAAAAACTTGCAATTTGGCATTTTTGAAATGCCATTTTTGCTGGCGTGAATTTATTGTGTTGTAAAGGCTTTGTTTTGTTGTTGCTCTCCGTTCGGCCATCCATCCATCCATTCCACTTAAGCAGGCATGCATTTTATAAAATTTAATTGCTTTTTGTAATTAATTACTTACATGTCGTTGGAAAATTAGATTTCTTTCAAAACATGCATTTTTGTGCAACGTTTTCTAAAGTAGTGAATATTTACTTGTATAGAAGCATTTTAGAAGTAGATATTTCTCGTAAACGAGAAGAAACCTTTCCGACAGTTTGGTTGGAGTATTGCATGATGAAAATTGATAATCTCTCCAAACCTCTATTCCCACAAGCAAATTCTTTGAGTCTGTTCATAGATCCCGTTTTTTTTTTACTTTTCTACTTCATTTTGTGGTCCACGGAGGACGGTGGATGGTGTAAGCCCTAAGCAGTTGTCTTCTTGAAATTGATTTTCTGTGGTTAGCTCTGAATAGTTTGTCCTAAATATAGCCTTCTCGACAGGACTGCTTCATCGCTAAGTGCTTCCCAAGTGAATATTGACTTTAGAATTTTGTTAAGATTCTGAATCGCGCTCAATTGCACTGAAGGAGAGGTTGGTTGATTACAGTGGCGAGTCCCACTGACTTCAATTAGCGCCGAAGTGCCACGACTCGTGACTAGAGAACCAAAAGAATAGCGTCAAGGAGAATATCAATTCTAAGGCAAGTTCTGCTGCCAAATATCCATTCTGTTGAGTTTAGGTTTCTAAGCCCGACGTCCTTGAATTCCGAGAGGTTGTCGGAGAACGGCTTGACAAGCAAGGAATTTCATTCTGCCTTGGCAGTGCGAAGAATACTCGCGTAGCAGGTGCTCCACCGTCTCCTCCAATCCAGGGAGATTACAGCTGCGACGCAGAGTATTATGGTCAAATTCCAATTGGGCCGCGTAGGTACCAATAGCTCAATGCACTGTGAATACCGCAGTTAAGCGAAAATGTCCCTCTTGTCCCTCTTTAGAAGGGCTGAGGATTGTATTAAGGCCACATACCCTGCAGATCTGCAACCATTTCAATCTGGTTTTAGCCTCCTCGAACCAGTGCCGAGAGATTCGGCTCGTGATGACACAAGAACCTCCTACGCCTCTGCGATAGCAGCCGAGCCTTGCCTGGCTAGCTCATCAGCCATTGCGTTTCCGTGGATGTCGCGGTGCGCCGAAATCCAGATAAGAGATACGCTCTACCGGCTTGCTAAGCCGATGACCCACCCCCTACACTGCCTGACTAGGCTTGATGATACCGTTCCAGTTCCCAGATCAGAGCCGCCTGCCCATGCGAGAAGATTCCTATCCTGTTTTCGACGCCGACATTTTCCGTTGCAAGTAGAGCCTTGCCGAGCTCCTGTATGGCGAAAACTTCAGATTAAAAAACGCTCGCCGTTCCCGGCCTGATTGATATACATATAAGTTTCCGGCTGAGTTGTGAAAATAGTCGCTCCCACTCCACATGCGATTTTTGGCCTTTCGTAAAAACTGCAGCAACGAATCTCTGAGCGAGTTCATCACCTCCTCAGTCCTTCCTAGATAGAAAGTCAATCTCACATCTCACATTTGTATCGGAGCCTGTTATAGGACAGATATAATGTGTTCTCGTATTCATGTCGGAGTCGGTAGCATGGAGCAGAATAATACCATACGTGTATGTGCGTATGTATAGAGTTCCAACTGTCGCAACCGTGGGTCACCCTGATATGCCCTTTTCTTGACAAAAAGATCAATGGGCGGAATATTAGAAATCACATTACTAAAGTGGACTTAACATCAACGAAGAGGAGATAACATGAAAGTTTTCCTGTGTTATTTTTCGTTGTGGCAGAGAGTGTATGGCTTACTCCATTCTTATCTCCTTTGCCGATATCGTTAAACATACAGAGTTTGAATGTCATATTCATAAATAACTCGCCCATTGTCCCTGTTTAGTCTCGCTGGTATGCTAGAAGAATTTGCTATGTTCTCCAAAAGGTTGCTTTGTGAATGATTGTTCCGGAACTGTTCTTCAATCGGATCGTCACTGTTTCTCTTTTAAAAAGGTTATGTCAAATCATATATATATTATTTCTAATTGGTGTTTTATAAATATCCCTTTTTCTGCTCACATAATTTACCAAAATTAATAAGTAAGGCATCGTTTTAAAGGTATTAATTAGCTATGCATGCGACACGGTATTTTATTGGGCGTGGTACTTTATATGAAAAGTAAAGGGGGTAAAAGGGGGGTTTACCCCCGCAGCGGGGAGTGTTATGGAACCCACATAAAATGTATATCAAACTAAAGGGATTCAAAATACCTATCGAATGGTATAAAAATATTTGAAATCGGTTCAGTAGTTTTTAAGTAATTGCAATTTACAAAATGCATAATATAAACTTTGACCTTTAATAACTTTGGTTGTTGTTGTTTCCAAAAAAAAAAAATTCACTTTTATACTCAACTTAGCCTGTTTATCAATCCTCATACTTCGTTTTTTTGATTTCATAATTGTAGAAATTTCAAATTTGTACCAGATCGTGCTATTTTTTCAACTTTGTGGGGCTGGGGGCACCTCTAAACATGCGAGTAGGTCAATAAAATTTTAAAGGCTTATTACTGGGCTAGAAAGGTGCCGTTCTGGCTTTGGAACAAATTGAATTTCCAAAAAAAAATGTTCACTCCACCTTAATATATAAGAGTATATCAAAACGATCAGGATGAAAAAAATGATTGAACCATGTCCGTCCGTCCGGCCGTATACAATCTAACTTGCGCAAAAATAGAAATATTTTAATGAAATTTGGTACATAGATTCTAATGGGAACAGAGAAAATTGGGGTTGAAAATAAGGCATATGTGTGTATTTCGAAAAGCACGTAAAACATGATAATTCAATCACTAATAAAGCCCGAGTGATGAAATTACGTTATGCAGTTATGAGGAAACGTGCTAAAATTTTGAAAAATGGGCCAAGAGGAGCAAATTTTCAAAGATTTATAAGTCAAAACTCAGGAACTGTAGCAGATAAATCGATTAAGCCAAGGCAAACGTGTGGAAAAAAATTACCCAAGTCGGCAAGAACCACATACGCACATAAAAATATATATAAAATATATAAAAATATATATAAAATATATAAAAATATATTGCACATACCTATATAGGAATAATAAAAACATTTTATGCGATATCTTTGTCAAACATATATCTAGGTAATTCATTGAAAGTTCCATAAGGTCCACCAAACCAAATAAATAATAAGTTTTTTAAAATGGGCGTGACAGCACAAACCATACCGACTGGCGCCACGTATGTTTTGTTATTTTTTGCGCAAAATGCGCACGGGTCCGGCTAGTTTCTTTTATTTTCTTTTTTTCCTATCGCCGAATGGGTGTGTAAGACATAATTTAATCAGAAGCCGAACTTGAACTTTGGCTTAGTTTTGTTAATTCAAAAAATTTTTACAAATTACTTACTATTTAAATTTTCCACATTTTCTATCAATTTCTAATAAGAATTTTACTTCTTTTTTATTTCAGGTAAGCGAAAAAATCATTGTATGTAATTCTTATTCACCAAAGTGAGCAACAGAAGCAAGTAAGTTTTCTTAAAAGAAAATATATATCTATATATATAAAAATGATTTGGTATTTAATTGTAACGCTAAAACTTGAAAACGGCTGAACCAATCAAATACTTCCTTAGGGGGGGTTTGTTTGTTGTTACCCCGCGAAGGTTTAGTCGAAGAAAAAATTAAAAAATATTAGGGGGGCGTGGCACCTCCCATACAACCTTAATTTTTAAAGCTGATTATCTCTAAAACAGTTTAAGGTAGGGAACTGAAAATTGGTATAGAGGTAGATGATATCAAAACCCTTCTCACTCAGAAAATTGGGGGTTATCAGAAAAGGGGGCGTGGCACCTCCCATACAACCTTAATTTTTAAAGCTGATTATCTCTAAAACAGTTCAAGGTAGGGAACTGAAAATTGGTATAGAGCTAAATGATATCAAAACCATTCCCACGCACAAAAGTGGGGGTTATCGGAAAAAGGGGCGTGGCACCTCCCATACAAACTTAATTTTTCATGCTGATTATCTCTAAAACAGTTCAAGGTAGGGAACTGAAAATTGGTATAGAGCTAGATGATATCAAAACCCTTCTCACTCAGAAAATTGGGGGTTATCAGAAAAGGGGGCGTGGCACCTCCCATACAACCTTAATTTTTAAAGCTGATTATCTCTAAAACAGTTTAAGGTAGGGAACTGAAAATTGGTATAGAGGTAGATGATATCAAAACCCTTCTCACTCAGAAAATTGGGGGTTATCAGAAAAGGGGGCGTGGCACCTCCCATACAACCTTAATTTTTAAAGCTGATTATCTCTAAAACAGTTCAAGGTAGGGAACTGAAAATTGGTATAGAGCTAAATGATATCAAAAACATTCCCACGCATAAAAGTGGGGGTTATCGGAAAAAGGGGCGTGGCACCTCCCATACAAACTTAATTTTTCATGCTGAATATCTCTAAAATTGTTTACGCTAGGGGCTTGGAAATTGGTGTGGAGATAAACGATGACAATTCCATATTAACGCAAAATAATAGGAGTTATACGAAAAGGGGGCGTGGCACTCCCCAACAACACTTAATTTTTTAAGCTGAATATCTTTAAAAGGATTTAAGTCAGGGACCTGGAAATTGGTACAGAGCTATACGATATCAAAACAATTTTTGCGCAAAAAAGTGTAGGTTATCGGAAAAGGGGGCGTGGCACCTCCCATACAAACTTAATTTTTCAAGCTGAATATCTATAAAAGCGTTTAAGGTTGGGACCTAAAAATTTATCAGGAGATTAACGATATCAACAGCGTGCTTCTGAAAAAAACAGTAGTTTTGGGAAAAGGGGGCGTGGCACCCATGCGTTCTTAATTTTTAAGGCTAAATATCCTTAAAAGCGTTTATGGCATGTACATAGAAATCACTATGCAGATATACGATATCAATACCATGTTCACCCAAAAAAAAAAAGATTTATCGAAAAATGGGGCATTGCACCTCCCATACGTACTTTTCAGGCTGAATATATCTAAAGGGGTTAGAGGAGGGGCCTGAAAACCATTATGGAGGTATACTATATCAATACTCTTACTTAGTTAAAATAGCCAATACTCAGTGAAAATAAATATCCGGAACAGAAAACTAAAAATGTTGTGTATCGTGCAGCCTTAAACTGAATACTAAAAGTATATATTTTTGAAGTTGTATACACAATGAAGTAGTGAAAAATCGTTAATTTTCTATTAAAAATAATACCGGTGTAATAACAATTTTTGAAATGAAATTAATAAAAAAATGTATTTTGGGCAGAACGAAGTTTGCCGGGTCAGCTAGTTTCATACATAAGTGTTTTTTAATTATGTATGTATATTGGAACTCGCTCATACAATATCCCGAAATGTCTTGGTAATTGTCTATGAAATACATCACAATCACTCTGCATGTAGGTACATAATTACGATGCCCGCTAGAAAGACATTTGAGGTGTGTCGCCATGAGACAACAGCAGTTTTGTCTACTGAATTTATGCATGAAAATCAGTATAGCGATTTAATAGATCATACAAAAGCTTTAAAAAGTGTATTGCTTTACACACAAACAGAAATACATTCAGTTGCAAGTAATCAAGCTTAATTGCAGTCAACAGTCTATGTCTGCTTTATGTACTATAAATATTTAATGCCGTGCACGCGCCTGAAGATATGCAACGGAAAATAGGTAACTATGCGTTTGCAGTTTGCAGCAAATATTCACGCACATGCACACTAGGGCGGAGTGAATTGGGGCTTTTTTTGAAATTTTGGAAATTTCCTCGAATTTTCAGAATTTTTGTATAAGCTTGTAGACACTGATTTAAACATATTTCATCGGAAAATTTCGTATATTTTTAGGAGAAATTAGCAAATTAATTTTATCTAGCAAATGAATTTTATGCCTCTGGAGCATTTTGTCCATTCTTTAATGGAATTGGGGCACCTCCAAATAAATGACTAGGCCAATAATATTTTGCAGTCTTACTTCTGTACTAGAGAGGCAACTTTCTGCAGGTAGACCAATAATGATTTAAATAAAAATAGGTAAAAAAACTTTTTAAGTTAAACGGCTTTATGTTATACATACATTGCAATGTTTAAGATAAATGTACTAAAAACCAAAAAATAATAGAATAGATACAGTCGTGGGAATTATAAACATTTGCATAGACTAGACTAAAATAAAACCGTGGGGCACGTCAATTGTCTACAAATTATCGACTTAATGTGCGATAGAAGAATCGTTTAATTCGTCGTTAGGCAGTTGGCCCGCAGACGGTGAGGAAAATACTTACTATTTTCTTGCTCATGGAAATTCCAATAGTTATACACTCCATGTTAATAAAAGAGATGTTTCAACTAGTCTATCGTTGGACATTCACACGAGGAATCGTTTCACTGCTCGTAGTTTGTCTTTAATCGACAAAACATATGATAAAAGTACTACTCGCTCACCACTATGAAACCCTAAAACTTGCTAGCTTTTTTCCACATTCTAGCCCTACTTATCACACGTCCATCGTTGTCGGTTGAACAACTGCCTAATTATAGTGTAAAATTACAAAAAAAACATTTTAATCAACGATTGTAGACAATTGACGTGCCCCACGGTTTTATTTTAGTCTAGTCTATGCAAATGTTTATAATTCCCACGACTCTATCTATTTTATTATTTTTTGGTTTTTAGTACATTTATCTTAAACATTGCAATGTATGTGTAACATAAAACCGTTTAACTTAAAAAGTTTTTTTTACCTATTTTTATTTTCTAGTTTTTAGTTTTTATTTCGCATTCTGTTTAATTCATTTAGTGCTTCATTATTGCAAGGTTTCTTGCCCGTTAGTTTATTGCAGTCCAACGCCTCTATACGTAGTCCCTGCAAAGTTCTTACTCTACTAAGAGCCACGTAGGCTTGACCTTCTTCAAACAGTTTCGCACCTAAGATTTTCAGTTTTAATTACCCCGATCTCAGCTCCACCTAGCGGAATTTTTTTTTAAGAAAATATTTCTTTTCAAGGTAGTAATACATGTTCTGAATTTCAGTCAAATCGGACCATAAATGCGATTTTTGTAAATATAGCTACCCACGCGCCACTTATCGGAAGTTTTTTTTAGGAAAATATTTCCTTTCAAGGTAGTAATACATGTTCCGAATTTCAGCCAAATCGGACCATAAATGCGATTTTTGTAAATATAGCGACCCACGCGCCACCTATCGGAATTTTTTTTCATAATATTGCATTGTCATCGGGGTTATACATGCGTACAAAATTTCAGATTAATCGGTTGACAGGAAGAGGGTGACATTTGAATTACTAAATTTGACCCAAGAATAAAACAAACGGGGTGAGCTAAATAAAACCGTTTAAAAAAAGCCCCAATTCACTCCGCCCTAATGCACACATATCCTTATATGTATGTAAGTATATTTGCTTACTGGTAGACAGAGAGACGCACTTCAAACTGAAAAAAAAAACATACGCACACACACAATCATGAAATTATTTTTGCTTCTACGCACTTTTATGTCACACGCAGCCATAATAATAATAACAACAACAAATATAAACACAAAACACAGCAGTGGCATTTTATTATAGACAACTAAAACAAAAAAGTTATTATAACAACAAAATGTTATATAAACAACTACAAAAACAATATTAGTATGTTTGCATAACAACAACATGCAGTCCTTGTAGACTTAATAAGAAGCATTGCGCCAAATAACACCAGGCAGACAGGCACTCTATTTATTTGTGTGAACCACACAAAACCCCCAACCCAGCACATCCTCCCCAAAAACCGCCAGTCCTTCACATCCCCCCAACCCTGCACATCACCCCAAAACCATCAGCCCTTTACACCCCCCAACCCTACACATCACACACCAAAGCCACCAAGCCTTCACATCCCCCCAAGACCATCATAGCCTTTTAACATTCAAACCATAAAAACCCCCAAACCTTCACATCGCCCCCCCAAAAGCCTTAACCCTATAACACTCAAACCCAAAATCTTCAACCCTACACCGCCTGCTGTGTCAACATTACGCATTTCGAACTGCCCATTCTCACATTCTCTGTACCATTCCACGTGCCTCTCAATCATCCAACGCATATTTTAGTCGCTCAGTATCGCTCTCGTGCATTCAGTCTCTCTCTCTCACACAGCCGGCTGCCAGTTTGAGTGGCTCAGCCGAAAAAGGTATAGAAAGAAAAGAAAGCAATCGTCGCCGCGACACATCGTGACGCGTCACAATAACAACAAGCAACAGCGGCAACAACGACTAGCGGCAACCCCACTCAAAGACGCCCAACTTAGACGACGCCGAATCGAATGTTACATACATACTTACATAAGTATGTGCACAGCTGTATTCAACAGCCGATGCTGTTGTCGTTCACGATGCCAAAGAAAAGTCCTAAAAATCCTTATAGTTACAAACAACCAACATGTGTACAACTATCTACAGCCGTCCACAAATACACAAATAAGTGAGATAAATCTCTTCGGGGTTTTATTTTCTATGTGGCAGTAGAAAAAGTAGGCGAAAATTTTTCACATTTGCCACATATTTCGCAAAACGTCTAGTCACCAAAGCGACGTAGGCGCAAAGTTTCGATGAAGCTCAGAAACTTATGTTAGCCATCAGGCAACACAGCGGATTTACAAAGTTTACAACAAAGTTTTGCAAAGTATGTCTGAAAGTTTTTGGTTTGTGCACTCAAACATTCACATATAAGCCAAAGAGAAAAGAAAAAGCAGAAGCAGCATATACTCTCCTTTCGAGACAGAACATTTCATATACATACACATTCTGTGTCTAGTCAAACAACAACAACAAAAAAAAAAAAAATGGCGAGTATTCAATATGACAGCCACCATATGCAAAATCAACCGAGTTCTTCCGCACCACAGCCACTGACTGACTGACACGCGCTTGGCTAGTGGTAGACGCGGCGCTAGGAGGGGTTTGTATTGCAACGCGTTGAAGATACAGAGATGTAGAGCGGGATTATTGAGACTCAGACTGAGTTTGAGACAGTGGCGGCAGACGCGTATCGCACATATGGGCTAATCCTGGGTAACGCACGCGACATTCGTACGCATATAATCAATGATAAAGGAGGGAAACAACGAGAGGATTACATGTTTATTTTATCTAATGCAAAGCACTACCAGAGTACTACATTCACGAGAAAATTTAAGCTGGAGTAACAGTTAAGTTCTGATATACACGCAAATTTATAGCGGTAACGCACGCGACAAAAAATATAAGTTATTTTTTAATGTGTCTGGAAGTATGCAAAATTTAGCGAATTTTGCACAATAATATATTTACTAAAAATGAGGAAATGAAGTTCGAAGAGTACCTTAGGTTCGTAGATTTAGGAAATTTTAAAAACATTTCTCTAATTTTGTTTGTGGACTATAATAGTAGTACTCACGCGACAGTAACGCACGCGACAAAATTTCCCAATGAAAAAATATAAAACAAAAATTTTTTTTAATTCTCATTTTTAATGAATTTTTAGCAAAGAATGAATAAAAAAGTACGTTTAAAGTATTTTGATAGAATAAGTAAAAAATAACTTAAAACTAGGTACGTTGTACTTTAATTTTTTCTTCGGCGAATAAGTTGTTCGAGCAACCTCAATAAAGTCGCCACCGATAATGTTTGGAACACTTTTCCATAACTTAAAGAGATAAAGTCTGTATCGGAGATGCCACGCCTCCTTTTCCAATAGCTCCCATTTGACATTTTTTATGTCCCTACAAATTTCCAGGGTCCTACCATGAACACTTCCAGAGATACTGAGTATAAAAAATTTGGGATATATGGGAGGTGCCACGCCCTTTTTTGTAATAACGCTCATCTCTATTGAGCTTGGCATCTCGTTAGTATATCATCCCAAGTTCTAAGCCTTACAAAGAATATTTTCAGAAATACGTATACAGTATGAAACGTTTTGTTTGTATGGGAGGTGCCACGCCCTTTTAACTTTTTTGAAATTATTTTCCAATAGAACTTTCTCCAGACAATACTAAACTCAACAAAAAAAGAATTATCGAAATCGTTCCATCCGTTCAGGCGTGATGCGATGACCAAGGAAAAAGTGATTAATTTTTTTTATATATATAGATTGAATTTTTGCACTTACGGTAACGCACGCGACAAATTTAAAACACACATAAATTGGTAACATTCAGCTTTCGGACAACACTGATTTTATTTTTGGAAAAAGGTACACAAGCTTACTTTGTCACTGAAATTTCTTTTTATTTCAAGTGGTTTCCTAGGTTTAATAACTATTTATATAGTTTTTTGGTAACGCACGCGACAAAAGGGTAAGCGAAAATTTAAAGTAAAAAAACTCCTTTATTCTTACTAGCTTCGCAAATTTTATACTCTTATATTAAATTACGTTCTAAGTAGAATGATTAGAGCGTGTAACAATAACATAACTGTCTTTTCAATAAACTAAACCCGCGAAGACGCTCCGGCCAAGAAAGCATTTCTATCGAAACCCGCTGAACGCAAAAGAAAAGGGAGACCTCCACTGCGTTGGGAAAATCAGGTGGACAGCGATGCTGCCTCCCTAGGTGTTCCCAAGTGGCGCCATGCTGCACGAAACAGAAGCAATTGGCGCGCTCTGTTGGACTCGGCCAGAATCGTCTAGACGGTTAAGCGCCAATCAAGAAGAAGAAACCCGCGAAGAAAAAAATGATACTTTGCTAATAAAAAAGCCTTAGGGCCGTTTACTCAACCTCTGATTAACGCTAACCACGGTTAAAGTCCGGTTAAACATCATTATCGACTTCATCAAACCATACATTTAACATGCGGTCGATAATGCAGTCTATAACTTAACCGGGCCTTTATCCTCCGGTTAGCGTTAATCAGAGGTTGAGTAAATGGCCCTTAGTGAAAATTATTTTTTTGGCGATTTTTCTCAGCCTGAGTTTAAGAACGAATAGAAAATGCTTATGTTTTTCTAACATGTACATGTATTATCTTCACTAACAAATACCAAAAAAAAAGTTCGGACCATTTTTTATTTCATGCTCTTGGTTGACTTTTTCAGGATTAGCCCATATGTATCTCTAATGTGTTGGCACGACTGGCAGTAATGAAAATTTCCTGTGTATTAGTGGAGATATCTGTGTAACAGTGAACTGCATAGGTAGATTATTGGTTTTCCTGGGCGGCACGGTTGAACAATCTCGGCGGCCCCAATTAGCACACGAAGCTCCATTTTGATGCACATAACTCAGCGGGACCTTCGGAGCCTAATTGTGCTAAGTGGAAACTAGCAGCCCTACAACCTAAGTCATGGAATCAATGGTGTTGTGGGTTGTTGCTAGAGTTCGCTGGTATGTTTAAACCATTTCGATTGATCGATGAACCTACTTAGGCTGGCTAGACTGTGCAGTCGACTATTGCGCTTAGATTGGGCAGCACAAAATTGCCGAAGAAGGTGTCGTGTCTGATGTGAGCAAAAGTCGGGCATTCCCATAGGTTAGGTTGGCTGGATACAGTATTCCATCATATAGACCACATACGGTCCTTTCGGAATGCAAAACTTCGCAAGTTTTAGTATTTTGTGTATTTTCCGAAGAGTATTTTTGTGTTTTTATGATGAACATTTTGTTCACCACTAGATTCCACAACAGGAGTGAGAGTACTCCTCCTTGTCGGGTGCCCCTTAGACCGTATCGCGGAAGGAAGCGAACAACATATATTCCACGGAATGTTGAACGTGTTTTATTTCGGGTTCTATTGAAGCGATCGAAATAGTTCTTTTGCAAGAGGTTAATGATTTTTGACTACGTTTAACATGCAGGCATAAAAATTTGCACTAGGGTGGTATAAACTAAGTACTGGGTGGTAGTGACCCCAATGACGCACATAGGGTTAATAATATTCCATGGTATAAGGCGTCCTTTCAAGCCAAAGACATTGGTGTATTAAACTTAGAGATCGGACTATAAATACCGAAGATATGAGAAAAATAAATTTTAGCGACATCTAGCGGCGTCCAAAAAAAAAAATAAAAAACTTTTCCGGAAATGTTTTCCAAAAAGACATCATATGTGGGGGCGTACGGCGAACTTTATTTTTGCGTCCCTATAAGGCGAGACGGCCTAGTGACATCTTCGAAAGGCCCCACCCAACCGTTACCGTCCAACAACTCAAAAGGTCCTCGATACAGCGCTGACTGATTGGAGATATTCCGATCCATTCGCACCCCTTCAACAGCGCCGCAGCAGAGACGTTGCTTAAGGCACCCGGAATATCAAGAGCGACACCTATCGCACTCCCTGTATTGAATGGCATTTTCGATATGTTGTTGTCGCATAGGAAGTGTGGATTGATTGCTCGCTGTCCTCTTGAATGCAGCTTCGACATATGTTGTCAAAGGGGATCTCTAGTCCTTCAGCGTATTTACTGAACAACCACTATACTGCAATCGTGGCTCTTATCTGCAAGATGTCCTATCTGTAACTTTTCTTGTGGCATCATAAGCCCTCAATGTTTGTGGTCTTACAAGTATCCTCGCAGTTCCATCGAAGAGTAGTCTGGTGTCGGAATTTTAGCTGGATGTCTCGTTTTATAGATGTGTGTGGGCAGCTCAGTTTGGCTGCTCTGCTAACGTCCGTGGCTGCCCTCGCTTTCGCCAATTCGTCAGTCTTCTCATCACCATCGATGTTCCTGTGATTAGGAACTCATATGGTGAATATGTATAATCCTATAGCGGCCGCTGCTTGAAGCATGTCCTTGCAGATGCGTATGGTTGTTGTAGATGTCGTGAGGGGTGAGTTAAGCGCCATGAGCGCAACCTTCCTGTCGGAATATTCATATATGCACCTTGTCTCCTCTTACCATCTGTTTCAGTAGGAGCTCACAAGCCCTTTCAATGCCAAAAATACTTCCGCTTGGAAGATGCTGGCTGAACTGGAACGACGGTATGAAAGAGACGCATTAAGTACTTCAGAGAAAACCGCAGCTCCAACACTACAGTCCATTTTGGATTCGTCGGTGTAGATTGAGTTTGCTTTCTGCTTGCGCACGCTGTTTCTCTTCTACTACACTTCTTGAAGGGAATGTCACATTGAAACTCTTTGCGAAACTTAATGAGGGAACAAAGAAGCCCCAGATGTCTCAGAGAGCCTACTGAGAATGCTGCTATGACCGCACCGTCTTGC
This sequence comes from Urophora cardui, assembly GCA_960531455.1. Lineage (NCBI taxonomy): Eukaryota > Metazoa > Arthropoda > Insecta > Diptera > Tephritidae > Urophora > Urophora cardui. The sequence continues at coordinate 30,663,749 of OY482674.1, read as the reverse complement.
CGTCCAGCAACGCGACTGCCGTAGTCATAAGAAACGGAATTATTTTTAAGTAGCTTGAAGGCGTTAGTAACTTATATCAGTTCTCTGGATGTGTTAGCATGGGAGTGTAATTCGTTAAGAATCGCTCGGCACATTTTTTCCGTGCATGCTTTGCTTTGGAGATCGGGTGCGTGGCGAAGTGAGTGAGTGGGTGGATGGGTGTGTGGTTGGATTAGTGTGTAGAGACGACGAATGGCGTTGGCAAAGGACTTTGTATTTGTATTTTGGCACAATACGGAATTTTCTTTCATAGTTGAGCTTCTGTGTATGTGTTCGTGGGTGTGTTTCTGCTGCTGCTCTGTGAAAAGGACATTTGTTAGAAAGAAGTGTGTACCCTCACGGAAAAAAAAGTTAGTTGCAAAAATAAATATATTAAAAAGTGATTTATATTCAACTAATTTTAAAGTAGCTTTAAACAAATGCAGCGCGGGACAGTTTCTTGTATATGTACATATTTATATGTAAACACATGTTTTCAGATCTAAGTATGCCAAGATTGTTTTTTCCTTTTTTTGGTTACCGTTTTTCAGCTTCACTTCCCATTAAACACTGAAAACGAAATTCTCAAACGGAGAAAATATTGTTTCATATTTATCATTTGAAAATTAAGATAAATTCAATTGTTTCTCAAATATTGTTTATCAACTTGAGAAAATTTGCGAAATTTGAGGAAAATTTGCTTCGCATTTTTACCATTTCTTGAATTTCGACATCAAATGCAGGATTAAGTTATTTATATGAAACTAAAAGTAAAGTAGTTGAAAAGAAACTCAAGATAAAGTTATTTATTTTAAACTACTAGTAAAGTAGTTGAAAACAAATGCAGGATAGGGCAATTGACTGCTTGCTATGACATCGCCGTGTTAAAAAAGTCAGTTCATTGCAAAGGAAAAAGTCACATTTTCAATTAGTTGTTATTGAAAATAAAGTAGTTTATAAAGTGATTTAAAATTAATTAAATTTCCTACAGGGTACCTACATACTATGTATTAGATATATATGTATTTATGTATATATGTATTTATGCATGTAGAACTGCTGTTAACCGTAATACATTTTGTATTAAGGTCTTTGGAATCGAGAGCTATGTAAATATGTATATGTAAGACGTGACGGGCAACTTTTTTCTTGCTACTTGTTTCATTTTCGTCTCGTGTGAGTAGTTGGAGGTCGGTCAATGCCCCCCCAAGCGCCAGCGGCACAGCTGTGGCAGAGAAATGTGTATATATGTATGTATGTAATAAAGATTCGCATAAATTTTTTGTAGGTTAATAAATGTGTGTATATTATGTATGTACGTATTACTTAAGTATGTATCTAAGTGTGATATAAATAAAGAAATTTCGCTGAAAGTTTTGTTTTTATGATAGTTGGAGGTATTTATTACATATGTACATTTTTGAATGTACATATACATATTATTTCCTCGAAAAAATATAGCACTATGCAGACATTTTTTTGCATTCCGGCGAGGCTGCCAAATTTCTATTTAGAAACATTTTATAGCTAACACCCAAATTTTTCTGAGGAAAATATCTGGCGAATTTAACTCTTCTTTTTTCTCCATTAAACGTATTTAATAAAACCACTGATCCATTTAAAGCTATCGCGTGTAAATAAGTCGGAAAACTCTGTTTCTTTTTAATTGGTGCGTAACCGTCTAGACGATTTTGGCCGAGTCCAATAAAGCGCGCTAGTCATGTTTGTTTTGTGCTATCTGGCGCCATTTCGAAATACCAAGGGAGTATGAGTCAGTCTGCAACTGATCTTCCCAACGCAGTGAAGGTCTCCCTTTTCTTCTGGCTTTAGCGGGCTTCGATGGAAATACTCTCTGGGCCGGCAAACCTTCATCCATTCTCACGACATGATGCGTCCAACGCAGCCGCTAGCTCTTTATTCGCTTAACATGTTTTTGACTGCGTAAAGCTCGTACACCTCATCATTAATTCTCCGTCGATACTCGCTAACGCGCAAAGATTCATAAATCTTCCGAAGAACTTTTCTCTCGAATACTCCAAGTGCCAGCTCGTCTGATTTTGACATCGTGCATGCTTCTGTGACGACTAGAAAGATGAGCGTCTTATAGAGCGTGATTTTTGTTCATCGAGAGGGCGAACTTTACTTTTCAATTGCCTACTTAGTCCAAAGTAGCACTGATTGGCAAGAGTGATTCTTCGTTGGCCTTCCGTGCTGACATTATTTTTGGTGCTAATGCTGGTTCCTAAATAGATGCAGTCCTTAACGGAATACTCTACTTACTGCATATACATATGTCGTTTGGATACATGTTTATCCTGTTAGGTTCTTAATATGTTCCTTTGGCCGTTATTGCCTAGAAATGTTAAAGAGTTTGGACTTCACACGATTGTACATTCAGCTACAACCCTATAAAAGCACCAGGAAAGTTAGACATAAAACAAAGAAGGAATGGGTCACTGTGATGATTTAATATTCAGTATCTTATGTACATTAGGCCGTCTCACTTTATAGGCACCACAAAAGGTGCGCCGTACACCCCCGATATGATGTCTTCCTGGAAAATATTTGCGGAAGAATTTTTATTCCTCTTTTTTGGACGCCGCTAGATGTCGCGCAAACACATTTTTCTTCATATCTTCGGTATTTATAGTCGGATCGGAGAGTTTACTACATCAATGCCTTTTCAATGAGAGGAGAGCGGTTCTTACCTTGTAATCGCATTAACCCTATGTACGCCATTGATGTACTTACCACCCAGTACTTATGTAGTTTCTACGATCCTAATGTACCTTTTGTATGCCGCCATGTTAATCGTCGTCCAAAATCATTGATCATTTGTGAAAGCAGTATTTCGATCCCTGCAGCAGAAACCGAAATAAAACACACTTACCTACCGAGTAATATAACTTGTTTGCTTTTCTGCGGCCTTTTAGGTTCTATTGAAAAAGTTTTTTTCTCCGGAGACCCCTAATGAAATTTTATGGCGAATAATTTTCTAGAATATTTTAACCCTCTAACACCCACACGAAAACGATTTTTGGCCACTTTTTTAGAAAGTCTTAAAAAAAATTGTATATTTGAGTTCGAACTTTTTTTTTGCGTCACAGTCTAATGTCCATATGAGCCTACTATGTCTTGCCCAACTCAACTTTGGCGAAAAGCTTTTAGTGCCGCCCATTGCTAGCTGGACTGTTTAATGTGTAAAGTAATAAGCAAACATTTTCTTTATTGATCGCAAATAAACTACAGCCAAGGAGTAGCAAAAAAAAAAAATAAAATAAAATAAAATGGGCATATGAGCATATGAAAATACAAAACATAGTAGGTACAGTGCCGAACTAAAGTATTGGCACAGCAAGATGCTTCAACTTTAACACTGTTTTTTGGCCGCATATGAAGAGATTTCAAAAAAATAAAAAACATCCCTGGATAGAATGATAAATTGTTAACCATTTCCATTTTATTTCATTTAATTATCTCTTTTATTGAATTAACGGCAGCGATTCTAAGAAAAAAAGTACTGTTTTGGGCTGAACAAAAGTATTGGCACAGCTAAATATTATTGTCTATTTTGCGCTTATTTATCTGTCTAGCAACTTTTTTTAATTTGTCATGCTACGAGAATGTGTGGCATACGTACGTTGCTCTTAAAATACGAGCCGCGGACGTCGCAGTGTCTTAAATAAGTAGATTTTCCATTAAAGTGACTAGCAAAAAAGCGAAACCGCCGAATCTCGGCGAAAAATTATGTCGCATTAGCATGATTATGGAAAATCATTCTCTGAGATTGGTGAAATGATGGACAGAAACCGCCACACTATTCGGAGCATTGTTCAACGCTTCAAGAAGGCTTATCTTTGCAAAGTGTACAAAGAACGGATAGACCTACGGCTTTAAACGTCCCTAAACGCAGTCAGATAGTAAGAAGAGTGAAAAAAAAATTGTAGAATATATTCCACCAACATTGCAGATTAGGTTAAGACAGAATTCGGAAGAAATATGCACGCCATAACGATCCGGGGAGCCTTACAGGAAAATAACTATCATTCCCGTGTAACTAGATGCAAGCTGTTATGGTTTCCCCACACAGTTTGCCGGTCATCAAGTTGGAAAATACTTAATTTTTTTTTTAATCCGAGTAAAGAACATTGTTTCAGCAGTTACTTGGCTTACTTAATATTCCTTTACATGAGCTAAACGTTTATTTAGGCTTATTTTTGGAATAAGGGGCTTTCGGATAGCTATACGAGAATGGTAGTTATTTTCATATACGGCTCCCCGGATCATTATGGCGTGCATATCTCTTCCTAATTCTGTCTTAACGTCATCTGCAATGTTGGTGGAATATATTCTACGATTTTTGTTTACTCTTCCTACTATCTGACTGCGTTTACGGTCGTTTAAAGCCGTAGGTCTATCCGTTCTTTGTACACTTTGCAAAGATGAGCCTTCTTGAAACGTTGAACAATGCTCCGAATAGTGTGGCGGTTTCTGTCCATCATTTCACCAATCTCAGAGATTGATTTTCCATAATCATGCTAATGCGACATAATTTTTCGCCGATATTCGGCGGTTTCGCTTTTTTGCTAGTCACTTTAATGGAAAATCTACTTATTTAAGACACTGCGACGTCCGCGGCTCGTATTTTAAGAGCAACGTACGTAAGCCACACGTTCTCGTAGCATGACAAATTAAAAAAAGTTGCTAGACAGATAAATCAGCGCAAAATAGACAATAATATTTAGCTGTGCCAATACTTTTGTTCAGCCCAAAACAGTACATTTTTTCTTAGAATCGCTGCCGTTAATTCAATAAAAGAGATAATTAAATGAAATAAAATGGAAATGGTTAACAATTTATCATTCTATCCAGGGATGTTTTTTATTTTTTTGAAATCTCTTCATATGCGGCCAAAAAACAGTGTTAAAGTTGAAGCATCTTGCTGTGCCAATACTTTAGTTCGGCACTGTATATACCAGACCTGGGTAATATCAAGTACCAGTACGACTTGTGACAAGTACATTTTAAAGGAATTGGCATTCCCAAAATTTTCAAGTACAAGTACAAGTAGAAGTAATTGCAAAATAATCGAAGTTTTAGCAAATACTTCAAAGTATTTGGAAAGAATTGAAAGTACTTGAAAAGAATTGAAAAATGTACTTGAATCGATTTATAAATAATTGAAAGTACTTGAAAATAATTAAAACTTCGATTCAAGTACATTTTTCAATTATTTTCAAGTACTTTCAATTCTTTTCAAATACTTTGAAGTATTTGCTAAAACTTTAATTATTTTGTAATTCCTTGTACTTGTACTTGAATATTCCTAAAGTACTTAGTACGGACTAATTACTTCAAGACCAAAATATAAAGTATTTAAGTACGTAATAGTCCAATTACTACTCAGTATTACCCAGGTCTGGTATATACTAATGGTATTCAGGAGCATATGTCTGCATTAGGCTGGTCCCCAAATGTATGTAGACAAATTTTGTAGCATTTCTTCCTCAACCTCACCGCCTATATCGCTGCTAATATAGTCGAAGATACAAAATATAAATTTTGGTTCTGATCGGCGACGATTAAGGGGTGTCGCATAGAGATCCCATATGGTTATTTGAACTTTGACCCCTATGCGACACCCCTTAACCGTCTCCTATCGGGATCAAAATTTATATGGGGTTTCTTTTACCATACTTTAACCGATTTATGGCGTTGAGACTGAAAAAAAGTGTTGATTTTATTTAAGTACCACCCTAATGTACATACATACTATGTGTCCATCTACATCATTGTGTGCTATCTTCTTAGGTCAAGTCAGTTGTTTCGGCATTAAGGCGTTGTGTGCCAAAAATCGCTTAACTGTCAGCCTGGAGGTAGGTACATATCGCCGTTTAAACTTCATAACTGCCTAAGTGAAACTTTCATAACCACCTAACCGACATTTGTGCCAAAAATTAAAATTGAATTCCTGACGCACAACTCTACGACTCCAGAGCTGAAAATAAAATTAGAGTGAAAAGACCAAAGACCCAAAGACCAAATTGATGGTATGGTTCGCTAGAGCTGGGCGCCAAAACTTAAAGTTTGGCAAATCTCAATTTTGGCATAGATGGTCATGAAAGTTTCATTTAGACGGTTATGTAGTTTAAACGACGGTATGTAGATACATAACTCCCACTCGTAAAAGCTGGATTTCGGTGGCAAACAAATAAATGAAAGCACGAATAGTTACTTGTGTAGGTACTCGTATGAGCTACAAAAAGACTTTGCTTAGAAAGATGAGCAGCATTAAAAATTTATGAGTGTGGCAACGTTGGCTCAGTGCATGGCTGGCAATAGCAATAAAAACAAAGAGAAAAAAAACAACAAAGAGAAACAAAAAAAAAAAACAACTACAACACCAAACATAATAACAAAAACAAGAGGGAGGAAAAACAACGACAACCGCAATAAAAACTACTACAACAACAATAACGACCGCCCAAAATATCCTCGAGCGCTATAACAGCCATGACAGCAGCACTAAGCTAACAATGCCAATAACAAATAAAAATAAAAATGCCAATAAAAACAAAAAAAAAAAAAAAAAAAAACGATCAGCAAATTCCAATTCACTTGAGTGCAGCAGCGAACAAATAAAAAGCAACAAATATAAAATATTAATATGTTTGTAACATGTTAGACAGTTTTGACTGTTGCAACAAAGTGCAGCCGCCGCGCTGCGCACGACTCAAGTAAGCTTTGTGCGGTTGGTCTGTCAGTCGGTGGGTTTGTGCCATCTATACAGAGACGGTCGGTCACATGTGTCAAATGTAGAAGTGACGCTTGACTGGCTGGGCTGGGCTGGGCTGCATCACTCGTTGCTTCATTCGTTCGTTTGTTTGTTCGCTCAAATGCTCGTTCGTTTTGTTTTTTCCATTCGTTCGTTTGTGTGTTCGTTCGTTTGGTTTTTATACTCAGCTGTACTAGTACACAGAGTATTATAGTTTTGATTTCCTAACGGTGGATTGTAACAGAACGAAATAATCGAGATAGATATAGACTTATATATGTATATCAAAATGATCAGGGTGAAAAGAGAAATCGATTGAGCCATGTCCGTTAGAGTGCGTTTAAAATTCAAATTAACGATATTTTACTGTATCGCCCCCTAAATCTGTAGTAACATGGTCAAAGATATCACACATAAATTTTGGTCCCGATTGGGGGCGGTTAAGGCGGGGCGCATTGAGGTCAAAGTTCAGAAAACTCTATGAAGGGTGAAAAAATCAAAATATTTTTTTTAATTATATTATACCCAAAATTAATACTTCTATACCCAAGGACAACAAATATAAATTTTGGTTCCGATTGATGACGGTTTAGTGGTGTTTTAAGGGGGTCAATGTTCAGATTGCCATGACTTACATTTTTAGTGTCGCATATGGTAATCTGAACTTTGACCCCCTTGAAACACCAGTAAACCGTCATCAATCGGGACCAAAATTATATTTGTTATCATTGGGTATAGAAGTATTAATTTTGGGTATTAGATAATTAAAAAAAATATTTTGATTTTTTCACCCTTCATAGTTTTCTGAACTTTGACCTCAATGCGCCACGCCTTAACCGCCCCCAATCGGGACCAAAATTTATGTGTGATATCTTTGACCATGTTACTACAGATTGAGGGGGCGATACAGTCTTGTTATGAACTTTTAAATTTTTCATACAAATTAAAAGCACCCTAATGTCCGTCTATCCGTCTGTCCGTCTGTGCCCACGATAACTCGCGCAAAAATCGAGATATTTTGATGAAATTTGAAATGTAAGTTGGTATCAAGACAGGAACGGATGGTATTGAAAATGGGCGAAATCGGACCATGACCACGCCCACCTCCCCTATATAGTAAAAATCGGAAATTTGGTATCTCAGTCACTAATGGAGCTGGGATGACAAAATTTCACCCACGTGTAGAGCTCAGGCCCCTAGGAAGAAATTTGATGATATTTTGGAAAATGGGCGTTGCCACGCCCACTTATTAAGGGCCAAACATTGAAATTTGTACAAGCCATAACTCAGACACCGTAGCAGATATATCGATGAAATTTGGTACGCTTGATTTACTTACTCAGGCAAATGTTTTGACGAAAAATTGTTGAAATCGGTTGACGACCACGCCCACTTTTATATATGGGTATTATAAAGTGACCTAATAAAAACATTTTAAGCGATATCTCTGTCAAATATAAAGATATATCATTGAAATTTTATGGCAGGAGTCCAACTATGGACATAAAACAAAAAACACAAAAATTTTGGAAAATGGGCGTGGCACCGCCTCCTTTTAGAAGCAGGAATATACGAGATTTCTTAGCCTATAAATCGACAAATAACATTGTAGGTAAATTTGTAACTTTTGAAATATCACAGAGAAACGCCGAAACACGTCAACTTAATTTTTGGCTGTAGAATACGATGGCATTTACAGAAAGTCAAAGTTAGCTCTTGTTTTCGAGATATTTAGGAAAGAAGTTTCAGAGCTCTGAAGGTAATTTTTTTTTCGTCTATACACTTTACTCAGGCTTGGAACCCTTTCCTCGCATAAAAATTTTGACAGTTGCTCTTACTTAAATGGGGCATTCTAAATTCAATGCCGCCTTTAGTTTTCCCAAATTGGCTCCGGTTTTCCAGATAACGGTATTTAAAAATTACCATCAATTTGGACTTTTTTGTTAATAACTCAGTCAGTTTATGAGATAGATTGCCAAAACTTTGCACGTGACAATATTTTAGTATTACCTTAACTATTTCTGAAAATAATTGAAATCGGGTGACTATAACATATAGCTGCCATACAACCGATTTTTCAGATGTGGACATTTATGGTTATAACTTTGCTATTTAAACAGCTAAGGACATGCAACTTTGGAGAATTTGTACTCGTATTGGCCTTAATCTATTCCCTGAAAATTGTTAAGATCGGGTCACTATAACATATAGCTCCCATACAACTGATTGTTCAGATTTATTGTTTTGCACATTTATTTCCTTATAACTCCGAAAATAGTCATTCTGCGTGAAAAAGCAACATAAACACTTTCATTCAAAATTAATAGGTGAAAAATTTTCTTATATACGATTTCCACGTATCTGCATCAGTTATTGCACTTTTGTGCAACCAAAGTTGAAATTTCACCATAGGCATTTTTTTCAAGCCCAATAACTCATATATCGTATTAAATTAATTAGATGATCTTTATATCGTCTTACAGAGAGTTAAAAGAACTATTATACAGTTTTTAAATGAAGAAAATATATGCATATTTGAGGATTTTATACGCATTTGAATAATTTTTTTTGTTAATTTCTCATAAAATTTTATTCCAAATAATGCCTAAAAGTATGCTTCAATAGTTTTCAAACAATAGTTTTGTAGGAAAATTTTAATATAAATGCATATAAAATCCTTAAACATGCATATATTTTCTTCATTTAAAAACTGCGTAATAGTTCTTTTAATTCTCTGTAAGACGACGTAAAGATCATCTTATTCATTTAATACGATATATGAGTTATTGGGCTTGAAAAAAAATGCCTATGGTGAAATTTCAACTTTGGTTGCACAAAAGTGCAATAACTGATGCAGATACGTGGAAATCGTATATGAGAAAATTTTTCACCTATTAATTTTGAATGAAAGTGTTTATGTTGCTTTTTCACGCAGAATGACTATTTTCGGAGTTATAAGGAAATAAATGTGCAAAACAATAAATCTGAACAATCAGTTGTATGGGAGCTATATGTTATAGTGACCCGATCTTAACAATTTTCAGGGAATAGATTAAGGCCAATACGAGTACAAATTCTCCAAAGTTGCATGTCCTTAGCTGTTTAAATAGCAAAGTTATAACCATAAATGTCCACATCTGAAAAATCGGTTGTATGGCAGCTATATGTTATAGTCACCCGATTTCAATTATTTTCAGAAATAGTTAAGGTAATACTAAAATATTGTCACGTGCAAAGTTTTGGCAATCTATCTCATAAACTGACTGAGTTATTAACAAAAAAGTCCAAATTGATGGTAATTTTTAAATACCGTTATCTCGAAAACCGGAGCCAATTTGGGAAAACTAAAGGCGGCATTGAATTTAGAATGCCCCAATTAAGTAAGAGCAACTGTCAAAATTTTTATGCGCGTAAAGGGTTCCAAGCCTGAGTAAAGTTTATAGACGAAAAAAAAATTACCTTCAGAGCTCTGAAATTTCTTTCCTAAATATCTCGAAAACAAGAGCTAACTTTGACCTTCTGTAAATGCCATCGTATTCTACAGCCAAAAATTTAGTTGGGGTGTCTCGGCGTTTCGCTGTGATATTTTGACCTCCCTACAGTGTAATTGATATATTATGACGAAACTTGGTTTATAAACTTTTATAACTTGTGTCAATAGACACGCAAAAATTTATTCAAATCGGTTTATGACAACGCCTACTTTTTAACAAAGATATTTCTGGTACACCCTTTGGGAATTTGTAACGTGACATCTTTGTAACTAGAAGTCAAAAAGGAATGAAATTTTGCACAAAGAATAATATTCATATGCTTAGGTGGATGACTGATAAAAATGTTGAAAATGGGCGTGGTTACGCCCACTTTATGCAGCACTTGCTTTATATAAAGTACACCGTGTTTCCATCAAACGCAAACAAACAATGAAAGCATACAGCTGAGTATCTAATGTTCGATTCCACTCGAACTTAGGCTTCCTTACTTGTTTTTCATTCATTTGTTTTTTTTTTCGTTCGCTTGTTTTTTTCATTCCTTCGTTCGTTTTTTGTTTTTTAATTCGTTATTTTTTTGTTTTTTAATTCGTTCGTTTTTTGTTTTTTTATTCGTTCGTTTTTGTTTTTTAATTCGTTCGTTTTTCGTTTTTTTGTTCGTTCGTTTTTGTTTTTTAATTCGTTCGTTTTTCGTTTTTTTTTTTTTCATTAGTTCGCTTTTTCATTCGTTTGTTTGTGTGTTCGCTTATTCGCTTGTTTCTATTGTTGTTGTTGTTGTTCGTTTGTCGGCTTATTTGTTTCTTTCAACTGATTATCGGCCAACAATTTCATTAATATTCATTAATATTCAAAATCAGCCCAACTCAGACAGCTTGGCAGACAAGCCAGCCAGCCAGTCAAGGCACAGTGTCTTGGGCTAGATTGCAGCAGCAGCAGCAGCAACAAAAATGACAACAAAAGCAATAAGCAACAGTTTTCAGTTGCCAACTGCCGAGTGGCGCATTTTGTTTCCTCGCATGACCAATGGCTGACCGACCGTCTTGTTAGTTAGCAGATCGATTTGAGTATTGTTGTTATTGCTGTTGCTACTACTATCTACTCTTATTGTTGTTATTGCTGTTGTTACTACAATCTACTCTTATTGTTGTTTTTGTATACGCTGCTTTTGCTAAAAATGCGCGCTAGTGATTTGTAATTGTCTTCGAGACCTCGGCATGCAATTTTTAAACGGTTTTATTTAGCTCACCCCGTTTGTTTTATTATTTATTCTTTATTCTTGGGTCAAATTTAGTAATTCAAATTTCACCCTCTTCCTGTCAACCGATTAATCTGAAATTTTGCACGCATATATAACCCCGATGACAATGCAATATTATGAAAAAAAAATTCCGATAGGTGGCGCGTGGGTCGCTATATTTACAAAAATCGCATTTATGGTCCTATTTGGCTGAAATTCGGAACATGTATTACTACCTTGAAAAGAAATATTTTCTTAAAAAAAAAATTCCGCTAGGTGGCGCGTGGGTCGCTATATTTACAAAAATCGCATTTATGGTCCGATTTGGCTGAAATTCGGAACATGTATTACTACCTTGAAAAGAAATATTTTCTTAAAAAAAAAAAATTCCGCTAGGTGGCGCGTGGGTCGCTATATTTACAAAAATCGCATTTATGGTCCGATTTGGCTGAAATTCGGAACATGTATTACTACCTTGAAAAGAAATATTTCCTTAAAAAAAAATTCCGCTAGGTGGCGCGTGGGTCGCTATATTTACAAAAATCGCATTTATGGTCCGATTTGGCTGAAATTCGGAACATGTATTACTACCTTGAAAAGAAATATTTTCTTTAAAAAAAAATTCCGCTAGGTGGCGCGTGGGTCGCTATATTTACAAAAATCGCATTTATGGTCCGATTTGGCTGAAATTCGGAACATGTATTACTACCTTGAAAGGAAATATTTTCCTAAAAAAAACTTCCGATAGGTGGCGCGTGGGTCGCTATAGAGGCGTTGGACTGCAATAAACTAACGGGCAAGAAACCTTGCAATAATGAAGCACTAAATGAATTAAACAGAATGCGAAATAAAAACTAAAAACTAGAAAATAAAAATAGGTAAAAAAACTTTTTAAGTTAAACGGTTTTATGTTATACATACATTGCAATGTTTAAGATAAATGTACTAAAAACCAAAAAATAATAAAATAGATACAGTCGTGGGAATTATAAACATTTGCATAGACTAGACTAAAATAAAACCGGGAGGCACGTCAATTGTCTACAAATTATCGACTTAATGTGCGATAGAAGAATCGTTTAATTCGTCGTTAGGCAGTTGGCCCGCAGACGGTGAGGAAAATACTTACTATTTTCTTGCTCATGGAAATTCCAATAGTTATACACTCCATGTTATTAAAAGAGATGTTTCAACTAGTTTATCGTTGGACATTCACACGAGGAATCGTTTCACTGCTCGTAGTTTGTCTTTAATCGACAAAACATATGATAAAAGTACTACTCGCTCACCACTATGAAACCCTAAAACTCGCTTATAATCGAGCTTGCTAGCTTTTTTCCACATTCTAGCCCTACTTATCACACGTCCATCGTTGTCGGTTGAACAACTGCCTAATTATAGTGTAACATTACAAAACAAACATTTTAATCAACGATTGTAGACAATTGACGTGCCCCACGGTTTTATTTTAGTCTAGTCTATGCAAATGTTTATAATTCCCACGACTGTATCTATTTTATTATTTTTTGGTTTTTAGTACATTTATCTTAAACATTGCAATGTATGTATAACATAAAACCGTTTAACTTAAAAAGTTTTTTTACCTATTTTTATTTCTTTGTTCGCTGCCATTTCTGCCGTTGTTGTTGCTTTGCGGTCATGGGTGAATGTCTAGATACTCTGTTGTCTATGCAACTTGCGACTGCAAATGTCTTCAGCGCTTATGCCATTGTTGTGTTTGTGTTTGTTGTTGTTGTTCTTGCTATTATGTATTATTATTGGCATTCTAGGGTGATTATGCCAGTAACCGACCACTTAACTAATTTTTTGTTTTCAAACTCCTCTAAATTACAGTCTATTAGTAATATTCACTAACCCTAAATTAATAAATGAGCATTGACTAATTCTAAATCTAATAAAATTAACCATTTTCCTAGAAAGCTGTCAGTTTTTTTACAAAAATTATTATTGTAAAAAAGGTCGAAATATGCCAGTAACCGGACACTTTTTCCAGATACCGGACAGTAAAGATCCAGTAACCGGACACTTATTTTTTCGTTATAAAAACCAAAAATTTATAGTTTTATTGACATTTTTCATTTAAAAAACTGCAGAAAAGGCATTGGAAAAGATATTTAAATTTTAATATAAAATAAATAAATAAACAAAGGGCTTCAATAACAAGAAAAGCCAACCCTGGCACATGCTTTACTTATTTCAATACACTTTAAGGGAAAATTTGTATATTTACATATATATATGTATTTATTACTGTTATATAGTAGTAGAGTACTCGCTTGCCATACCAGGGGCCGTGGGTTCAACTCCCAGCCCGGACAAACACCAAAAATTTAATTAAATTAATTAAAACTTAATTATTGGAATTTGCACAACTAGCGGCAACATCTGGGTAGTGGTTGACATACTCTCCGGGTTTCTGCCATAAAATAGGTTTTCGTAAGAAATGCATTTGCGATTCGGAGCCGGAATGGAACTGTTGGGCCACCCAATAAGTAGGAAAAATAAAAATTAGGGAGAACGCGTCGTATTGGGAATAAAGCTCGGCCGTAAGACCTTGGAGTTATATACGCGTCAGTGTATTATTATAAATATTATATATATATATATTCTCCAGTTAAACGGATAAGGACGTTAAACTATTTTCTGTAATAAATCCTTGGATACATAACCCACAAGAGCTGACATTACAAGTTAATGGAAATCAGACCATGCGTGTAAATTCCCCCATTCATGAAAGGTATCCATAACGTCCGGTCGAAGACAGCCGCGGTCTTAATTATTTTATTTTAAACAATTAGAAATGTCTGAAAGCCAATGGGGTTTTTTTCTTGTAATGTTTTTTATAAATTTTCGTACTGTACTAATGAGGTCATCTTTTTTCAGAAGGGATTGTGGTAGAAGGTAAAGCATTATCCACAACCTTTCTATTTTATCTAGAATCGGTGACCTTGGAGGGTCAAAAAAGACTTTCTGAATACTCATGGATACTCATCGACTTCGTTCGAATATCTTTCTTCTCAGTCACCCCCACATTGGCTCTCTAGTTGGTATAATTACTGGCTACTGCGTCATGGGTATCCATGGAACGCACATGGTTCTCCTTACCAGCGATTTATGTCGAAACTGCAGGGATGAGGAGGAGGTATAAAGCGTGGAGCTCCTGTCCCGCTCTTACTCCATGTACGCTTGCTCGACAGATGCACCTTTAGATGCCTGGAATAGCTTCAAAACATAAACATTTTTGACGTTTTACCCCATACGAAGCGAATAGCTGGTTCACTTTCATAGGCGTCCAATCTCCGTCTACATGGTGTGTAATCCAACGATCCACGTGGTATCACAACTGGTCATGAGGCCTACTAAAATAGGTACTTAATTATAGTAAATGTGTTTGCGCAGTAGCAAGTGGAAAACATTGTCCACTATTTCCTTCGACAAATCTTCTTATAATTCCGTCAGGATCAGTTGCTTGCCCTCTTTATTCCTCGGATGTTATTCCACAAAATGTAAATCCTGATCTTCGCACTGCACGAGCGGTGGCAGCCACTAATACCTAACCTAACATTGTCCGAATATCATTTAACGCCAACTAAAGTTTTTATTTAACTGGACCTGCTTCTGCTCATTTTCCTTCACATTTGTATAACTCATTCGGAAAATAATTGAAATTTTAACACATATTATTAAATATAATACTAAAGTAAAAGCGTGTCCGGTTACTGGCATAGTAGGTTTTTCAACGCTTTCCAGTAACCGGACACAGTGTCCGGTTATTGGAAAACACTCTAATTGTCGTTCCACACAGAGCCAAAAAGTTCACCTACAATCAAAGCGACTGCCACCTAAAAAAGCTATTTGGCCGAGGAGAGGGAGAGGGGACAAAATAGAAGAAATGTTTGCTAGAAATTCTTCTGGATTTTAGCTTGAATTTCTTCTTAAATTTATTTAAAAGGATATCGTCTGAAAACGAGGAAATAACTTCTTGTTTATTAATTTTTTATGTCATTTTGTAAAAAAATTAAATTGTTAGAAGAAATCTGCTTGTTTTTAGGAGAAAATTTTTATAAAGCAAATCAATAAGGACATCCTCTAATTTTTACTTGAACCTTTTTGAATCTATTAAAAAGGAAAACTTTTTATTTTTAAAAGAGCCCTTATTAATTCAAATTTTGCTTTAAACGTCTTAACATACGTACATACATACATATGTACATATATACTCGTACATACTTGAAGTATGCATAACAGTTATTGCATCAGCCACGTTTTATGCGTGCAATTACATGTTCAAGAAATTAAAAGGGAGAACTTTTTATTTTTAAAAGAGCTCTTATGTATTTCCTCCGTTCGTCAATTTCACTACGGCTTTGCACATTTCTACAATTCTCAAACAATTAATGAAGCACTTGGTATAAAGAGTTTATTATGTCCATCTGCACTTATATGAAATGAAATGTTGCCCTTTGTCTGAATAAGTCCTAGGAAAATACTAGTTGACTAATTATGTTTTCCGATGAAAATCAAGATTCTCTTCTTAATAATATTAAACAGGGTTTCTTCTTAATTTTACAGGTTCTCTGCTAAATTTATGTGAAAAGGTTTCCATATTTATTCTAGGAGTCATCTTTTAAATTTTATTTAATAGGTTTTCATCTTAGTTTTATAGGTTATCTCTTAAATTTTACTGAAAATGATTTCATCTAAAATCCACGGGTCATCTTCTTAATTATATTGAAAAGGTTTTCATATTAGTTTTACAGATTATCTACTAGTGATGAGCGATATAACGCAAACGGTGATTTTTTCACTGTGAATAAAAAATCGCAAATCGCAACTGCGATCACTTTTTCAAAATCGCAGTTCACTACTTATTGGAACTGCTATCGATGTAGCAAGTAAGCAGTTCACCTATTTGAATCGCAAAATCAATATAAATTTCCTTTTGTTTACACTTCTGAGCAGACCACATACGTACAAACATATATTGAAAAAAAATGTTGACAACAGCGAAATTACTGCGGAATACGTTGTTGTTGCTATCATTTTTGCCACATAAAATGTTGACAGGTTATGTCGCTCAGAAAACGCAAAATGAATCTCTACCGGTAACTGAGGATTTTATAACAGTCCATGCAATCGCAATAGCAGTTTAAAATCGCAGTGATTTTAAAATAGCAATCACTGAAATCACAGATATCGAAAAATCGCAGTTTCGCTCATCTCTATTATCTACTTAGTTTTATTAAAATGAAATATCCAGTAATAATAAGACGGGCATCTTATTGGAGAGAAAGCATAGAGAAATCCGCTAAACTTTGTTCTAATTTATAGGGCATTTTAGGTGGTATTTTGGCTCTGTGCAGTAACCGGACAGGTGAATATACTAAAATATGTAATATTTTCTAATGATTTTATGCTGTTTTTACGTATTTTTATCATTATTGTGCATGAAAACAGCCTTTTGAGACCCTTTTGTCAATAAATTTTAATAAAAACTTACTTGAAAGAAATGAAGCGCCACTATGAAAAAAATAAGAAATCACACGTTTTCACACTTCACTTCATACACGCAAACTAAATGTGATGCCACAAGAATTTCTTTCGAAAATAAAACGAAAACCAAGTGGCGAATTTATTTAAAATTAATGGCTAATTCGATTGCAGTTTTCAAAATTAAGAAAAAATAAACAGTTTTCTTATTTTAAGCGGTAAAAGACAAAAGTGTCCGGTTACTGGGGGGTGGTCGGTTACCGGCATAGTTACCCTATATTTTAATTTTACTATTTCGCACAGATTTGCTACGCGAACAAGTTTGTGTCAGGTCTTTTGTTTTGTTCACGAATCGGTTTGAACCAAATTTTTGCTGCTTTGTCTTTGTCTGTTTGTCTCTTAAGTTTAAGGTTGGCCGTGATTTTTTGTTTTCTTGGTAATGACATGGTATGTCGGCCATATGTACATATGAGTAATGATTTCATAGACAAACAAAGCTTTGATTGTTGTGGAAAAGAAAAAAATTAAAAAAAATAGCGCAATTAAATAAGAAGGCGAAAAATTTTATTAGAGTAGTATTTTTTTTTTTGCTAGAGTTAGACTTAGTAGTAGAAGTTTTAGTTGAGGAATTTTTTTTAATATTAGAGCATACAAAAAACTGGGCTTAGATTAGAGAATTACTCGAGAACTAGCGGCAGAAAAACGGCAGCTCAGACTACGTTACTGCACAAGCCGAGGTCAACAGAGCACCACGCGGGTAATACTCGTAAGAGAATAGAACGGATGAAAGAAAGTACTACGAACCAAACGCTATAGGTTCAACTTATTTACAGACGGATCGAAAATGAACGCAAAGGTGTGAGCTGCAGTATTTTTTGTCCCCGGATCATTACAGTCTCGTTCAGGCTGCGGCTTACGCTGTCTCTAAAAGCGGCGAAATTTGAAGCTGAACTAACGTACTCAAATTCTCGTGTAAATATTTTCATCGACAGTCGGGCGGCAAGCAAAGCGACCACGGCAGCGACGACCATAGAGGTGGTGTGTAAATCAGTACAGGGCCCAGTTACATGAAGTCTGTGCGAATAGACGCGTTACGATCTACTGGTCACCCGGACACCATGGCGATCGAGGGAAATGAGAGAGCGAACGTGCTAGCCAAAGCCTGAGCATCACTAGCGCAAGTGAATGTGAAGAAAGATACCTCCCACTCTAAATTACCGAAGGCGATTCACAGTGGAAGACGCTGTCATGCAAGATCGTCAAAATCATGCTTCGGCCATACAACACACAAACTACCTACTCACACTTCCTACTGCAGGCTGTCGGTTGGCATACTAACACACCATTTTCAAAATGGGACTGACGCAGAGTCGGGCGTGCACGGCATGCAACGAATTCGATGCTGTTGGCACTCTGGAACATCATCTCTGTCAATGTTCGCCTTTTGGCAGACTCCGCATTGACCTTGGTTCACACTTCTCGATTATAGCCCGTAGACATACTGGCGAGAGAAGCTGCAATGATCGCACAAACTGCAGCCGTACACTCAGATGCGCGAGAGGTCACCATACAAAGCTGGCAGCTCAGATGGAGTAACACCACGAAGGTATGCTGGACACATAGATATACATATACCAGACTTGAGATGTTGACTGCAAAGAGCTCATAGAGAAGTCGATTTTTACCTGATTCCAGTTCAAATTGGACTGCAGCAAGTGATATATGTATGTAATAGCAGACCCGATGACAACACTGAGGAGCCTAGAGAGGCTACGGCGAACAAAAGGCGACTAAAAATACCACTAGACGGGCCCGATTATTATACTAATCTTCTAAACATGGTTGCTTCGAGTGGGACGGATATGTACAGGAGTTCAGCCACCTCGATCCTTCATCTCACGTAGTGCGGAACTTAGGCTTCCGCAGACCTCTTATCATGAAGCACTTCACGTGCCAAGTATACGTATGTATAGGAGTGCAGCCTCGTGCATCCAGCACGATATGTCTGGTTACTTCCAGGACGTTCAATGAATAACAGCGGTTAAGGCTTGCGGGTGCAAGTTCGACTAAGGGTAACAACGTGATCACGATGGATGCAGAGCCTGGCGCTCAATCCACCTCCCGACGGTAGTACCGGGCTGTTCGGTACGATGTCAGTAGGAGGTTTAGTGCAGTTTAGAGTGCGACACTGACGGCGTAAAGACTCTCGATGCTTCCTCCTCGTCAAAAATCGTCAAAAAAAAAAAAAGAATAATACATTAAGGATCAGGAAATACACAAAATATTGAAACTTCAGAAATTTTGCATTTCCCTAATTTTTCCATAGTTTTCCTTTTTTATATGTCACAGAAAACCATATTATGTCTTCCATTCTCTACCAAAGCAAAGCACACAATTTGCTTCTGCTTTTTATTGGTAATAATTCTCCTTCCTTAAAAGAGCAGCAAAGCAAAAACCACTGGGACAGTTTTAGAAGAAGCTTGAGATTAACGTCAATTACAATTTAGATTTTAGTATGTGCTTCGGCCAACACTGCACAACCGAGTATACGAGTATGTACATAAATTCGACCTGCCACTCCTCCAAGCACAAATAAAATTGTACATAAATTCTGTCCAAATTTCGGCATTAGGCATAATGTTTTATCCTGTGGGAATGGTTGTGGTGGATGCGCGCGTGGACGCATAATGTGTTATTAGTTATTCGGACAACAAAGACGAACGAATACATAAATATTTTTGTGGGCCAACGTGGCGTTCTTTGTTTCTTTCTTTCTTTTTTTCACTTCAATGTCAACTCAAACTCCACGTGGTGGTGCTGCGGACACAAACAAACAGACAAATGAAAATTTGGTATTATGGCAAATACGCACGCATATGCTCTTTCGCATTCACTGTATAAGGACACACGCACGCACAATTTTGCTCTAATCAAAATCAGCCGGCATACCAGATGCCTAACCAACCGTACATAAACGCCCATAAACCTGCCAGACCCACTAAACGACCTCCCAAGCAACCCCACGGACTAACAGACGGAATGAGGCAATAAAAGAAAATTGTTTTTGTTGTGGCTGGTGGCATTAATGGCTTTCGGCTGCTAAGGATATCCACATAATATTAAAATGCCAGGACTCTATTCGTATATACATTTGTATAGGTGCATGTTTGTACATAGAGATACATATGTATGTACATATACCCTGTAGGGAAAATCTCTAGTTCCGAACTAGGTCGCTTCTAGAGCATTTTTCGACACTACTAGTGCGAGCTAAATCTCTTTTGCATGTTATCAACTGGCGAATTTAACACGGCGATGTCCTAGGCGGTGTCAATTGTCACCCTCTGCACTACATTTTCGATAGTTCTGAACTAGCTACAAGTACCTACAAATTCTACAGTTTTACATCTGCCGCTTAAGTGCAGACTTTGACATAGGGATGGGCAAATTGGAAAAATATATCGATATATATTATATCGATATTTAAAAAAACATCGATTTATGCCGTGTAAAAACATCGATATATCAATATATCGAAAGGGTCGCCTTTACATTAAGTAACCACGTCCCGCAAAAAACCACTTCTTCACAGGGTTAGAGGTGCTCTCAGAGATCTCAAAACAGAAATCCAAACTTGCCGGAGACTTATAGTTTACTAGATATTTGTTGTTAAAATTCGATGAGTCTACAGATATTCTACGAATCCTGAAGTATAAACATAAAAATCATTAAGAATTGCTTGAAGAAGAAAGTAGAGTAAATTCAAGCACGCGAACATTATGGTTATACCACTTCTTAAAAAATATTCTGGTGTTAGATTCAAAGCAAATCAGAAATGTATGAAAAATATCGAATTTGGCTCGAAATGGCAAAAAATTATCGATTATCGATGCACGGTAATTCAAAATAACGTCGATATTATCGGCTATACTATTTTAAAAATATCGATATATTGATATATCGATATATATCGCCCAACCCTACTTTGACACACTTCATGCAAGTGGCGCGATGGCCGACTGGCTAACGCATGTGCGTTTCAATCCGAGGGGCGCGGGTTCGAATCCTGTCGGTGTCAAGGTGGATGATTTTTTAATTTTTTTTTTGGACTAATATTTTTTTATTTATTTATTTAATAAAATTTACAGTAATATTTAAAAAGTAATAAAATAAAAAAAATTAAAAATAAGCCTGAGGGATCGGAAAAGCATAATTAGGGGAACATTTCATTTCATACAAGTTAAGATGCAAATAGAAAACTCTTTATATGAAACGCTTCACTAAACATCTGAGAATTGTAGAAATATACAAAGCCGACGGAAGTTGAACGAACGAAAAATTTTCATAGAATTTTTGTCACTTCGAAATTGCATACAAATCAAAGTGTGTCTTATAATGGTCACCCAATTCACTCCTCCTGAACTGGTGAGGGTCTAACTACAATTGATCTAGTTCCCTTTTGACACCTTTTCGCTAGTTCGGAACTAGAAATTTTGCTCACTAGTTATTGAGTTCCCTGCAGGGTATGTATAAAATGTATTCTAGGAAGGCGACAACAAATTTCAAATATATCGCTGAGTCAACGTTGAACGCGTTGAACGACCCGACCCAATCGAGCCGAGCCGAGCCGGTTATCCTTGAAATGTCGTTGGCACGTGTTATGTTCGTGTCCTGCCGCGCCACCCACTTACTCTATTCGTCCCAATTTCAAGCGACAATCACGTCTGGTGCTTACACACATTTATGCATACATACATACATACAGACACATTTAATATTATATTCATGCCACACCGTTGCTGATACGTTTCAATCAATGCGCACAAAAACGGAAGGCGAATAGATATGACGAAGTGTGGGGTAATTGCGCCGGTTGTCTTCGATGGTGGAGAGCGTGTGGAAGCAATTTATGCGGCAGCAAGGGGAAATTGTCTACCGGCCCTGTCTACCATTTATGTCTGTGTGGGCGTATTTGTTATCAACCTTATTTTGTCCTTGATAGGCGCAAGGAACAATTTCATTTTCATTTTCATTCGCATTTTTATTTTTGTGTGATAAGCCGAGCGACGCACAGTGGTTCGGCTCCATACATTTTGCGAAAAAAAATAGAAGAAGTGGTCCTAGGCCATTGAAATTTTGCACAGAGATTATATGTGAGCTAATTAAGAAATTTTCAAAAAATGGTTGAAATCGGTAAACCCCTATAGGGGTACCTCCTTTGGACCTATAAAAAAATGATTTAAATACAAATTTTAGTTTCAGCTAAAAAAAATTAAGATATCTTCACGAAACTTGGTACATGAGTTACCCTCAGTAAAGGCATTGGCAGCACCAAAAATTGTTGAAATCGGCCACTCCCTAGGGGTACCTCCCCTGGACCTATAGTAAAATTTTTTAAAGAAAAATTTTAATTTCAGCTCAAAAAATTAAGATTTCCTCACGAAACATGGCGCATAAGTTACTGTCATGAAAGATATCGACAATACCAAATATGGGCGTGATTGGCAAACAACCACGCCCACTTTTCCTAGACCTTTTATTCAAAAACAAATGAAGATATACATTTTCAGTAACTGAAAAGAGCCCTTGTAAAAATTTGATGTACTTAATGATTATATTTATAATACATACAATCGAAAATATAACTATGTATGTATATATGGAAAGAAAAAAAAACAAATATAAGAAAAATGTTTAATGATTTAGCATATCCTTGACAACAGGATCCAATTCCACACACTTCTTGTTGGGTTGTCGTCTTATGGACTTTATATAATGATCAGAACTTGCCAGTAATCGATTAATAACATCTGTATTGGTAGAAATTCTATCACTATTCCTAGAAAACATAAGCCTAGAAATCTTAAGCCCCATTTACTTGTATGGGTTGACTCAGAACATGATAAGGAGTTCAACTTTTCTGCTGAGAAAGTATCAA
This sequence comes from Urophora cardui, assembly GCA_960531455.1. Classification (NCBI taxonomy): domain Eukaryota; kingdom Metazoa; phylum Arthropoda; class Insecta; order Diptera; family Tephritidae; genus Urophora; species Urophora cardui. The sequence continues at coordinate 30,640,779 of OY482674.1, read as the reverse complement.
TAAGTCTTCTTGTTGTGTGATCAAGTAAACTTTGCAAATTAACAGCAGCATTTGTTTCTGTTGCTACAATTTCGTCGGGATAAGATTTTTTTTTTTCATCTAATACCTTAAAATAAGCTGGTAAAATGTTTAAACAAATGTGTTTGTTGCTATTGTTGTTTGCAAACCGCAAAGTTATGACGAATGTATTTATCGTTATTTTTGTTTGCATTAACATTGATTCTAACAAATTAGGTGTATAATTTACCAATCTGCTTTTTATCTAATCCTCTCTGTGCCTTCATATTCGTAAACAAAAAATGTTACATAAGATGTAAACGTTAATATATACGTATGAGCCTAAAAGCATGCTACATTTTGTCAATTTTATAAAAATTTGATGGGACTTTCGACATTTAAATCAAGTTTACATCGATTGGGGAAAATTTGGGAAACATTTTTTAATAGAAATCGATAGAAGACATTCCAAACTTTCATTTTATTACACTTAGCGAGTGTAGCACGCTGTAGCACACAAACTTTTTGTCCATCGAAGTTAGAAAAGGTAGCGTTTATGAAGTACCATTTTTGCTGGCCTATATTTTTTTTAATATTTAGCCGATTGCACTGATTTTTTCTTTAATTAGTCAAGGAAGTGCTGTATTTTCTTTTAAACTCACAACAGGGACAATAGAGATATAAGTTATAAGGAAAATGTATAGCTAAGGTTAGCAAAAATTTCAAGCAGTTTTTGTTGAATAAAATTTTTCCGACTTCTGATACCATTATTTTGTAAAAAAAATCAACTTTTTGCAAACTAGTCATGAATTGTTCATATTTGGACATATTTTTATAAGACTACATCATTAGAATCTGAAAATTAGGTATTGAAAAAAATGAATTTTTTCCGCGGCTGAACCACTGTGCGACGTACGAAAATGTTGTTGAAAGCAGGGTTTGAAATTGCTTAGCTACTTTTGCTGCATTTGCTTTTGCTTTGCTTTAGCTAACGAAAAGTAAATTAGCAAACTCGGCCAGCCGAGTAAAAAACGAGAACACGATTCATTCGCTTCAGTTTTCAGCTGAGCCGTGTTTGCTTGTATAGTTAAGCAAAGCAACGCGATTTGGGGGATTTCATTTTACTTCCAGCAATTAGTTGTATCTTTGCATTTTTTCTGCTTTTGCTTATTTTGCTGAAACGATTTGTTTACGCATATTTCGATTTTTTATACATATTTACTTATGTATGTATGTATGTACACATAATATGTATGTATGTCCATTTGTAAACATCTTTTCATGTTGAATTTTGCTTAAAAACTAGTTTCAGCAAAATAAGCAACTGTTAGCAAAAATTTACCACTCAACTAATTGCTGGAAGTAAAAGCAACCCTCTCAAATTGAGTTGCTTGGCTTAACTATACAAGCAAACACGACTCAGCTGAAAACTGAAGCGAATGATTCGTGTTTTCGTTTTTGGCTCGGCTGAATTCAGCAATAAGCAAAAAACATCGGCTATTGCTATTTTGCAGCAAGCAAATTCAAACCCTGGTTGAAAGGTTAATGAGAGAGGGGATAGCTGAATACTTAGATGGAATAATGAACATTTGCTAGATATGTTTGTATATTTTTTTGTGTATTATATAAAAATTTATTTGGATAAGATTCAGGAGAGATTTGGAAGCATTGTTTGCTCGCTCGTTTCATTATAGGGATGAGCAAATGTCAGGTCCCTCAAGTTTTTTTTTTTCTTGGTACAAGTATTGCTAAGAGGTTTATATTTCCTAAAACCACTTATGTATATGGGATCTATAGGTTATGAAGATCCGATATTATTTATCCTTGCCGATTTTATTTTCAAGTCCTTATCTCTATAAATAAATTTATAAAAATAGTCTTTTTGACAAAAGTTATGGAATGAAATGTAATTGTGACAGGCCGGGGGAAAACTATGTGTTTCCCATGCACTCGGTCGTATCTGCTCATTTTACTTTAGGCCTTTAGAAAAGATCAGGATGCAGGGCGAAAAAGTGGGATAAAGGAATCAGAATTCCTCTGCAAACATTCCAGATTCTTTTATAAATTTAAGAAGTTTGTAGAGTGATAAGGAGTCCCAATACATCTGACCCGAAAATGCGCAATTTTAGTCCAGTCGGAAAGCCGGAAAGCTGCTCTGTGCCGTCCTCGTTCTCCTCTAGACAGTATAGGCATAATGAGCTCTCGATGATGCCTATGGTAGCCATGAGCTGTCCACATGTATTGTGTCCTGTGTAATCAACCACACAAGAGCCCGAAGTTATCTGCTTCTCTGCTTGATGAGGAAGTTTGGTACCTATCTGTTAGGTTTCCTCAGAGAGCACTTTGTTATTTTACAGAAATCTGTAGAGTTCCAGCGTCTGTGGTGAGTTTCCCGCATGCAGTTTGTGATGAACTTTACACTGTTTGGTTCGATGATTGGCTGCGGTCCAGTTGGGTGTTCCGTTGATCCGCAATTGCCAATTCATCGGGCCATTTCGTTACCTTGAGCACCGCAGTGTTCGGGTACCCACCATTTTGCTACGCATTTATTCCATTTTGCTGCGGAGCCAAGTTTTCACTTACATTCGTGAACAATTTTTTAAGAGGTTGGTGCAGTTTTCAGTGCCTTCAGTGTAGACTGGCTGCCACTACAGATACATATTTGGTGTCCACGCCACCTCTCACCAATTATCCATATTCTGCTGCTTTTAGTATGACATAAATCTCTGATTGAAAACCCGTCGCCATTGTATCTAAATCATAATGGCACCTGAAGTTGACCTCCGGTTGACAGTCGGATACACTGCTATTTTCTGTCTTTGTTTCGTCTATGTAGATGATTGTCTTCTATCTTCCCAGCAGAGCTTCTGGATCTCATTCTTTCTGGATCTCTCCATTGATCTCTTCTGGGAAAATCGACAGTGTATCGTCTACCAAAAGATACTCGCGGTACCAGCTTGTTATTTGGAGCCCAACAAAGAAAGGGTATTGCTCTGATAGCCTGGTAAACAGCTCCACGTGCGCTGAGCTCCAATCCTCGTGTCACACCAAAGTTGTAATACTTGTTCTTGTTCTTGAGAAGTAAATATAATAAGGCTTTGTCTTTTAAATTGTGTTCTTATTAATGTGAGCACCACTGTATACAGCATGTGTTATACCACACAATCATAATCAGCTAAAAAAATCTAAAAAAACTGCACATCTTTTGCTGGCAAATGTATTATTTTCCGCGCTGCCAAGCGTTATCATAAATACATACATACAAGCATACACATTTATGTACGTATGTATGTATAAAAATTAACTTACATATTTACCTATGTATGTTTGTCATCCATTTGCATTGCATTCTTTATAGGCGGCGGCGGTGGGTGGGCGTACGTATATACATACATATGTATAGCCGCTGTTGTTGCTGTTTTGCTCTTGTTGTCGATATTGCCGCTTGTCATGAAAGTCGGAGATTTTCAAAGGAAATTTGTTCAGCCAAGCGGCTCACCCAACGAAGCGATTCTCTCATTTACAGATGTTCGTTCGTTCATTCGTTTTCATTTTTTATAGACGCAACAAATATGTATGTTTTTTTTTTATTTTTTTACATTAAGCTGGCTCGAAAAGTTGCGCTAAAGTAACTCTATTAAAACTTTCAATGCAGAAATAGTGATGCTTTAGAGCTTGATGACTTACATATATATAGCAGTGTCCACAAACGAGCTTTAAAAACTCTTTTTTTTTTACTTTTTGAGCTGAAATAGCAAAGTGGAGAGTTTGTAGACTTCTCGAAAAGCTAATAAATTGAAAGCCAGCTCGCCATTTTAACTTACAATCTTTTTTATGTCTTTTTGACGTTGAAATAGTAAGCTGGATAGTTTGGAGACTTGAGAAAAACTACTTTAAATTAAAAAAAATATATCTTTCCTAACACTCTCATGACTCTTGAGGCCTAATTAGCAAATTGGAGAGTTTTTAGACTTTCTGAAAGTTCATAGATTATAAGCCAACTCTCTATATTAATTTAAAAGCCCTTTTATGACTTTATGCAGTTAAAATAGTAAGTGGGAGAGTTTGGAAACGTTGAGGAATCTGCTATAAATAAGAAGAAAATTGCTTTCTTAACCCTTTCATGCCACTTGAAAGGTAAATGGCAAAGTGGAGAGTTTGAAGACTTTCTGAAAAACTAATAAATTGAAAGTAAGCTATCTGTTTTAATTTCCAATCCTTTTTTTTTTGCCTTTTTGGCGTTGAAATGGCAATTTGGAGAGTTTGGAGACTTTAGCAAATCTACTATAAATTAAAAAATAGCTTTAATAACTCTATCATGAGCTTTGGAACCTAAACGGAAAAGTGGAGAGTTTGTAGACTTTGTGCCAAAATTGTGGAAATAACGAAACATTGCAAGATGTTGCATTGAACGCAGTAATTAACAACGTGCATGCCACATATTATGCTCTTCGGTTGCAAATATTTGTTTTTAAGTTGAACCAGCTTAATACCCTCACCGTAAGCGCTCTCAAATACTGTATTTATTTTCATTTTTTATTTTTAATTTTTTTTTTTATTTTTTTATTTTTTTATTTATTTTTTTTTATTTTTGTTATATTCTTTATATAATTGTTCATTTATGTTTTTGTTTTTTTCTACTGTCTGTACTCGTACTTATATTTTTTGCATGCAACATTGCCCGCCAAACTCATTTGTCGTCTAATGCATTTCATTACAATTTCTGTGCTTTTATCGCCTTTTCAAAGAATATGCCAGTCGTACGAGTAGGAAAGTGTCAAAATGTATAAAAATTACTAAATAAGTTGTAGACATACAATGTAAATGCATACCTACATATGTACATACAACCAAACATACATACAATTCTTTCGTTCGTGCAATTACCTATGTACATACATATGTACATAATTTACGATTACATATATTCGCCCCGTGCGGAATGGATCCATATCCACATATATCTTATATTCAGAAGTAAACCGATTGTCTGGTAGCATAAAGCAAATTCTACCCTTCGATAGCAATTGGAAACGAGCATGTTGCATTACAGAATGGATTGGTATAGTAGAATCGCACAAAAGTTAACCAAATTGTCCCAAGGGCATTTAACTTTTCCGAAATATTAACTTTTCCAGGTGGTTTTTAAATTTCATAGAATACGGTAATAAACATAATTTTTGGGATATAACATATCAAGTTTATTTGAATATCTCAGTTTTAATCATTGCAAAGCAGAAACTTAGATTTAATTTACATACATAAAAGTTGCTAGCCATCCATCACTTGCATAAAAATGTTTTCCAGGGTACATTTTGGCAAATTCAAGCTTAGCTCTTGATTTTAAAATTGGACCACTAATTGCACAATTGCATTGCCTTTGGTTCAAAACCATTTATACAACCTTGCCTCGAGAACGGGATATTCCGATTTGTGCAAAGTTTTCTTGGTTGCCAATTCCCGTGTGCTTGCCACTGCCTTCAAAATTTCATATCGTTTTTTCTTTATTTTTGAGATGGCCACTTTAGATACACTATAATCTAATGCCAAGCGGTTTCCGTGAATACCTTCATCAAGTTTTCTTAAAATATCAGCTTTTTGATGTAAATTCAATCTAATTTGCGATGATTTATTCCGCTTTGTTGCCATTTTTAACACACAAACTATGTTTACACCACTCAATAGTTCAAACGACTACCTAAATTTGTACCTCGCGACATCGAAAATAATTTTTTACACAGAAATTCGGGGAATGCATGCAAATTCCGGGAATACATAGAAACAAGGGGAATGAGCATGTTTTTGCTGAGAAATAAACGGTTGGATTTGAAAAAAAAAAAAAATCGATAAGCTCAGAAAAGTTAACCAAGAGTTAACTTTTTAGAGCCGTACGTGGACGCTCAAATTTGGTTAACTTACCCGAAGGTTTAACTTTCTCGCGAGTTAACTTTTGTGCGATTCTACTGTATTAATAGTTGTTATTGTTGTAACTAAACAGTACCCCAGGAATAGCAGTGCTTCAGCGGATATAAACCCGGGTTGTTACGGTACCTAAACAGCCTTTGGAAAAATAAAGTAGTAAGAAGCACTTACTGAAGCACCTCTACAGGCACCTCAAGAGGGCTTTACTATCTGGATATTTTCTTTAACTGACGAAATTGCAAGGCCTATCCTAGGAATAGTTTATGGTAGGAATGGTTCTAAGGATTTTAATAGTTGTGTTTGTGTGCGAGCTTTGTTCAAAGATTTTCAAATAATTCACTTAACGGGAGGCCCCATTATGCTGCAGCTTCTATTGGGCTTGCCAAGGGAACAGTGGTGTTAATTGCGTCGGTTTGAGGCAGCATGTGAAGAGATGCTGTGTATCATGCGGTGTTCCTCCACATGTCGGACATATGTACATACATATGTGCGTTTGATAAGTCGAGGGATCAATTCCGACCCTATAGAAGTTAAACCTGCTACAGAAACCCGTTCAAAGTTGCGAAAGGCTGACGTGAGTTCCTCTACGCAATGCCAATTCTTCTTCAACTAAGTACTGGTGGCGGTTGTTTATTTAGAATTACGTACATCAAAGAATTAGAATTACGTATATCAAATTAAAGGGAATCAAAATACCTATCGAATAGTATAAAAATATTCGAAATCGGTTCAGCAGTTTTTAAGTAATTGCAATTTAAACAATGCATAATATAAACTCTGACCTTTAATAACTTTTGTTGTAGTTGTTTCCAAAATATAAAAATTCACTTTAATACTCAGCTTAGCCATCTTTATCAATTCTCATACTTCGTTTTTTGCTTTTATAATTTTAGAAATTTCAACTTTGCGGTGCTGGGGGCACCTCTAAACATGCGAGTAGGTCAATAAAATTTTACAGGCTTATTTCTGGACTAGAAAGGTGCCGTTCTGGCTTTGGAACAAATTGAATTTCCCAAAAAAAAAATTCACTCCTTAATGTATATGTAGATGTTTAAATGTGTGCCTAACCCACATAAAACCCAGCAGTATTTGAGGTAAGGAGGTGCATATTCAATAGAATATTCATTATGAAAAATAGCCTGAAAGTAAGTTCAAAATTCATTGCTGAAAAAATAACTGAACACGCAGTGAAGACATCAGGTGTACTGAAATACATGCTGTGGAAGTTCTCCCTGCGTATTCAGGCCTTTTTTCCTACAGAAACTCTCCCTTCTCCTTCGGCAGTTTTTAGGTAGTTGATTTTCGACGCCATCTCTATATAAAAACGAAAGGGAAAGTTCAGATATTAGAACTACATCTCTACTGAATATTCAGTAGGAAATATGTGCTGTTTTCCAGCTGATAAATACTGCTGGGAAGCTAATAGATGTACAATGTACAGTCGAGTCCGGATATAGTGAACTAATTTTTGCATGGCTTGTTCATAGTATCCAGGCTGTTCACTATATTAAGGTTGATATTTTTTTTTTTAAATAACATAGTTTATTTGATAAAAATTCATGTCTGTAAATGTAAGATTAACATATCATTAGAATTAATTAATACTTTGGAAAATACAAATGTTTATTTAAAGAATTCGCGAATAATGTTTGCTTCTTGCGTTCGGAAAGTGATTTTTGGACCGCTTTCTCGAGCAGGCTTGTCAATGCTAGTATGCCAGCAAATCAGTAGTGTTGGCTTCAGGTCATGCGATTACGAGAATTTTTTTTCTTCCCGAAATTGTGGATTTGGCACACCATACGTATTTGCCAAGTATGAAACACTAGTGCCTCTTTCAATTTCCCCAACAATTTCAGGTTTTTGCTTTAACGAAAGGAATTTCCTCGCAGGCATAATAAAACTTAATTTATTAACACGCAAAAACTTTTAGAAACAGATAAAACAGTACACATTCACTCAGAAGCGGTCTGCATCCGACAGGAAACAAAAAAATACTGGCATCAAATTGAATCAGATTTTCCAGGAATAAACATAAAATGAGCATTTTCGAGAAATACCCGATTTTACATTCATATTTCTGGTTAATTTTTGTTTTTTGTTTGTCACTTCATGCTTACTTTTGCGTTTAAAATTTTGTTCACTATTTAGAGACTTTCGATAGTTCACTATTTAGAGCAGGGATTATCACACTAATACTTTCAAACATTGTGCATGTGTTAAAAGCACAAAAGCTCTTGGCTACACCCAAAAGAAACTGAATCATTGTCGAAAACTAAAATTTTTAAATTACAAATGGTTAAGCCTCAGACACACATGTGGTATGAATATTATAATATCAATACTATGATTTGCCTTTACTATGAAAATTTTCAATTAAACTACAATATGAGAGTGACACATATGTGGTATAGATCGTAATATTTCTACTATACTACGATGTGTGTCTCTAGCATTAGTATTTTTATTATTAACTTCACAAAAAACCACAAACAAAAAAAAATAAAATAAAAAAATATGAGATGAAATGCAAAATCATGATTCCTAATAAAAATATTACGTAAAAAAATCCAAATAAAAAAACCACCCCCAACACACAATCATTTACAAGCATTCAGAGACTGCTCGAGCAACACAACCTGCTAGCTCAACAGCTCAATGCTGACTGAATAGAAATTTGCAAAATTTCTGTGCGTGAACGAGGTGCTTTGACTCGTCGGTGTGAGGCTATCGGTGTGAAAGCTATAAAAAAGCTTCCGCACGCGTGCTTAGGAAAATCAAACTCTGATTTAGAGTAATCAATGTAAATATTTCGGTGTTCACTATATCGAGGTATTCACTATAGCGGGGGTTCACTATATCCAGACTCGACTGTATGTATATAACACTATGTAGACACATTACCTCATGCAAATACATACATATGCACGTGTAGGTACATACTTGTGTGTACCTACTCCTACAAAAAAAGTTGTCGAAAGGCGTCGGATTTAGGTGTGGCCGATATGGTAGCGCCGATGTGCAAGCCAAGCCCATTGAAGCCAACAAAAACCATCGACCTCTCGCACTTCCTCACCAAGCGCACACATACCTACATACCATAGATACCGTACATTTTCCTTGTAAAACTTTTCTATTAGTTTTTTGTTGTTGTTAGTGTGTACTCATGTAGGTCCTTATGTACATATGTAGGTCCTTCCGCCGTCGCGCCAGCCACATAACCATCCAAACTTTTGTATGTAGGTAACATGTATTTGCAAAGCAGAAATTAGCGCAGTAGCGCAGACTCGTGTCTATGACCATAAAAAACAGTAACAGAAACAATAAACAAGAAGGAAAAATACAACAACAAAACTTGGTTAAATTTCGTCGTGCAAGTCTAACAACAACAAACGACAAGTGTGTATTCGCTTTGGTCGCGCCAACTGTTGTTGTCTGGTCGAGCTGACGCCTTACTTGATGTTGGCTCCAAGAGACGATGAAATAAATGAGAAAAGCGGTCGGCGGGAGGGTGGGTAGTATGATGAGGCAAACGGAACGCTGTAGGTAGAAAGGAGTGAGTTTGGTTGCTCGTGCGTAAGGTCGTTCCATAAGCAACGAATTGCTTGCTCGTTTCAGCCTCGTCGAGCGATTGGGTTGTGGCGTGGTTTGGCAGGGAGGCTGGTTGGCGGGCTGCCTTGCATATTAACAGCCGAACCCAATAAATTGTCTGCTTACTTACTAACACACTTTTGGATCTTTTGGGTCATACAAACAAACAAACGAAAAAAGACACACACCTCACCCGCACACATGCCAAAGAAGAAGCAACAATAAATAACAACAACAGCAGAGCCACCAACAGAATACCGTCATTGTCTAGCCGAATTGATGGCGTCGTCATTCGTCATTCGTCGCTCTCGTTGTTATCGTCGTTTGTTGCCGGCCTTTGTTCGTTACCAGTCAGCCAGCTATGACGTCAGTCAAAATGTCGGAACAGAATGTCTATTTTTTTTGTTGAGACGCATGTGGCGCCACCAACCCCTTCTGCCATTAACCATAGGCTTACAACCTTACTACCGCACTACCCGCTAACGAGCAGCACGACGTCGGCCATCGGCTGTCGCCCGTGTCGGCAATCGTACGGATACACACGCAGACAAGCTTTGATATTGTGAGTGTTTTGGGTGATTGGTTGGTGTTGGATTTCTGGCCGTTTAGCTGGTGTACCTACATGCACAGTTTTTCGTGTAATACAATTCCATGTTAATAAGCGACATTCAGCAGCAGACACTGCGGTAGCAGGAGGGCAATGGACGCACAAAAAAAAAAAAACAACGCACACGCCAAAATTCGACGACGCAAAATTTTGCGTGACAAATATGGGCGGCAGACAGGCAGCCGGCGATTGTAATACAGAACAACAAACTTACACAGACACAAACAGAGCTTTGAGCTGACGGACTGGCAAACGAACGGAGAGGCGAACTAACGAGTAGCTGAATTAGCGATTAGACGAACTGGCGAGTAGGTAAACGAACGAACTGGCGACTGGTCGAACAGACGAACTGCCGAGTGGACAAAACGTACGAAGTGGCGAACAGGCGAATTACTGACGTTTTGGCAAAACTTTTTGGTTGGCAAAACGTTCCACATAAAGTCAGTCGCACGACCGACCTACTTGAACACATTTACACGATTTACATATGTATGTACATTTATCGGCAAGAATATGCTGTATGGGTCATTGAGGTAGGTAGTTAAAGAGAGGGTGAGTAAGTGAAGTAAGCGAGTGAGTGAGTTAATTTTGTGTGCGTGCTTTTGCGTTCTTTGCATTCACAGCGGCTGGTAATGCGATGAAAATAGTATACTGGAGAGTTAAGAGGGAATGCCCAGAAGAGACATTTCTCTACTTTAAGATCAACCACATTTAAAAATAATCAAATAAAAGCAATCATTTTAAGGCAACGCAACCGACTTTAGGATGGTTACCTACTAAGATCGTACATATAAAAATAATATTATAATAATATAATACAATGGCGCTATTATAACTCTGACGAGTTTTATGGCCGAGCTTCTCTCCCAATTCGAGGTGTGCTCCTTTTTTGTGTTCCTACTAATTGTGTGGACCTACAGTTTTATGCCGGCTCCGAACGGCGAATGCATTTTTTGTGAGAAGCTTTTTTCATGGCAGATATACACTCGGAGGGTATGCCGCCCACTGCCGAGAGGTGACCGCTGCTCTTAAAAAACCAATAATTGGATTTTTACTAATTAGAAAGTTTTTTGGTATTTGCTCGGACTGGGGTTTGAATCCGCGACCTCTGGCATAGCAGGCGACATATAAAAATAGTTTTAATAAATGGCCAAGCATTTTCTCCCAAAACACGAAAGCCAAAATCTCAAAGAATAATGTCCGTAGTAGGTAGGAGGCAGCTATCGAGGGAAACATGCAAGGTCATATCGATGGTTAACGTTCGATATCAGCCTAGTGATCAAATCAAAAGGCAGAAGTTCAGGTGGTTCTTTATGCCAATAATATATGAGAATACATGCTCAAAGGCACTAAAAGAACGGAACCGGATAATAAGGGATAATTTGTAGGTATTAGTATTTGAAATCTTCTTCTTCTTATATATTTATATAAAAAAGAGTCGTCGTTTGTTCGGTCTCCTAAAACTTGAAAACCACTGGACTAAACTGAATACTTCCTTCGGCAAGTTTCTTCGTAATTACCTCGAATCGGTTTTAGGATAAAAAAAAGTTGAAAATATTGAGGGGGCGTGGCACCTCCCATACAAACTTAATCTTTCAGGCTGAATATCTCTAGAAATGTTTATGGTAGGACCCTGGAAATTCGTACGGAGTAAAATAAGAACTGTACCATACTTTCGAGAAAAAATGGGAGCTATTGGAAAAGGAGGCGTGGCACTTTCCATAGAAACTTAATCTTTCAGGCTGAATATCTCTAGAAGTGTTTATGGTAGGACCCTGGTTGGTACGGAGATAAACAATAACTGTACCATACTTTCGAGAAAAATTGGGAGCTATTGGAAAAGGGGGCGTGGCACCTTCCATAGAAACTTAATCCTTCATGCTGAATATCTCTGGAAGTGTTGGCGGCTGGATAAACGGAATCAATGAAAAACTTATGGTAGAAACTTGGAATTATTAGAAATGGGGGCGCGGCGCCGCCGATACAATTTTTGGGATAAGGATAGGGATAGGGATCGGGATCGGGATAGGGATAGGGATAGGGATCGGGATAGGGATCGGGATAGGGATCGGGATAGGGATGTGGATAGGGATAGGGATGGGGATAGAGATAGGGACAGGGTCAGGAATAGGGATAGGAGGGTCGCTCGAGTCAAATATATGTTTTTACATATATAACTTTTATTCAGAAAATTAACTTTTTCTTTAGGCTTTATAGAAATAAATTTTAGACAGAACAACGTCTGGCGGGTCAGCTAGTGTTAAATAAAACTGTGAAAACTTATAACGTCGAACAAACGCCGAAAACTTGGTGATTTATCGAAGGCATTACTCTAAAGGCAGCATAAAAGGGAGGCATTGGGAAGATCAGTTGGAGAGCGACTCGGCTTACCTTGGTGTTTCCGATTGGCTACATGTAGCACGAAACAGTAAAGAGTATCGCGTCTTATTGCACTCGCACAAAACCATGTTACACAAGAGTTAAAAAGAAGAATAATGCTCTAAAATAGTTCACCATGGTGGCCACTTTTGTCATGCTGGACTCTGTAGATATCCCACAAGGCAGGCAGGGCTTGTTTTGCTTTCGGTTTTCAACGCGACTCTGTTTACATATGGGCAGGCATTTTTTTGTCTAAACACTTTTCTCTAGGAATTTTATTCATTCTACAACTGCCGGAATCCGCGATATGCCCAGGCTCTCAGTTGAGGTGTAAGGTCTATTCTTTCTGATTAGTAGCAGACACAAGGGGGAGAAAAGAGAAAAAGCGTAATAAAAAAGAGAGTGGAGGAAAAGAAATTTGCGGCGATTTAAATCTCCTTATTTGGCGATGTGCGATTGTATAAAGTAAAATGTGGAGCACAGTATGAGGACTAAAACTGCAAAAAATGGGCGAATGGGCAGTTGTTGCTAAGCCAAACCGCCCACCTTACGCATGCTCGTACAGTTGCATGCAGGCGTTGCCACATATTCGTTTAATATTGCTTTCTTTCCTGAGCACTACTTGAACTACTCATTACTCTATGGAGTAGTAACGGGTCCAAGGTTTAAGGTAGACATCAGCATTTTGACTCTTACGAGTAAATGAGAAACAGCACATACATATATTTTAATAAATACAGCGCAAATCTCTCTACGCTCAATCTCTCTTAAAATTTTGCCGAACTCTGCTCTAAGCAGTACGCCCATAGATCATTCATAAAAGTGTGGCTAGTCAACGACGCAAGCCCGTATGTCATGTCAGCTGATCCGATATATTCTACAGGAGGTTTACTTATGTAAACGATTACTCAACGACGAACGACGGTGAAGCCCGTACCGCAGACATCAAAGGAGTTTTTTTTTTAAAACGGTTTTATTTAGCTCACCCCGTTTGTTTTATTAAACGGTTTTATTTAGCTCACCCCGTTTGTTTTATTTATTCTTGGGTCAAATTTAGTAATTCAAATTTCACCCTCTTCCTGTCAACCGATTAATCTGAAATTTTGTACGCATGTATAACCCCGATGACAATGCAATATTATGAAAAAAAAAAAAAATTCCGATAGGTGGCGCGTGGGTCGCTATATTTACAAAAATCGCATTTATTGTCCGATTTGGCTGAAATTCGGAACATGTATTACTACCTTGAAAAGAAATATTTTCTTAAAAAAAAATTCCGCTAGGTGGAGCTGAGATCGGGGTAATTAAAACTGAAAATCCTAATTATGGACCGATTTGGCTGATATTTAGCATGTGCATTACTTAAATAATTTACAAATGTTTAAAAAAAAATTGGAGCCGCTAGATGGCGCGTGAGTCGCTCTATTTAAATAAAAATAGGTAAAAAAACTTTTTAAGTTAAAAGGTTTTATGTTAAACATACATTGCAAAGTTTAAGACTAAATGGCGTATAATAATAAGATTTAAATTTAGAAATTGAATCTGTAATTTAGGTATCTGATTAATCCAGCCTGAGTCTACCACCCAAGTCAAGATTTTGTATCGTGTTGAGGACTGTGTGGCGTTAGGGTGGCTAAAAATGATACGTCGTTAGCGGTACACCACCAAGTTAAGGTGAAAGGTTAAAACGCGCCGAGAACTGTATGGCATTAGGGTGGATAAAAATGATATGTCGTTAGCGTTTTCCCCTCAAGACTCAGGCGCATCTTGTTGTACATAGCCTTGCCCCTTTATTGGACCTCTGGGGGGGTCGACCGTTTAAATGTCCATTACTCGTGGGAACAAAATGGTAAAAAAAATATAAAAAATACAAAAAATACAAACACAAAAAAACTAAAAACTAGAAAATAAAAATAGGTAAAAAAACTTTTTAAGTTAAACGGTTTTATGTTATACATACAATGCAATGTTTAAGATAAATGTACTAAAAACCAAAAAATAATAAAATAGATACAGTCGTGGGAATTATAAACATTTGCATAGACTAGACTAAAATAAAACCGGGGGGCACGTCAATTGTCTACAAATTATCGACTTAATGTGCGATAGAAGAATCGTTTAATTCGTCGTTAGGCAGTTGGCCCGCAGACGGTGAGGAAATTACTTAGAGCCTGGTTATGCTTACAATTTTGCTGGTCGAGCACCGTGAAATTGTTGTTGTGCACTCCGACGGTGAGAGAATTTTCGGACTCTCACATCCAGCAAATCTGCTGTGTGAAACAGGCAGCCAGCAGTCGAGGTTTCGGGGGTAATAATGTGTTATGTTGTGTATGTGTTCAGTAATAATCATGTGTTATGTTGTGTATGTGCGCTCCAATCATCAATGCAAGCATAACCACCTCTCACCAATCACGAAATGTTTCCGATTTTGATTGGCAATGTTGATTGGTACCATAACCACAGCATTACTATTTTCTTGCTCATGGAAATTCCAATAGTTATACACTCCATGTTAATAAAAGAGATGTTTCAACTAGTTTATCGTTGGACATTCACACGAGGAATCGTTTCACTGCTCGTAGTTTGTCTTTAATCGACAAAACATATGATAAAAGTACTACTCGCTCACCACTATGAAACCCTAAAACTCGCTTATAATCGAGCTTGCTAGTTTTTTCCACATTCTAGCCCTACTTATCACACGTCCATCGTTGTCGGTTGAACAACTGCCTAATTATAGTGTAACATTACAAAACAAACATTTTAATCAACGATTGTAGACAATTGACGTGCCCCACGGTTTTATTTTAGTCTAGTCTATGCAAATGTTTATAATTCCCACGACTGTATCTATTTTATTATTTTTTGGTTTTTAGTACATTTATCTTAAACATTGCAATGTATGTATAACATAAAACCGTTTAACTTAAAAAGTTTTTTTACCTATTTTTATTTACATAAGGGTTGCGTAAGCGGGTGGTCTGGTCTACAAGTTCTAATCGCACTATCGTCTATGGAGAGCTAGTTTTGCTACTAAATAAGCATTTTGAAGTTATAAAAGTAAAAATCGATACGAATACCAGCTAATGTATTACAAAAAGAGCAATTTTTAGATGGCACTCTAAAAAGGCACATTGAGTCATATGATCCATCAACTCTTGCGGGGTTTCCATCTTCCTAAATAAGCATTTTTGGCATCTACTTTTTGGCTATGCTCGAACTGCTTATTTTTACTTGTACTCTCTCTCACTCTCTCTCTCTCTCTCTCTGTCTCTTTCCCCTTTGTAAAGGTTGCCTTTGTTCTCCAAATGCTTTATTTTTTATTTTGTTGATGTAGTCCTTCTCGGAATATTTTGCTGTTGCTGTGTGAATGCTTGAATTGCTAGTGCTTTGTGTTTTGTTTGCCGTGTGCGGGGAATTGAATGGCGTTTTGTTTTTAGTGTCTTGTTTTTTTGCGCATTCTTTGAAATGCTTTTATTCAAAGTGCTATTTTATACATACATACATATTTGTGCATACCTTTTCTGTACCTATTGTTGTTTGTTTATTGCTGAAGCTAAATTTTGTGGTGTTTTTCCACAGTAGATTTTTTTTATATTTGGTTTTTTTGTGAAGTCTCGGAATCTATTCCATTGTATTATAATTGCTAGTACGCCATAAATATCACCAACCAATATTCTCAATAATCCTAAGCTTTAATTATGTGATTAATGAGAAAACCAGTTCAGTGAATTTAATAGCATATAGTTCAAGGTGCTCACAGAAGGTCCAGGTGGTTCATTAAAACATAAATAGCTCAAATTTGTTGATTTCGCTTAGTTTTTCAGGAAGTCTCCACTTTGCTATTTAAGTGCCAAAAGTTGTAATAGAGGATTTTAATAAAAAAAGCTTACTCAGTGATTTCTATATACGTTCGGAATAAAGTCTCCAAACTCTCCACTTGGCTATTTACGCTCGAAAAGTAAAAGTATTTGTAGATCATAATTACAACTTATATATGCTATTTTTTAAAGTCTCCAAACTCTCCACTTTGCTATTTAGGTTCCCAAAGCCATAATAGGGGGTTTTCATTAAAAAAGAAAGCGTATATTATAATTTTTACTACTTTTGAATGAAATCTCACAACTCTCCACATTGCTATTTCATCCCAAAAAGTGAAGCAATCAATGGTTTTTAAAATGATGTCTTGCTATTTTGGCTCGAAAAGTATAAAAGCTTCTGTATTTTGTAATTTCAACGAAGATAAATTATTTTTTTTTAGTCTCCAAACTCTCCACTTCGTTATTTAAGTTTCAAGAGTCAGATTAGTGGTTTTAATAAAGAAAAACGCGTACTATGTGATTTCTATTCGTTTTGAGCAAAGTCTCCAAACTCTCCACTTTGCTATTTCATCTCAAAAAGTGCAAGAATGGTTTTTAAGATACTAAAGCAAAGCAGAATTTAGCTTCTACTAATTTTTAAAAATCTCCAAACTAAAATTGCTATTACGGCAAACAGAAAATTACCACAATTCTTTATCATCAAATCCGAGGAGTTTCCCGCCCGACGAAGCGTTAAAATCAACGCTGAAATGTGTTTATCGAACAAATCAATAGCCCCAGGCAATGGCAATACATACATGGAAAATTTTATAGAAAAAGCACATTAAACAGTAAACCAGATGGAAGAAATATAAAGAAAGAAATACCCTTTCTATGCTGACACACTATATAAAATTACACTGCTCTACAGCCAAATAAAAATAGGTAAAAAAAACTTTTTAAGTTAAACGGTTTTATGTTATACATACATTGCAATGTTTAAGATAAATGTACTAAAAACCAAAAAATAATAAAATAGATACAGTCGTGGGAATTATAAACATTTGCATAGACTAGACTAAAATAAAACCGTGGGGCACGTCAATTGTCTACAATCG
This sequence comes from Urophora cardui, assembly GCA_960531455.1. Lineage (NCBI taxonomy): Eukaryota > Metazoa > Arthropoda > Insecta > Diptera > Tephritidae > Urophora > Urophora cardui. The sequence goes on along the minus strand of OY482674.1, from coordinate 30,623,368 downwards.
TTGATTAAAATGTTTGTTTTGTAATGTTACACTATAATTAGGCAGTTGTTCAACCGACAACGATGGACGTGTGATAAGTAGGGCTAGAATGTGGAAAAAAGCTAGCAAGCTCGATTATAAGCGAGTTTTAGGGTTTCATAGTGGTGAGCGAGTAGTACTTTTATCATATGTTTTGTCGATTAAAGACAAACTACGAGCAGTGAAACGATTCCTCGTGTGAATGTCCAACGATAAACTAGTTGAAACATCTCTTTTATTAACATGGAGTGTATAACTATTGGAATTTCCATGAGCAAGAAAATAGTAAGTATTTTCCTCACCGTCTGCGGGCCAACTGCCTAACGACGAATTAAACGATTCTTCTATCGCACATTAAGTCGATAATTTGTAGACAATTGACGTGCCCCCCGGTTTTATTTTAGTCTAGTCTATGCAAATGTTTATAATTCCCACGACTGTATCTATTTTATTATTTTTTGGTTTTTAGTACATTTATCTTAAACATTGCAATGTATGTATAACATAAAACCGTTTAACTTAAAAAGTTTTTTTTACCTATTTTTATTTTCTAGTTTTTAGTTTTTATTTCGCATTCTGTTTAATTCATTTAGTGCTTCATTATTGCAAGGTTTCTTGCCCGTTAGTTTATTGCAGTCCAACGCCTCTATAGCGGACCACGCGCCACCTATCGGAAGTTTTTTTTAGGAAAATATTTCCTTTCAAGGTAGTAATACATGTTCCGAATTTCAGCCAAATCGGACCATAAATGCGATTTTTGTAAATATAGCGACCCACGCGCCACCTAGCGGAATTTTTTTTTTTTAAGAAAATATTTCTTTTCAAGGTAGTAATACATGTTCCGAATTTCAGCCAAATCGGACCATAAATGCGATTTTTGTAAATATAGCGACCCACGCGCCACCTAGCGGAATTTTTTTTTTAAGAAAATATTTCTTTTCAAGGTAGTAATACATGTTCCGAATTTCAGCCAAATAGGACCATAAATGCGATTTTTGTAAATATAGCGACCCACGCGCCACCTATCGGAATTTTTTTTTTCATAATATTGCATTGTCATCGGGGTTATACATACGTGCAAAATTTCAGATTAATCGGTTGACAGGAAGAGGGTGAAATTTGAATTACTAAATTTGACCCAAGAATAAAGAATAAATAATAAAACAAACGGGGTGAGCTAAATAAAACCGTTTAAAAAGACTCTGAACGCAACCATCCTTTCTATATGTAAAATCGGTCGCTGATTCCGAAAATCGGGTTCATTTTTAATTCTATGGGAAGGTTTTTGAGATATCGGCAATTTACCGTTATTTGGCCAATGTGTCCACTTAATCCTGTATATCTCTTTAACACAGTGAGTTATATTCCTTAGGGTGACACCAAACGAAATAAAATTAAATTTCCTTTTCACGGCTCCTATAACATTTTTCTCTAACTCTTATAGTTTCTGAAATATTGACGATTAAATTTTAATTTTTTCGATTTTTTACGATTTTTTGAAGAAAAAATTGACTTTGTCAGGCAATATCTTTAAAACCAATATTTTTACCTTCGGTTTTACTCCTTTTCATGAAGCTCCATTCTATTATCAAAAAAATAAGCTATCAACGATGAAAATCCATTGTAAAATGGAAAAGTTATAGGCGATCAAGTAAATACAGCCAGGTCGCGCAATGCCTCTGCACGCGTACATTCTATGCATATTGTACCAATACCTACACATCTGCAGTAGCAGCACATTGGCAGCGCAGTAGATACAAGCGCATTTACGGGTATAACATGCATAAAATATACCCGTGTAGAGGCATTGTGCGACTTGGCTGTATTTACTTGATCGCCTATAACTTTTCCATTTTACCATGGATTTTCTTCGTTGATAGCTTATTTTTTTGCTAATGGAATGGAGCTTCACGTAAAAGATTAAAACCGAAGGTAAAGACATTGGTTTTAAAGATATTGTCTGACAAAGTCAATTTTTTCTTCAAAAAATCGTAAAAAATCGAAAAAATTAAAATTTAATCGTCAATATTTCAGAAACTATAAGAGTTAGAGAAAAATGTTATAGGAGCCGCGAAAAAGAAATTTAATTTTCTTTCGTATGGTGTCACCCCAAAGAAGATAACTCACTGTGTTAAAGAGCTATACTGGATTAAGTGTACCCATTGGCCAAATAGCGGTAAATTGCCGATATCTCAAAAACCTTCCCATAGAATTAAAAATGAACCCGATTTTCGGAATCAGCGACCGATTTTACATATAGATAGGATAGTCACGTCCAAAGTACAGACAAAAAATTTCATTTTGTGATCCAGTGTTATCAATGTGCACGCTTACCCCACATAGGTACTTTATTTGCTTTTATCGACGACCTTGTATTTGATTACACTTCCACAAACCAATAAAACCCTTACTACGTTTGCTGAGTTCTATTGTTGCTGTTCTACAAGCTATAAAGATAAAACGATTACTTACGACTCACTCAATCCACCAGCATTGTATAAAGAAGTTTTTGGAATTAAAAAAAAAAAAAAAACAAACAACAAGCAAATAAACGAATAAAAGTAGCACAAAAAGTCTAAGGATCGACCCATGGAATTGCGCTTTATAGTTATTTTGTCTATCAACCTTTTTTTCATTCTGCGCCTTCCTTTTTTAGCTTTTACGTATTCACTTCCTTTGTTCTCTGCACATACGAACAATTTCTTGTCTTAAAGCCCGTCTCCACATAACTTGTTTCACCAACAAAACATCTAGCAAAACATCTCGCTAAATAACCCGTCTCCACGTGGCTGATCGTGATTCAGTTTAACATTTCTCTTTCTTGCTCTTCTTAAATGTTTGTATGTTTGCTTATATTTTGCGTTTTTGTTTTGGTCTGTGTGAGATTTCGATAGATTTTCGATACAAAATTAGAGAAGACATCGATATCATCGAGGTTGGCAAGATTATTCAGAATGAAACAGTGTTTCAATCTTCGCTCGCTCTCAGAAATTTGTATGGAAATTGGCGAGTTTCGGCACTGGTTTCCGAGTCGAAACAAGATTGAGAGAGAAAATGCAGAAAAAAAGAGCGAAGCACGTTATGTGGAGATATGGTATAATGTGTTGCTGGAGTGTTATTGAAGTGTTTAGGTTGTCTTTTGTTTCTTTTGTTGTTTTGGTTTTGCTTGCTCTTTAGGTCGGTCCTAATCTTGCTCCGTTGGCTGAGTAGGACGTTGTGCGTTGAAGGGTTGGTTGGTTGGTGTGTGCGCGCCGCCTATTCCTTTGTTTTTTTGTTTTTCTTTGGATTTTCTAATTTTTTTGCGTCATTTCCATTTCAAGTTTTCTTCTCGTTTTGTATGTCTCGTAATTGGCGCATCGACGTATGTCTGCTGTCTTCCTACGAGTTGTATAACGAACATTGGAATATCAAAAGGAAAACAGCAAAGCTAACGACATCGTGTCGCGACTTTGTAAAAGGCGGCGGTCGGGGCGGCGACTGACTTGTTTGTGCCTTGTCGAGGCAGTGTCGAAAAAAGGCATTGGTAGGGACTAAAAGTGCAGACATTGGTGACTTATCTGTAACCTTATAAAACAGCTGATTCAACCAGCCTAACGACAAGCTGTGTTACTAGTAATTGGTGCCTTATCGTAATTCTGTAGCTGTATCGTTAACTTACAGACCAATTGGATTTTGGTTAGCAACCCTAAATCCGTAAACAGTTGACACTTGTGAAAGCAGTTATAGGAAGGTAGGCGCATAGGCGAATTCAGAAACTTCTTTTTTTATTTACAAAGGTAGATTATAATATCAAAATCAAAGCGAATTCACATCATGGCCAATAGTAATGTGCGAGTCCCAAGCGAATTCAGATTTTAACCAAGAAAAATATTATTTTGACATTACAATCTACCAATTACAATAACAAAATACATGGGAAATTTCTGAATTCGCCTATGCACCTACCTTCCAAGATCTGCCTTGACATGTGTCAGCTGTTTACAGATTTACGGCACCACTAACAGCTCACATGGATGGCGATAAAGTTACAATAAGGTTAATGATATAGAATAACTTATAAGTCACCAATGTCTGAACCTTAAGGGGTAGGGAGAGAGAGATATAGGATAAGAGGGCGAGTGATTGGCGTGGCAGGATGGCAGACAGTTTGGTGGGTATGATAAAAGGAGACAGCGCCATCATTGACGCCGGTCGTGATGGGATTATGTAAAGCTTGTGGGGTTTTGGCATTAAAAAGGAATGTAGTTTTGCTTTGCCTGCGTACATTCATGTCTAAATTCATGTGTAAATTAACATTAAACTTTAAAGGCTAACATTTATGCTAAATTCCTTTTAATTTTGCTACTCACTTTTTTTCAAAATATTTTCAGAACTAGAGCCTAGTTCTTGTTGAGGTATTGCTATGCCTGATAAACTGTCGTGTAAGGTACACATTTTAACCCCTGACAAAAATAAATTTCTCTGGCTTCTCGGAGTTGGTTTAAACTATGATCCATATAGATCCGTCCAATGGGTAGGGATAGGGAGAAGAGAGGTCTGAGATTCTTCACACAGAGATATACAGAGAAATAGAGGGAAAAAGAGAGACATAGAAAGAAGCGAACGTTGTAAAAAGATAAGGGCGGTGATGATGAGCTAATCCTAAATTATTAGCTGTAAGTATGAGCCTTTTACTGAATTAATCACAGCCTAGCTTGCTTCTTTAAATAGAGTCTGGGTGGGGGAAAAAAGCTTCCTGAACAGAAAGTTATGCTGTTACTACGCTCGGGGCATTTAGTTTTTCCCGTTATAAAGTTTGCTAGTAATCTTTTTCGTTTGCGGACTAATTATTTGATGACGTGGTTCAAAAATTAATTAGTGAATTAGTTTACAGTGCACATCGGTCCCAAATTAATATTTTTTTTGCCAGAAATTAAACTAATTTAGCTATGAATTTGGTTAACGAGGACAAGCCTGGGTACCTCCTGTCATCGCACAGATAAACAGCACGTCTCGGCAGCCACGTCACTGTTGACAGCTACAAATTCGGAACTGTTAAGAACTTCGTCTATTCGGGAACCAGAATTAACACCAAAAATAATATTGGCACGGAAATCCAACGGAGAATCACTCTTGGCAATAAGTGCTACTTTGGACTAAGTAGGCAATTGAAAAGTAAAGTTCGCCCTCTCGATGAACAAAAATCACGCTCCACAAGACGCTCATAGTTCCAGCGCTCATGTACGGCGCAGAAGTAATAGCCGATGTCAAAATCAGATGAGCTGGCACTTGAAGTATTCGAGAGGAAAGTTCTTCGGAAGATTTATGGAGCTTTGTGCGCGGGCGAGTATCGACGGAGATTGAACGCTGAGCTGTACGAGCTTTACGCAGACATAGATATTGTTCAGCGAATAAAGAGTCAGCGGCCGCGTTGGGTAGGACATGCCATGAGAATAGAAAGTACATATTTCTTTTGAATCAGGGATGGCTTTCCGTAATTCGATATTCGACTCTCGACTTTCTCTCTGAGAAATGATTTAAACCCACAAAAATATTAAAATTTTGAAGTTATATTTTTCTGCGGTTGACATATTCGATAAGGCAAAACGATAGCTAAGGTGGTGTCGAATTGTTTCTGAGGATATTTGTGTTTACGGAAAGCAAAAACGATGCTTCGAGATCAAATTTCGCTCGATATCGAATTACGGAAAGCCACCCCAGGCTAAAGGCAGCAGAAAAGCGAGACATCCACTGCGTTGGGAAGATCAGATGAATACTGACTCGTAGTGCTGGAACCGATATCGATATAATATCTATTCATCGATGTTTTTGAACTTTTTCGATATATCGATATTTTTTTCCGATATTCGATATATCGACGGTCATGGATCCATCACTGATAAACGCGGAAAGTAGCTGGTAAAAGGCAGCATTGCCGTTTTGTGGGTAATTCCCCAAATTTGGAGATTTTTTTAAAATTTGATTCCTATGTAGAAATTCCTGTGTTTAAAAGTAATGTAAATACGAACATTTTTTTTTTTAATGTTCATTATAGAATTGCAAAATCAAGAGAAAACATTTTAAATTTAAAAATTTTTATTTCTATTTTAAGCACTATGAGATTTTGAACCAAAAACTTATGTTTTTTTCCATTCATTTTTATTTTTAATTTAAAAATTTTCTTTTTAAATCCCAAATACATTTTAATTCCAAAAATTTCATTTTTAATTTAAAAAATTTCATTTTTAAAATAAAATGACTTGGTTGAAAACGTGCATTATAAAAATAAAAATTTTATTTTTGATTTATTTTCTCTGAGTGTAAAAGGTATTTAGAATGCGTTATTAATTTGTCTATTTCAAACCTTTTAGTCTTTAACATGGTTTTTTTAAATAACTTAAATGCGAAATATTTCAGTGAACCACTGTAATTGATACCTACTCTTTCTGGCTGGAACAGAATTTACCTTTTTTTTTTTTGATTATTGAATTCCCTTTTCAAAAAAGATTTCTGTTGATAATAAATTGAAATATTTAGTTTAAATGTTTATTTAGTTAATTTTTAGAGTAATATAAATGACTGTTACTCTCGTTCAATTCAGGGCACAATAATGAATGCAGACATTTCGAAAAATAAAGCTGTTATATATAGATATGTTAAATTAAGGTTTATATAAAGTAGAGCTCTCGATTTTTTTTGAACATTTTCGAGTATCCCGAACAAATGCTGTTCAAATTCTCGAACACTTGTTTGTTTATTACCCGTATGTTTGCACGGGCATTTGAACAATGCGGGTATTTTGAAGTTTGTATTTTTCGTTTGTTTATTTTTTTTTGTTGTCTTCATATGTATTTTTTTATTCTTGTTTTCCTGATACAAATTTTTTTGTCTGTAAGCTCGAATGCTCGAATGTTTGTACGGGCATTTGAACAACAAACGAGCCTCAGACAAATTCGATCTTTTCGAATTGTTCGATACCCGGGTATCTTGAGCTCTAATATAAAGGTCGATATATCGATAATATCGATGTTTTTTCTCAAAAATATCGATACTCGTAAACATCGATGTTTTTCCAGCACTACTGACTCGTTCTCGCTTGGAATATTTCTAGCACCAGGCAGCACGAAACAGAAACGACTGGCGCGCTTTATTGGATGAAGATGAAGAAGATGAAGATTAGCGAGCTTTTAGGTTATGCATGGCTAAGTTGATGTCAAACAATAAGCATGAGAAAACTGCCAAAATTGGCACTCAAAATAGCGGAATTTTTATTTAGTGAAATTTATAAAGTGTTGCTCTCTTTTTTTCTGTCTTGTGAAGCGATCGGAAGATTGTTTGATCATTTGGTTGATCAAAATTGGCACTCAAGATAGCGGAATTTTTAGTTAGTGAAATTTCTAAAGTGTTGCTCTCTTTTTTTCTCTCTTATGGAGCGATCGGAAGACTGTTTGACCATTTGGTTGGTCAAAATTGGCACTCAAGATAGCGGAATTTTTAGTTAGTGAAATTTCTAAAGTGTTGCTCTCTTTTTTTCTCTCTTATGGAGCGATCGGAAGTTTGTTTGACTATTTGGTTGCTTGGTTTATTGCTTTCCTTTTTTGGCTTTTTTTTTTTTCAAAAGAATTAGAATTTTTATCTGTATGAATGAACAACAATTAAAGACTTTTAATTCATGTTATCCGCTTTAAAGTTGTTAATGTTTTTCTTTTTGTTTTTTGTTTCAAAATTTAAAAAGACAACATTTTTGATGTGGCGGAAAATGCTTTTGAAATCGTAATTTTTACGTTTTTCACGTTCGGCAAGCATTTTTTGAGTGCTTTTAGACGTTTTAAGAGCTTGCCAAATTTTCATTCAATGTATACTTGTCCTTTTTTGTTGCTGTTTGTTTTTTTTATTCACATTCGAATCATACACATTATGTATTCTCTTAGCTGAAAAGCCAAAAAGCCTTTTTGTAAATGTTTACTCTATTTGTATAAACGTGGCTGGTGGATAGCTGCATGTTTACTCCATTGGGAGCGTAACTCTATTTCAATAGTCATGCAGCTTTTTTTTTAAAGAGCCTTTTGCCATTAAAGCATTGCCGCGTGAATGCAATGCACACACACACAACAACAGCAAGGAATTAAAAACGAAAAAGCTTAATAAAGAAAAAAATGTGTGCTCAAAGCTTTCTTTAAAAAAAATTGTGTATATGATTCTGCTTGCTTTTTTGCTTGTTTTACTTAGTTTTAGTTTTATTTGGCGAATCCCTAAATTGTATGCCTTTATTCCTTTATTTTATATTTTTACTTGCTTATTTTAATTCTACTCTTTGTTTTATTTCTGTTTTTGTTACCCTTTATGCCTTTAACTTTATTTGCTGTTGTTTTTTGTTTCTCTTATATTTTGCTGTTTTCGCTTTTTATGCTTCAAAGCCAACAAATGACGAGCTTATAGCGCAAAGCATAATCTGCACAAAAGCAACAAAAAGAGTTGGAAAGCAACAAAAAGAATTGGAAAGCAAAAAAAAGAAGAAACAAGTAAGGAAGCCTAAGTTCGAGTGGAATCGAACATTAGATACTCAGCTGTATGCTTTCATTGTTTGTTTGCGTTTGATGGAAACACGGTGTAGGTACTTTATATAAATCGAATGCTGCATAAAGTGGGCGTAGCCACGCCCATTTTCAAAATTTTTATCAGTAATCCAACTAAGCATATGAATATTATTCTTTGTGCAAAATTTCATTCCTTTTTGATTTCTAGTTACAAAGATGTCACGTTACAAATTCCCAAAGGGTGTTCCAGAAATATCTTTGTTAAAAAGTAGGCGTGGTCATAAACCGATTTCAATAAATTTTTGCGTGTCTATTAACACAAGTTGTAAAAGTGTATAAACCAAGTTTCGTTATAATATCTCAGTTATTTGTCGAGTTATAGGCTAAGAAATCTCGTATATTCCTTTGTCTAAAAAGAGGCGGTGCCACGCCCATTTTCCCAAAATTTTTATATTTTTTGTTTACGGTCTACTGTAGAACTCATGTCACAAAATTTCAATGAATTATCTTTATATTTCACGGAGATATCGCTTAAAATGTTTTTATTAGGCCACTTTTTAGTTCCCATGTATAAAAGTGGGCGTGGTCGTCAACCGATTTCGCTAAAATTTTGAACATGTATTACCACAAGTAATAAAAGTGTACACACCAAGTTTCATGATTATATATAAATTATTTGTCGAGTTATGGGCTCAGAAATCTCGTATATTCCTGTTTCTAAAAAGAGGCGGTGCCACGCCCATTTTCCAAAATTTTTGTGTTTTTCGTTTTATGTCCGCAGTTGGACTCCTGCTATAAAATTTCAATGATATATCTTTATATTTGACAGAGATATCGCTTAAAATGTTTTTATTAGGCCACTTTATAATACACATATATAAAAGTGGGCGTGGCCGTTAACCGATTTTAACTATTTTCCGTCCAAACGTTTGCCTAAGTAAGCAAATCACGCGCACCAAATTTCATCGATATATCTTCAATGGTTTCTGAGTTATGGCATGTAAAACTTTCCATGTTTGACCCTTAATAAGTGGGCGTGGCACCGCCCATTTTCCAAAATTTCATCAAATTTCTTTCTAGGGGCCTGAGCTCAACACGTGGGTAAAATTTCATCGCTCAAGCTATATTAGTGACTGAGATACCAAATTCCCGATTTTTTCTATATAGGAAAAGTGGGCGTGGTCATGGTCCGATTTCGCCCATTTTCAATACCAACCGTCCCAGTCTCGATACCAACTTGCATTTCAAATTTCATCAAAATATCTCAATTTTTGCGCGAGTTAGAGTATTTACAGACGGACAGACGGACAGACGGACAGACGGACGGACGGACATGGCTCAATCGATTTCTCTTTTCACCCTGATCATTTTGATATATATAAGTCTATATCTATCTCGATTATTTCATTCTGTTACAATCCACCGTTATGTGATTAAAACTATAATACTCTGTGTACTAGTACAGCTGAGTATAAAAATAACAATAATAAAAAAACAACACAAAAATAAACAATAATAAAAAACAAAAACTCGTAAAAATTGTCAAAATTCAGCAAACCAACTTTCCCAGCAACTTTTAACCCTTTCTTCTCCTCTCGTTTCCATCTAACTTTGGCGCTTTTGTTATTCGCTTCAGTATGTTCTTCCTGCCAGCCAGTCATACATATGAAATCCTGTCAGCTCAAAATATACATACCCATACATACACACAAAACCATAAAATATTGAAATAACGAGCAATCCCCATCCATCCGCCCCGGCCGCTGTCTCTTTTTTTTACTGTCTTGCTGGAGCGCGTCGTCGGAAGCGCGCTTGTTTGCTTGACTGGTTGGTGGCGCCTCTCCAATAGACGACGCGGTTGAATGTTCCCTTCTATGCCTTTTCCTGCACTTTTAGCCCACACAAATACAAAAATTTATATACACAAAGAACACACGCTCATTTGTATTCTGTGCAATTTTTTGCTCAAGGACTCGCGTTCATCATCATTGTCTGTGTTGTTTTTGATCTTGTTTTTCGTTTGCAATTTTTCCATTTTTATACTCAGCTGTACTAGTACACAGAGTATTATAGTTTTGATTTCCTAACGGTGGATTGTAACAGAATGAAATAATCGAGATAGATATAGACTTATATATATCAAAATGATCAGGGTGAAAAGAGAAATCGATTGAGCCATGTCCGTCCGTCTGTCCGTCTGTCCGTCTGTCCGTCTGTCCGTCTGTCCGTCTGTCCGTCTGTCCGTCTGTGAGCACGATAACTCGCGCAAAAATTGAGATATTTTGATGAAATTTGAAATGTAAGTTGGTATCAAGACAGGAACGGATGGTATTGAAAATGGGTGAAATCGGACCATGACCACGCCCACCTCCCCTATATAGTAAAAATCGGAAATTTTTTATCTCGGTCACTAATAGAGCTAGAGTGATAAAATTTCACACACGTATTGAGCTCAGGCCCTTATGAAGAAATATGGTGAAATTTTGGAAAATGGGCGGTGCCACGCCCACTTATTAAGGGGCAAACATTGAAAGTTTTATGAGTCATAACTCAGAAACCGTTGAAGATATATCGATGAAATTTGATAGGCGTGATATACTTACTTAGGCAAATGTTTGGACGAAAAATTGCCAAAATCGGTTGACGACCACGCCCACTTTTATATATGGGTATTATAAAGTGACCTAATAAAAGCATTTTAAGCGATATCTCTGTCAAATATAAAGATATATCATTGAAATTTTATGGAAGGTGTCCAATTATGGACATAAAACAAAAAATACAAAAATTTTAGAAAATGGGCGTGGCACCGCCTCCTTTTAGAAGCAGGAATATACGAGATTTCTGAGCCCATAACTCGACAAATAATCGATATATTATGACGAAACTTGGTCTATACACTTTCACTACTTGTAGTAATACATGTTCGAAATTTTAGCGAAATCGGTTGACGACCACGCCCACTTTTATATATGGGTATCATAAAGTGGCCTAATAAAAACATTTTAAGCGATATCTTTGTCAAATATAAAGATAATTCATTGAAATTTTGTGGCATGAGTTCTACAATAGATCGGAAACAAAAAATAGAAAAATTTCGGAAAATGGGCGTGGCACCGCCTCTTTTCAGACAAAGGAATCAACGAGATTTCAGAGCCCACAACTCGACAAATAATTGAGATATTATGACGAAACTTGGTTTATACACTTTTATAACTTGTGTTAATAGACACGCAAAAATTTATTGAAATCGGTTTATGACCACGCCTACTTTTTAACAAAGATATTTCTGGAACACCCTTTGGGAATTTGTAACAAGACTTCTTTGTAACTAGAAGTCATAAAGGAATGAAATTTTGCACAAAGAATAATATTCATATGCTTAGTTGGATGACTGATAAAAATGTTGAAAATGGGCGTGGCTACGCCCACTTTATGCAGCACTCGCTTTATATAAAATACAACGTGTTTTCATCAAACGCAAACAAACAATGAAAGCATACAGCTGAGTATCTAATGTTCGATTCCACTCGAACTTAGGCTTCCTTACTTGTTTTTATTTTATTGCTGTTTCGCTTTTTTGTTGTTGTTGTTTTAGTTTATTGTCGTTTCGTTCTTTTTTTCTTTACTTGTCATTTGCTTTTTCTTTTCTCATTAGTTTTTTCTAGTTTTTGTTTTCATGAAACATCCGTTTATTACCCACTACCGTTACTTTTGCCGCCATGTCATCACAGCAATACCACCCCCTCTGGCCGACACAGCTTACATAGCGTTGTTGACACTCGCGCACTCGTTCGTTTGCCCAACTCGCCGACTGCCGACTCGCTGACCTACCTACTTTGCCGACACATTGACTTTGCCGACTCGTTCACTTACCGACTGTCATTTATTCGCCTTCTGATAATCTCTAAATTTTTTTGGCAGAAACTCATCGGCGATATGTACAACATATGTACATATATACACAACAACAAGTCCGTCGTTCACGCGGTTTGTCGTTCCGCCTTGAGCATAAAAAGGAAACCAAGCAAAAAAAAAAAGTTACAAAAGTAAAAATAAATGAGATGAAGCCACGTCGAAAAAACGCCGTAGGAGAAAATCGATATGCTTACCGCATTTGCGGATGCGAAAAACGTACGAAAGTCGGTATGTGAAAACGCCAAAAATGTAGAGCCAGCTGACTGAGGGGCAGGCACGAGAGAATGCGGGAAATTGAGAATGTAATACCGTAGCGCAGATTAAAATTTAAGTGAATGGAAATGCTGCTTGGTTCTGCCATGTTAGTAGTCCCCAAAAAAACTTAGATATATTCGCTTTGTGCGTGGTCTGTCAGCTCAGGATATTTGAGAGATGAATGGTACATAGCCGAGGTAAATAAGTGACTGAATTTCTAGTTTGGCGGTACTTGACCAAAGGAGTCCTTTGAAAGGACCAGTGAATCCGAACGAATATCTATAGTATCTTATGGGTGGATGTAAGCTGGGGGTAGAGTTTTTCAGGATTAAGCTTTCGTTACGATAACATCTTTATATACATACGTACATCTTAGAAGTCGGCCTGTGTCGAAGTTGCTTGCGTCTGTCGCATGCGAGTCCTAGATAGCAGAGACTCTCTGCGAACCTCGTAATGAGATGGCCGAGCCATATCTCTGCCCGAATACGGACGTGGGGATGATGTGATATACATACCTTGAAATAAGTTGACGAACGAACTACGAAGAGGAAGAGTACCATTTTCTTCCCGTGCCTGGGCATGGCGCTAGCGAAGTACCAGATATACATGCTCTTTACTAATTCAGCTCTTGCCCAAAGTTGCAGATGTTGATTGGGTTGGTTTGAGTGACGATTCCCACAGACTCCATTTAACGCCGAACTGCCGTTTTGATACCACAGCTCCTGACTAAAGAACCAGCCCAAGAAGAATAGTGGAAAAGAGAATATTTATTCGGAAACTAGTAAAGGTCCTACGCCCTATATCTACCCCGTTATGTTTAGCTATCTAAGAAGCCTCCCAGGCCTAATGTCCTTGAGTTCCGAGAGGTTGTCGAAGAAAGGCTTGCCAAGAAATTTCATTCTGCCTGGGAAGTGCGCAGGACACTCCAGTAGCAAGTGCTCCACTGTCTCTTCCGCTCTAGCAAGATTAGGTAGAGCTGCGACACAGCGTCTTATGATCCAATACCAATCTAGCCGTGTGAGTACCAATAGTCCAATGTCCCGTGAAAACCGCAGTGAGAAATGCCTTTTCTCTCCATGTTTAATATGGCTCAGGAACGCATCTCATTGTATGAAGGCCACATATTTCTGCGGACCCTGCAGTTCCGCAACCGCTTCCATCTGGTTTTAACCTCCTCGAACCAGTGCCATGCCGAGAGATTCGGCGCTTGATGAAGCCTAGGGGCGCAAGCACTTTCCGCGCCTTCTGCGACATCACGAGCCGAGCCTGGATAGCTCATCAGCCATTTCGTTTGCCTTGATGTCGCGGTGCCTCGGCACCCACATCCGAAAGATGCTATGTCGACTTACTAAACCCACGATCCACTCCCTACACTGCCCGGCCAGGCCTGATGGAACCGTTGCAGTTCCCGGAGCGTTCAGAACCGCTTTACTATTTATCTGTTCTATGGCGAAATCTCGGTGCTTGTAATTATGCAAGAAACTTGTGATCGGTCTTATGGGTTATGTACATTTTCTCAGCATCTGCTGCCACCTGTCCAGTCCATACGTTCCATCTAAACCACAATTGCCGCCAGACAATTACTAAACTAGAATTCAAGCAAAGCTGTACTATAGAACATAGACAAAAGTTGTCATAAACACAAAATTTAGGTTTCTTTCATCTTTGTTGTACTCATTGGTCCTTTTTGTTGTTTGTGCCAGCTTTTAAGCTATAATATGAGTTGGCTGGCTGGATTTTTCGTTAAGTTGTTGGTGTTGCTGTTGTCGTTGTTGTTGTTGTTGCTGTTGTTGTTGTTGTTCCTGCTGTCCCACATCAGTTTGTTGTAACTGTCAGTTTGCGCAAAAACTGCCTTCATGAATATTCACTCGCTCAGCCGCCCGCTCGCTCGTTGTTCGCCGCTGAAATTGCCTGCAGGCAAAATGTAACGAGCATCATTTCCATTATTTACCTGGCTGGCTGCGCAGATAAAAGAAGGAAAATAAAAACGTTTGTACGGAATGAAGGATATACATACATATATGTAGCTGCAGTCCTGTGGAGCACACACCACAACCACAGACAATATTTTCGCTTGGCTGCTGGCGGAGCGTCAGACTCGTTACTTGCTGTCTTATACGCTAGGACGGTCGGTCGGTCGGTCGGTCGATTGGTTAGTTGGTTTGCTCGTTTGGTGCTTGGAAGATGCTCAAGTTGTTGGGTTGAAAGTAGGGCGTTCGGTCCGTCGGTCGGACGCACCGTGCTTTATTCGTTTCATAGGTATGAGAGAACTACAGATTTGAGGGCTGAGGGTTGCGTGGCTGAGATGCAGGATGGCGAGTTGGTGAGTTGGTGGGCTGGTTGACTGTTGTGCTTGTACGTCGAATTGTCGACTGCATATATTGTTTGGTTTCGTTTCTTCGCTTTCTTCACTGCGCTTGCCTTTTGGCTGCTTTTCTTCTCTCTTTTGGGGTTGGCTTGGGTTGGGTCCGTATGAGTTGCGAAGTTTTTTTTTTCATCTTTTTTTTAGTTGGTTTGCTTGGTCTAGTTGGCCTGCTTGTGTGTTTGGTTAGTTGGTTATTTGTTGCATTGCTTGTGTAGGTATGCCTTTGATAACTGGGTCAGCGCAGACTTTTGCAGTTTTTAGTCAAACTCTTTTCTCTCTTCCTTTTCTTTTCTTGTTGCAGTTGCCGGCGAGGACGTGATTTAAGTTTTCACAGCATTAAATCTACTTGAGTGCGAGTGCATGTGCAATGCTGTTTGTGCGCAAAATTTAAGTTGAATTTTGTTTGAGAGAAAATTGCAGTTTGAGTTTAATTTTTTAATACTTAACAAGTAAATAAGACTATTGAAGCCTTTGAGTTTAGTGCACTATGATATTTGAGCATGCACAAGATGCTGGGCATGAGCCCTAGACTAGAGGTATAACTTCGTAATGTTACTGAAAATTAACAAGATCGGACAAGTATAACATATACATGGCTAGGAGTGGAATGGCGGTGTCTTAGGCCGGGAAAATTCTGTCTTTCCCAAGCATTCAGGCATATTTGCTCATGGTACTTAAGGCCTTTAGAAAGGATCAGAATATAGGAGAAAATGTGGTAGAGTGGAATCAGAGTTCATGTGCAAACTTTCCGAATTTTTTTTTTTATAAATCTGAGAAGTTTGGTGAGTGATAACGAATGTGCATCCGCCATTCTTAGTACATCTGACCCGAGAATACGCAATCTTAGTCTAGCGAAAACCAGACAGTTGCATAGAAAATGCTCTGTGCCGTCGTCGCCGTCCTCCTCCAGACAATATAGGCATACTCAGCTCTCGATGATGCCTATGATGGTCATGTGCTGTCCCCATGGATTGTGTCCTGTGTAATCAACCTCACAAGGGCCCGAAGTTCCCTGCTTCTCTGCTTGGGAAGAAAGTTTGCTATCTTAGCTGTTAGGTTTTTTCAAAAAGCACTTTGTAATTTTACAGCAATCTATAGAGTTCCAGCGTCTGCCGTGAGTTTCCGTCATGAAGTCCCTGATGCAGGTACTTGACATTGATATTTCAAATAATGGATTAGTACAATAAATAAAAACAATCGAATGTTAGATCTAATATTTCTTAGTAATAACATAAGTTATCAATTGTCTAAGTGTAGTTCCCCGATCTCAGCGGAAAATATGCACCATATTCCTCTAATATTAAACTTAAAATTTTATAAATTTTATACTGTTCCACAACTTAGTTCCCGCCCGAAGTTTAATTACAATGTATGCGATTTTGAAATATTAAATAATAAATTATTAAGTTACAATTGGTCGGAATTATTTTCTAACTTGGATGCGAACAAAGCTTTTAGTATTTTCAAGTCAACTCTTCTTGATTCTTGTTTTGAGTCAATCCCGTTGCTTCGTAGTAAATCATATAAAATACCGAGGTATACTAAGCATCTAAAACGTATTAAAAATCGTAAAAATAAATTTCATAAAAAGTTTAAACTGACAAGATTGCCATTCTACTACAATCAATACCAGTCGTACTTAAAGCAATTTAATGATCTTGACAAGGCTCTCTATAGTAAATACATAAAGAGTTATGAACGTAATATCAAAGATAACCCAAAGATCTTTTGGAAGTATATTAAAAGTAGGAATGCTAAGTCAAGTATTCCCTCTTCTCTATTTTATGGTAACAAATCCGCGACTTGTCCTGAAGAAGCTGTCAACATCTTCGCCGAATTCTTCTCTTCGAATTTCGTCATGGACGCAGACTCGCAGTACACTGAAAAAACAACTTACTCAGATTATGGAAAAGTGGGAATGATTCGGCGCTAAAGACATATTTCCATATTTTGATGTACGATTTTCTTCAAATCAAGGAATAAAAACCACGTTTTAAAGAAAATTGGACATCAAAATATGGAAATATGTCTTTAGCGCCGAATCATTCCCATTTTTCCATAATCTGAGTAATTTTTTTTTGAGTGTATAATAATACAAATATTCCCGATTGTCCTCTTTCATTTGGATCCCTTTCGTTGACAGAAGACTATATTTGCTATGCCATTGCCCGCCTTAAATCTTCCACGCAAACTGATTTCGATGGTCTTTCGGCCAAACTATTCAAAAAGTGTCATGCGTTAGCTCTAACCCTAACATTGATATTTAACATATCTTTATCATCGGGTGAGTTTATAGACCCCTGGAAAAAAGCAAATATAACCCCAATTTTTAAAAGTGGAAATAAAAATGATGTAGCTAATTACAGGCCAATATCGAAACTCACTACTGTCGCAAAAATCTTTGAATGTGCTGTAAAGCATACATGGCCAGCCAATGACTCCAATGACGTTTGTCTCCCAACAACATCGCTGTGGCTCCGAGTGGCTCCCAACAACAAGCAAATCAATTTCGACAGAATAACGCACATTTCTTTTTTTCCACAGAAATCGTCGTAGCGGCGAGCACTCAAACCTAACGGTCCAGCATCGACCGACACTCATTGCGTATTTACGCCTTCATACATACATACATATGTATGTTGTACATTTATATCTGCTACCTCGTTTATGTTGTTTAGCAAAATATTTGAATGCCTAGCTGCAGCATATCTACTGAAGTATGTATGTATGTATGTACATACATACATAAGTACATGTTGTTGCAATAAACCGTTATTTGGCAAAATAATATTTTTGAAATTCCGAGAAGAAGGTTGTTGCAATTTTTATTGATGTTGTTGTCGTGTGACTCCCTTACGCTTAAATCCTGGCCACCTATGCTGTAAAGCATACATGGCCAGCCAATGGCTCCAGTGACTCCGTTTGTCTCCCAACAACATCGCTGTGGCTCCGAGTGGCTCCCAACAACAAGCAAATCAATTTCGACAGAATAACGCACATTTCTTTTTTTTCACAGAAATCGTTGTCGTGGCGAGCACTCAAACCTAACGGTCCAGCATCGACCGACATTCATTGCGTAGTTACGACTTCATACATACATACATACATATGTATGTACATATGTATGTACATACACTGAGAGAAAAAGAATATATGGAGGGGTCAAAGAAATTTTTTACCTATTTTGAACACTACTTTCTTTGTTTTGAGTAAATTTTCCTTAAAACATGTTAAAAGGTTTATAAAATATTGTTGTTACATGCGTTACCATGGTTTCATATACTTGTTTTGAAAAAATTCATACATTAAAATAATGAAAAATTCTTTAAGCGCCATTCCATTCCCAACTTTCCTTGTTTTGAAGACTTGATTTCTTTAATTTTGAGAAATTAAATTCCCATACAAATTCCCATGGCAACGAATTTGTTTGAATGTTTTTTTTATGTTTTTTCCACATTTTTGAGAAAATTTACACAAAACAAAGAAAATTTTGTATTGGGACGCGTGTTCAAAATAAGGAAAATTATGTCTTTGATCGAGAGAAATTTTTTTTTTGAGTGTATGTATGATGTACATTTATATCTGCTACCTCGTTTATGTTGTTTAGCAAAATATTTGAATGCCTAGCTGCAGCATATCTATATGTTCATACATATATATATATTTATTATTTATTTATTTGTTTTATTGTTTGTTAACTTGCACTACACAGAAATTTCTGTTATTTGGCAAAATAATATTTTTACAATTCCGAGAAGAAGGTTGTTGCAATTTTTATTGATGTTGTTGTCGTGTGGCTCTCTTACGCTTAAATCTTGGCCACCTATGCTGTAAAGGACAAAATAGTGTTCGCTGTCAGCAATATAATTTGCCAAAATCAACATGGGTTTATTAAAGGTAGGTCTACGGTTTCTAACCTTGCCATTTTTGCGGAGGACTGTCTGAATACGTTTCAAGTTGGCGGGCAAGTCGATACAATCTACACTGACTTTTCGGAAGCATTCGACAGAGTGTCTCATAAGGTACTAGTGTCTAAACTTCTTAATATGGGCTTCCACTCAAACTTTCTTCAGTGGATTATATCATATTTGTCACATAGACAGTGTATAGTCTCGATTGATGGTGTTTGTTCACAATCATTTACCGCGTTGTCTGGTGTTCCACAAGGAAGTGTGTTGGGACCCGTACTATTTATCTTATTTATTAATGATATTGGATCATGCTTTTCATCATCAAAATATCTTTTATATGCAGATGACCTCAAAATATATCATACTATTAACAGTCAAGTCGATGAGCACATCCTTCAAGAGGAACTTGGAAATCTTTATTCGTGGTGTGTTCGTAACAAACTTTATCTAAATATTAGTAAATGTTCACATTGTTCATTTAGTAGAAAGCTCGTATTACTACCAACGCATTATCATATTGCTGGGTCATACCTTAAACAAGTGACGGAAGTAAAAGATCTAGGTGTATACTTCGACACTAAGCTAAGTTTTTCCACACATATCGATTTTATAGTTAACAAATCGTATGCCATGTTGTCATTTATCAGGCGAAATAGCTTATCTTTTTCTGATCCATATACATTTAAAATGCTATACATTGCACTAGTTAGATCTAGATTAGAGTACGCGTCCTTCATTTGGAGACCGTATTACTCCACGCATATTATGCGCCTTGGACGGGTTCAGAAAAAATTTATAAAATTTGCTCTCCGATCGATTAACTTTAGTGAACCAGTTCCATCATACGAATCCCGTTGTGCTCTTCTTGGGCTTAAAACTTTAAGTAACAGATCTGCTTATCTTGCTTGCACGTTTGTCACCAACCTACTTAATGGATCGGTTGATTGTGCGCATCTATTGGAAAGAGTTGCTATAAATGTTCCTATGCGTAGTCTACGCAGTGTTGTGCATTTTTATATTGGTGCTACGAAATATAACTATGCAAAGTATGCACCATTGTTAAGAACTTTGTCGGAATTAAATAGCATTCCGAACTTTGATCCGTCGCTAAATTGTGGAGCAGTACGTTCCCTTATTTATAATAATTTTTAAATTAATTAGCTATAAGATAACACCTATTCTATAGTCAGTAAGAACTTAATGTTTGTTGACTGTATTAAATGAATAAATGAATAAATAAATGAATAAATGTATGTATATACTTGGTGCTATTATTAGCTGCCCTCCAGTTGGTTGCTCCGCCGATCCGAATGTTGCCAATTCTTCGGTCAGTTCGCTGCCTTGAACACCGCAGTGTCCGGTTACCCACCTAAGTTGAAGTTTATTTCATTTTGCTACGGAACCAAGCTTCAACTTATATTTGTTAAGGGGTTCGCACAGTTTCCAGTGTCTTCAATGCAGTCTGGCTGTCATTGTAGATACAGATTTGGTGTCCACGCCACCTCTCACCAATTATCCATGTTCTGCTGCTTTTAATATGACATAAATCTCCGATAGAAAAACCGTTGCCATTGTAGCTAATTCATAATGGCACCCGAAGTCGACCGCCAAGTGCCAGCCGGATCCAGTGCCATTTTCTGTTTTGGATACGTCTGCGTGGATGATTTTCTCCGATCCTCCCAGTAGAGTTTCTAGATCTCTCCATTGATCTCTTGTGGGAAAATCGACTGTGTAACGTCTAACAAAGGATACTCGGGGTACCAGCTTGCCATTTGGTGCCCAGAAATAAAGGGTATTGCTCTGACAGCCTGCTAAACACCTCCCGCGCCCCGAGCTTCAATCATCGTACCACAACCTGAAGGAGTGTATTCGACGTTATCATAGCCTCCTCTTGGATGCCTACAAGGCATTAAGAGCGGCTCCTGATGTTGTTCTCACTGCATCCGTAATGCTGATAAAACACTCCTTGACGAAAACAGCGGCGGTCTTACTTGCTCTGCAGTGTCCTTGGTATTTTCACGAATAAGCACTTTTTAAAAAAAATTCCATTTTTAAAAATATTATTATTATCTATATATTAATGGCCGCTGTGGTGCAGTGGGTAGAGTGCTCGCCTGCTGTGTCAGAGGTCTCGGGTTCAAACCACGGTCCGAGCCAAACACCAAAACAATTTTTCAATTAGTAAAACTCCAATTATTGGGTTTTTTAAGAGCAGCGGTCACCTCTCGGCAGTGGGCGGCATACCCTCCGAGAGTATTTCTGCCATGAAAAAAGCTTCTCACAAAAAATGCATTCGCCGTTCGGAGCCGGCATAAAACTGTAGGTCCACCCAATTAGTAGGAAAAACAAAAAGGAGCACACCTCGAATTGGGAGAGAAGCTCGGCCATAAAACTCGTCAGAGTTATAATAGCGCCATTGTATTATTATTATTATTATTATATATTAATAGGCTAACATTTTTCCCATACAAACAATTGCCAGGCTGTTTAGCACATTTAACATACTCATATCCACATAAAATTGATATGGATGTGTTCGTATGAGTGAGGAGCAGTGCATAGGCATATAATTTTTTCTATAAATTATTTAATTTGTCTATAATTAATAAATAAAATTTTTAGTTAAGAGAAATAGATATCGTGAACACAGTTGAAGAGTCGCTTTAATTTAAAAGCGCTCTCTCTATTTTATATGCATTGGACCAGTTTACGCTCAGATCAAAATCAACGCGGCCAAATATCTCCTATTGATTTTCCATTAAAGCGAAAAATGAGAGAGAGTGCGGGAGAGCACACTGAGTAATTTTAATTTTGACCAAGGCTTATCTAACAGGTAGGCTCGGCGGCGAATTGAAAAACTTCTTTTTTTATTTACAAAGGTAGAGTGTAATGTCAAAATCAAAGCGAATTCACATCATGGCCAATAGGAATGGACGAGCCCCAAGCGAATTCAGATTTTAACCACGGCGAAATATCATTTTGACATTACACTATACCAATTACAATAACAAAATACATGGGAAATTTCTGAATTCGCCATCGGGCCTACCTTCCTAGATCTGCCTTGATTTTGACCATGATTCGCGTCGGACCGTGATCAAAAGGGTAAATCAGTGTTGCGGTACAACTGGAATTTGGAAAGTGTTGCTTATCTCCGCGATAAGGAATAATTTTTGTACCAATACAAAGTTGAAAAAATAAATTGCATGGTCGAATTTCGAGCACCGGCGATACTAGTTATTATTATTACTTTGCAGCATATTATATATTTTTCAAAAATTTCTACCTAAGTGCACATTAAATTTGCATAAAATGAACATATGTATTTCATCTTCTGTTAAGGTTGATCTTCACATTTTCTAGGTTGCGTATACGCACTGACACGCTTTTGCTACAAACAGTTTTAACGAGTGTGTTTGCTCGCTGCATTTTTTTTTCATGCGCTACACCTTCATTACACTGTGCTACACCAAAAAAATGCAGGGGCTCTCACATGGTTTTTTGGTTTCATCATGGCCCATAAAACACTACCTCATTTGCGGGTTTTCCCCATCACTTCGTTTTTAAATTTTTTGAGTACAAATACTCTCTGAAATTATTGAAATTACAACTTCGAGATGCTATAACTTTCTTGTTTCTTGATCGAATTCAATTTTTTTTCTTTTATTATACTCAGCTGTACTAGTACACAGAGTATTATAGTTTTGATTTCCTAACGGTGGATTGTAACAGAATGAAATAATCGAGATAGATATAGACTTATATATATCAAAATGATCAGGGTGAAAAGAGAAATCGATTGAGCCATGTCCGTCCGTCTGTCCGTCTGTCCGTCTGTCCGTCTGTCCGTCTGTCCGTCTGTCCGTCTGTCCGTCTGTGAGCACGATAACTCGCGCAAAAATTGAGATATTTTGATGAAATTTGAAATGTAAGTTGGTATCAAGACAGGAACGGATGGTATTGAAAATGGGTGAAATCGGACCATGACCACGCCCACCTCCCCTATATAGTAAAAATCGGAAATTTTTTATCTCGGTCACTAATAGAGCTAGAGTGATAAAATTTCACACACGTATTGAGCTCAGGCCCTTATGAAGAAATATGGTGAAATTTTGGAAAATGGGCGGTGCCACGCCCACTTATTAAGGGGCAAACATTGAAAGTTTTATGAGTCATAACTCAGAAACCGTTGAAGATATATCGATGAAATTTGATAGGCGTGATATACTTACTTAGGCAAATGTTTGGACGAAAAATTGCCAAAATCGGTTGACGACCACGCCCACTTTTATATATGGGTATTATAAAGTGACCTAATAAAAGCATTTTAAGCGATATCTCTGTCAAATATAAAGATATATCATTGAAATTTTATGGAAGGTGTCCAATTATGGACATAAAACAAAAAATACAAAAATTTTAGAAAATGGGCGTGGCACCGCCTCCTTTTAGAAGCAGGAATATACGAGATTTCTGAGCCCATAACTCGACAAATAATCGATATATTATGACGAAACTTGGTCTATACACTTTCACTACTTGTAGTAATACATGTTCGAAATTTTAGCGAAATCGGTTGACGACCACGCCCACTTTTATATATGGGTATCATAAAGTGGCCTAATAAAAACATTTTAAGCGATATCTTTGTCAAATATAAAGATAATTCATTGAAATTTTGTGGCATGAGTTCTACAATAGATCGGAAACAAAAAATAGAAAAATTTCGGAAAATGGGCGTGGCACCGCCTCTTTTCAGACAAAGGAATCAACGAGATTTCAGAGCCCACAACTCGACAAATAATTGAGATATTATGACGAAACTTGGTTTATACACTTTTATAACTTGTGTTAATAGACACGCAAAAATTTATTGAAATCGGTTTATGACCACGCCTACTTTTTAACAAAGATATTTCTGGAACACCCTTTGGGAATTTGTAACAAGACTTCTTTGTAACTAGAAGTCATAAAGGAATGAAATTTTGCACAAAGAATAATATTCATATGCTTAGTTGGATGACTGATAAAAATGTTGAAAATGGGCGTGGCTACGCCCACTTTATGCAGCACTCGCTTTATATAAAATACAACGTGTTTTCATCAAACGCAAACAAACAATGAAAGCATACAGCTGAGTATCTAATGTTCGATTCCACTCGAACTTAGGCTTCCTTACTTGTTTGAAAGATGCTACTTTTACCTTTCAAACAAGCAAAATAGTTTGCAAATCGACCTAAAAATGACCAATTTTTTTTCTTTTATTCCAAAAAAAAAAAAAAATTTTCTAAAAATATTGGTTTTCGGCACGTTTCTATTGGATTTTGAAGTTACAAACAATGGGTTTTAAACCTTTATAACAAAATACATAAAATCAGCTTTCTAAAAAGCAAAAGTAAATTAAAATTGATTGAAAATTACGGTAGTAGTGTTTCATAAAGTGAGTAAGCCTTTGTTTTTGTGTTTTAAAAATGTTTTTTTTTTATAGATTAATATTTGCATACAAAGTAGGTATGAACTTTCACAAAACTGAGTATATAGCGATCTGAGTGTGCTCTTTGTTACTTGTCAGAATTGGTCAGTTTACCTACTTTAGATTTTTTCCCCAAGAGATTGGCGTCTATTCATCGACGGTTCAACAAAAAGTACACTTGAAATGTTTATTATGTAATTACATATTCTAGTTTCATTTAATTTTTAAGGTTTGAATGCTGTGCTTTTACACAACACTGGCATATATCCATCAGTCCCACTGGCCTACGCTACCGATATTAAAGAATCATATGACAGTATGCCTAATTGTAGCTGACTTCAAGGTACTCAATATTTTAAATGGTATTCAGGGTGGAAATACGAAGTATCCATGCTATTTCTGCGAATGGGACAGCCGATCAATTAGCCTACACTACAAACAAAAGGATTGGGCTCCACGTACATCGTTTGTAGTTGGTGAAAAAAATACTATAAATATTCCCTTAGTTAATCCAAACAAGTAAAAGCGCGGCTGCCTTCGGCCGTACCGAAGACTTCATACCTTTCATGAGTGGGGAAATGAAAAGTTACCTATGCATGTATGTACATAGCCTTTAGTACGTATAATTTATAATTTCAATTGTGTGGGTTATTTATGGAAGGATTTATTAGAAAAAATGGTGTCTGAGCTATTTAAATAGAGGAGTTATACGACAAAATGTGTACATCTGAACAATCGGTTGTATGGGAGCTATATGTTACAATGGTCCGATCTTGACAATTTTCGGTAACTCTATTTGAGCCGATATCGGTAAAAATACTTCAAAGTTTCATTTCATTATCTGTTAAAATTGAGAAGTTATACCCCAAAATGTCCATATCTGAACAATCGGTTGTAGGGGAACTATATGTTATAGTGGTCCGATCTTGACAATTTTCTGTAACCTTGTTTAGGCCAATATGGGTACAAATACTTCAAAGTTTCATGTCCTTAGCTGTTTAAATGGGGAGGCTATGCAGAAATTACACCCCAAAATTTTCATATATGTATATCTGAATAATCGGTTGTTTTCTATATGTTATAGTGGTCCGATTCGGCCGATTCCGACAAATGATCAGCTGCATATAACAACCTACCTGTATTCCAAATTTCATTCAGATATCTCAAAAACTGAGGGACTAGTTTGCGTTCACACAGACGGACGGACGGACAGACGGACATGGCTTAATCGACTCAGCTCGTGATTCTGATGATATCGGTATATATTTTGGGGTCCCCCACGCTTCCTTCTGGTACTTTCGACAAAAAAATTTTGGCACAAAGTTATAATACCATTTCATTCTCATGAAAGGTATAAAAACAAAAAACAAAAAAAGACATGGCCTACTCACTTTTTGTACTACCGTAATTTTGAATCAATTTTAATTTACTTTTGCTTTTTGAAAAGCTGATTTTATGTATTTTGTTATAAAGGTTTAAAACCCATTGTTTGCAACTTCAAAATCCAATAAAAACGTGCCGAAAACCAATATTTTTAGAAAAATTTAGTTTTTTTTTTTGGAATAAAAGACCAAAAATTGGTCATTTTTAGGTCGATTTGCAAACTATTTTGCTTGTTTGGAAGCTAAAAGTAGCATTTTTCAAATAAAAGAAAAAAAATTGAATTCGATCAAGAAACAAGAAAGTTATAGCATCTCGAAGTTGTAATTTCAATAATTTCAGAGTTGTATTATATTTGTACTAAAAAAATTTAAAAACGAAGTGATGGGGAAAAACCGCAAATGATGTAGTATTTTATGGGCCATGACGAAACCAAAGAACCATGTGAGAGCCCCTGCATATTTTTTTTTTTCTGATTTTGTAGCACTGTGTTATTATTACACCTTCACTTAAGTATTTTTTCACGCTCTTATGATTTAAACTTAAGTGTTAGCACAATATTGACTTTATTGCTTATACATTTTAAACGTAGCAATTTTTCAAATATATTCAAAAAATTCTGCAAAAAAAGCGTTCATGGACAACTAGATTTTTTTTTTTATAAATTTTGTATCTAATGAAACAAAGTATTAAAAATGCATTTTAACTGTTTGATGTAAATATTTTACAAAGCCTCTTTTTTGTTAAACTTTTATGCACCGTTAGTAGCGGTTTTTTTGTTTGCATTTTACTTTAGCGGCCACTTCAAAGTGCAACAAATGAAATGTCAATGAGCTTTTAGCGCTTTTGTTGGAAAATTCTCTGCTTGCTTGAGCTTTGCCGCCGCTGTTCTTTTTCAAAGTGCGCAAACAGGCAGAAAATTTGCACAGCTTGTTTGTTAAGGTGTTGGCGAAAGGAGATTAAAATATATTTTTTTTAACTTCTAAGAGCACGCTTGTCCAACTTTACAAAAGCTTTGATTTTAAAATAAATATACGCATTATTTTAGTGAAATATAGTTTGGTAGGCAGTGTAGAAAGCATTTTTTTTTTTTTATTTCAAATTACAGTAATAAAAGCTTGAATTATCGAGCCGATTATCGAGCTCCGGGAGTGGTCGAGTGGAAAAGCTTACGAAAAGCTGCTCGGAAAGCTTCTCGGAAGTTACACATATTTAATATAAGCAAATGTTCCAATTCTCTGAAGCATGAACCATATCAAAATAAGATGAGCTGGCACTTTGAGTATTCGAAGAAAGTTCTTCGGAAGATTTATAGACCTTTGCGCGTTAGCGAAGGCGCACACCGATGGAGAGTTACTAATGAGCTGTACGAGCTTTACGAGCAGACATTGACATTATTCAGCGAATAAAAATCCAGCGGCTGCGTTGAGCTGGTCATGATGTGACAATAGAAGAAGGGCCTCCAGCTAAGAAAGTATTTCTCTTGAAACCCGCTAAAGGTAGAAGCGTTGAGAAGATGAGGTGAAGAGCGTACCCTTGGTATTTCCATTTGGTACAAAGCTGGACGAAACAGAAACGAGTGGCATGTCTTATTGAATTCGGCCACAATCGTCTAGACTGTTACGCGTCAATTAAGAAGAAGAAGAAATGCCCGTCTTTTTTGTCAGCTTAAAAAGCTTAAAACGAGCTTTAGCTCCCAGAAAATTGTAGGATCAAGGGGCACACCATAAACTGGTGGTGAACGAAAGCATAACCCGTGGCTTTTCAGGTCTTGCCAAAGCATGACAAAGGCCTCGAATTTCCGCTTCTTTCAAAGTTTACTAAAAGAACTCTCTATGTAATCGCTTTTTTATAAAGTCGCTGCCTTTCTTCCTACCCTCTATATGTATAACACATGCACAAAACTTCATTGCAAGTACGAGTAGGTACTAAGTATATTTTCATGCGCGTGTGCACTAGTTAACACCTTACCCCTTGTTTGATTTGAGTTTGTTTTTTGCTTGAACGACTGTATCAAATTTCATCACATAGACTCACCTGTGCCATGCCATGTGAGCGACCGACGACAACATGCCTGTTTGTTTTTTTTTTGTTTTTGTTTTAGCTTGACTTCACTTTAAAGAATTCACAAAACTGACTTCAAAGTCAGCGCCGCACTTGGTCGATTTTTCGGTATCGGCCGGTCTGCCGCCATCCCATATATTCAATTCGCATCATCAAAAGCAGCCCGAATGCCCTTAATCATCATTTTTTTTGCGCTCAGTCGCTCACAACTAAAAACGGCAATTGCCAGTTGGCAATCGGCAATCTTTTGGAATTTAATATCCTTGTTATTGTTTCTTTCTTCTAAATTTACATGGTCATAACAAACAAACGAACGACAACAAAAAAGCAGAACAAATTATAAAAAAACAACTTAACATAACATAATATTTACTTACACTTGAATTGGCTTGACTGGTGACTTAGTTGTTTGTTAATTTGTTGTCAATCCCTTGTTGTATTCCTTTCTTTTGATGGCGCCGACATGTCAATTTAAATGTTCGTGAATGAATGAGGAAAGAAAATATACACTCAGAGAAAAGTTGCGGGCTAAAAACAAGCTGTGTCGTACTTGAATTCAGAATTACAGAAATTTATAAATAATAAATGAAATTTAAGTTTCCCCAATTTTGAATCAAGAATAGCATTCTTGAAACAAGATAAAAAACTGAAAAAATCTTGGTTTAAGAATGAAATTCCTAATTTAAGAGCACCAGAGCCAAATGTTTACCAGAAAATATATAATTTTCAATAGTTGTTGATTTTTGTGTGAAAGAGATTAATAAAACAAAAAAAAATAGCTATTCCCCCGCTGGGATTTTGAATGGAGCTTCGCGTGAAATCATTTGCTAGGAAAAAGGAACAGGTAAGAGTTATCGCGCTGATGAGAATTTTGCTTATGTTTTAATATGGCTTTTAATAATTTGATATAGATGAATAATTGCATCCAATGTGGAGGAGTGGCCAAACAAGTAAATTGGGCATGTATGTATGAACCGCGAAAGCAAAACTTGAATAATTTGGAAGCCGTTGACTTTTTTAAATCGTGGCCAAAATTGTTGGATTCCAGACAATCGGTGTTGGTAAGAAACGGTTCAAAATTGTTTTGTATAGGGATATTACCACTCAAATTGGGTGGTGAAAATCTGTGTTGGTAGTGGAAGTATTGACTGGGTTTTTTTTAAAAAGATTACGGAAAAATGTATACACTTTTCTAAAATGAGTTGGGTATAAGATATGTATATGTATGTAGATCTTTCTTATTTATAAGTATGTATGTCAAGACTGAATTATATATGTATATGTAGTGATAATAATGATTGCATCTCCTTACATGTATATATGACTCATCCATTAAAAAAATAATAAAATACAATGCAAAGAAATAAAAAAAAATGTTCTCTCCAATTTTTGTTAGGTTGGTCAAATGATTTCGAAATTTGAATTTCGAAAAAGTGGAAAGCAAGTATAAGCATTCTTAAAACAAAGCTGAATATTCTGAAAATAAGAACGCACTTTCTCAAATCAATCATGAGCAATGCTTAAAATAAATTTATTCAAACTTGTTTCAAACCGGAAAGTTCTTAATATAAGCTTTTTCTTCTCAAAAATGCCGTTCTAAAATTAAGAATATATTCTTGATTTTAGCATTTTCAAGCTTAACAGACTTTCATAACGTTTTCGGCTTGATTCAAGCCCGCTATACTGAAATTTAGGTTGCTTTTTCTCTGAGTGTATGTATCAAGAATTGGTGTACGTAGAAATACAATATGTACATGAGGGAGTGCTGTTGTCAATAAGGATGGGGCACAAGCACAGGAAAAGGAGAGTATACAAGGAGAGTAAAAAGGCAGAGTGGGTGTTTTGATTCCTTTTGTTATTTTCTTCAATTTCGTTATGTTTTCTTTTCAGTTTTTGTTGTTGGTTTATATTGCCTCATTTGTGTAAATTGTCACATTTAATTATTTCATTGTTGATTTCGGTGAAGTCACGCTCGTATCGCGTGAGGGGTCTGCGTGCTGGAGGTTTAGAATTGCTGAACCCTTTCATATCTCACTATAGCCAATAAAAATATTAGGTTTCTGTTATTGTTGTTTATTTTAATAATGATGATGGTTTTGATGATGTTGATGTTGTTGGTGTTCATGTTGATGTTGATGTTTATATTGATGTTGATGTTGATGTTGCTGTTGATGTTGATGTTGATGTTGATGTTGATTATTTTGGTGTTGACGATGTTGATGTTGATATTGATTTTGGTGTTGATGGTGTTGTTGGTGTTGTTGATGTTGATGTTGATTTTGGTGTTGATGGTGTTGTTGATGTTGTTGATGTTGATGTTGATTTTGATGTTGGTATTGATATTGAAGGTTTTGTTGGTGTTGTTGACGTATATGTTGATGTTGATGTTGATGTTAATGTTGATGTTGATGTTGATGTTAATGTTAATGTTGATGTTGATGCTGTTGTTGATGTTGATGTTGATGTTAAAGTTAATGTTAATGTTGATGTTGATGCTGGTGTTAATGTTGATGTTGATGCTGATGTTGATGCTGATGCTGATGTTGATGTTAATGTTAATGTTGATGTTGATGTTGATGTTGATGTTGATGTTGATGTTGATGTTAATGTTGATGTTGATGTTAATGCTGATGTTGATGTTGATGCTGATGTTAATGTTGATGTTGATGTTGATGTTGATGATGTTGATGTTGATGTTGATGTTGATGTTGATGTTGATGTTGATGTTGATGTTGATGTTAATGTTAATGTTGATGTTGATGCTGTTGTTGATGTTGATGTTGATGTTGATGTTGATGTTGATGTTGATGTTGATGTTGATGTTGATGTTAATGTTAATGTTGATGTTGATGCTGATGTTGATGCTGATGCTGATGTTGATGTTAATGTTAATGTTAATGTTGATGTTGATGTTGATGTTGATGTTAATGTTGATGTTGATGTTGATGTTGATGTTGATGTTGATGTTGATGTTGATGTTGATGTTGATGTTGATGTTGATGTTGATGTTGATGTTAATGTTAATGTTGATGTTGATGCTGTTGTTGATGTTGATGTTGATGTTGATGTTGATGTTAATGTTAATGTTGATGTTGATGCTGATGTTGATGCTGATGTTGATGTTAATGTTAATGTTGATGTTGATGTTGATGTTGATGTTAATGTTGATGTTGATGTTGATGTTGATGTTGATGTTGATGTTGATGCTGATGTTAATGTTGATGTTGATGTTGATGTTGATGTTTATGTTGACGTTGATGTTGATGTTTATGTTGATGTTGATGTTGATGTTGATGTTGATGTTAATGTTGATGTTGATGCTGATGTTGATGCTGATGCTGATGTTGATGTTAATGTTGATGTTGATGTTGATGTTGATGTTGATGTTGATGTTGATGTTGATGTTGATGTTAATGTTGATGTTGATGTTAATGCTGATGTTAATGTTAATGTTGATGTTGATGTTGATGTTGATGTTGATGTTAATGTTGATGTTGATGTTGATGTTGATGTTGATGTTGATGTTGATGTTGATGTTGATGTTGATGTTGATGTTGATGTTGATGTTGATGTTGATGTTGATGTTAATGTTAATGTTGATGTTGATGCTGTTGTTGATGTTGATGTTGATGTTGATGTTGATGTTGATGTTGATGTTGATGTTGATGTTGATGTTGATGTTAATGTTAATGTTGATGTTGATGCTGATGTTGATGCTGATGCTGATGTTGATGTTAATGTTAATGTTGATGTTGATGTTGATGTTGATGTTAATGTTGATGTTGATGTTGATGTTGATGTTGATGTTGATGTTGATGTTGATGCTGATGTTAATGTTGATGTTGATGTTGATGTTGATGTTTATGTTGACGTTGATGTTGATGTTTATGTTGATGTTGATGTTGATGTTGATGTTGATGCTGATGTTAATGTTAATGTTAATGTTAATGTTAATGTTAATGTTAATGTTAATGTTAATGTTAATGTTAATGTTAATGTTAATGTTAATGTTAATGTTAATGTTAATGTTAATGTTAATGTTAATGTTAATGTTAATGTTAATGTTAATGTTAATGTTAATGTTAATGTTAATGTTAATGTTAATGTTAATGTTGATGTTAATGTTAATGTTAATGTTAATGTTAATGTTAATGTTAATGTTAATGTTAATGGTAAAGGCGATTATGATAATAGCCTTGTTTTAGTTGTTGTCGTTCCTTCTAGAGGGTTTTCGTTCTCTGTTCATAAAAAGCTCCGTATTTTGCCAAATCTGTTTTGCTCCAGCTCCCCTCCTGTCTTTCTATCTCTTTTCCACACTTCATAGCTTCTTTCATTCTTACTTTCAAATCAAGGAATGATCATCAGCAACTGGTAGTCATTGTTGTTGTATTGTGAACTTAAAGAATTCATAACGCGATATAGTGTTTTGGAAGTTTGCATATCTTACATAAATTAAACTATGTATGTTTGTTTGTATGGGTACGCGTGTGTTGCGGCACTTTATGCACAATTCACACTTCATTAACTTTAATTTGCACATAATTTCATTTCATTGGCTATTGTTATTGGCATTTATGTAGTACATACTTGATGTTTGCTTTATGCGGTTGCTGTTGTTGTTGTGGTGGTTGTTGCAATTGCGTCAGTGTGTGGCAGTATTGTGTGGCGGTCATTGACGATTGGTTTTGCTATTGTGGTTATCGCTTGGTGTTTTTTACTTTTTTGCTTTTGATGGTTTTCAATGGCATGACAAATGTGTACTTGCCGCATAAATGTTTGAATCATCACATGAATACGGGCACTCGTGTGCACACACAAGTCAAATAACATAAATTTGCAAATAATTACCTTTACATAAATACATACACACAGGCATTCGAATTGTGTTCCTTTCTAACATTATAAAATTGACAAAACAACAACAACAAATGCGACATTGACAGTCAAAGTGTATGCGCGCGCGCTGAGTTGACCATCACCATCACTATCGCCACCAAACAACACCAATAAAAGCCAAACCGCACACACACACGTTGACCGCAACGTCAACGGCGACGCGCCACACCGGCGCTGCCACACACCGAATCAAAGCCACAAAAACCGCACATTTTCATTTGGTTGGGTGTTTGTTTCGCTGTGTGCGTTGAATGCGTTGTTGCTGGTGTTGGACACCGGCCACCAGCCGCGCGGCCAATGCGGATTGCGGATATTCGTGACGGTCGGACTTTGTTTGGCGGTCAAAGTGGCCGTTGCGGTTGCTGTTCGGTGCGGTGTAGCGAATATCGTTGTTATTATGTACATGTGTATGTATTATGTAAGTATATGCAATATGCTGATTTCGTAGATGACGAACTTGATCGCTGCCACATTTAATTGTTTTGCGCTTGAACGCGCCTGAATTACATTTAATATCAGATTTTTTTTAAATAAATATTTTTTGCTTATGTTTAGCAATAGTACTGATAAAATTTCAATACATTCGAAATGGAAATCCTGAAATCAGTTCCGAAATTATTTTTAAAATTGAAATCGCATTCTCAGAAACGAAAATGGAATTGAAATCGGGCTCAAAAGCGCTTTCGTAGTTGGATTTGAAATTAAAATTGAAATTGAGACCGATATTGAAATGGAATTGAAATTGAAACCGAAATCGAAATGAAATTTAAATTAAAATTGAAACTGGAATTGAAATGAAATTGAAACTGAAATTGAAATTGAAATTGAAACTGAAATGGAAGTTGAATTGAATTGAATTTGAAATTAAAATCGAAATAGGAATTAAAATCAGAACACTATCTAAAATTCAAATGTAATCGAACTAGCAAATAAAAATTTCAAATAAAATCGAACGTAATCGAAATTGAAATTAAAATTAAAATAGGAAAAAACGTTGGCTTTGAAAACGTTTTTGTGCTTTGAGAATGTTGAAAAAAGTGTTTCGGTGGAAAATTGGCTTAGTAGTTCAACAACCCGAGTTCGATACTCGGCAAGACCATCAAAATAAGTCTGATGAGGGATGTGCTGATCTCCTTAATAGCTCTATAACTTCTACCCAGATCAGTTATTTAATGATTAAAATTTTTTAATGATTATTAATTAAGGTATAATTTGTTTTTGTAACCCCTCAATGATTAAACACGATTACTTTCACCTTTTTAATGATTAAAAGTTGATAAAATTAAAAAAGCACATTAATTAGTAGATTAAATAATTTAAATTGCATGATTATTTTCAATTATTTTGCAATTTTTAATTGCGTGATTAATAGAATTGGTTGTTTTCAATTATTTCTGATTTCTTTAATTATGTGATTAATTAATCGACTAATCGTTTGATTAATTAGTTAATCGATTAAATAATTGTAATTGCATGATTATTTGGATTATTTTCAATTATTTCTAATTTTTTTAATTGTTTAATTAATTAGTTAATCGATTGATTAATTTTAATTGCATGACTATTTGAATTATTTTCAATTATTTCTGCTTTTTTAATTGTTTGATTAATTAGTTAATCGATTGAATAATTTTAATTACATGATTATTTGGATTATTTTCAATAACTTTTCGTTTTTATAATTACATGATTAATACAATTATTTGTTTGTTTTCAATTATTACTGATGTTTTAATTACATGATTAATTAATCGATTAATTTTTTTTATTCTTTCCCGAAAAATTATTCTCATACAGTTATTTTGTACAGGAAGAATAATGAAAAATAATCATACAAAAAGAAATAATCGTATAGGAGAAAATAATCAAGCAATTAACAACAATCAAACAATTAAAGAAAATTATACAATTAAAGAAAATTATACAATTAAAGGAAATTATACAACTAAAAAAAAATCAAACAATTCAAATTAATCAAAAAATTCAAAAAAAAAATTGATATATGATTATTTTCAAAGGCTTTTAATCATGATTATTATTTTTTTAATTTTTTAATGGTTTTTAATCATGATTATTTTTTGATGACCTTTAATCATGATTATTTTTAATGACCTTTAATCATGATTATTTTTTATAATTTTTTTAATGGCTTTTAATCATGATATTTTTATACTCAGCTGTACTAGTACACAGAGTATTATAGTTTTAATCACATAACGGTGGATTGTAACAGAATGAAATAATCGAGATAGATATAGACTTATATATATCAAAATGATCAGGGTGAAAAGAGAAATCGATTGAGCCATGTCCGTCCGTCCGTCCGTCCGTCCGTCCGTCCGTCCGTCCGTCCGTCTGTCCGTCCGTCCGTCCGTCTGTAAACACTCTAACTCGCGCAAAAATTGAGATATTTTGATGAAATTTGGAACGCAAGTTGGTATCGAGACTGGGACGGTTGGTATTGAAAATGGGCGAAATCGGACCATGACCACGCCCACTTTTCCTATATAGAAAAAATCGGAAATTTGGTATCTCAGCCACTAATATAGCTAGAGTTTTAAAATTTTACCCACGTATTGAGCTCGGGCCCTTATGAAGAAATTTGATGAAGTTTTGGAAAATGGGCGGTGCCACGCCCACTTATTAAGGGTCAAACATTGAAAGTTTTATATGTCATAACTCAGAAACCGTTGAAGATATATCGATGAAATTTGGTACGCGTAATTTGCTTACATAGACAAATGTTTTGACGAAAAATTATCAAAATCGGTTTACGGCCACGCCCACTTTTATATATGTGTATTATAAAGTGACCTAATAAAACCATTTTAAGCGATATCTCTGTCAAATATAAAGATCTATCATTGAAATTTTGTCGCATGAGTCCAACTATGGACATAAAACAAAAAACACAAAAATTTTGGAATATGGGCGGTGCCACGCCCACTTATTAAGGGGCAGACATTGAAAGTTTTATGAGTCATAACTCAGAAACCGTTGAAGATATATCGATGAAATTCGGTACGCGTAATATAATTACTTAGTCAAATGTTTTGGCGAAAAATTATCAAAATCGGTTGACGGCCACGCCCACTTTTATATATAGGAAATATAAGGGGGCCTAATAAAAACATTTTAAGCGATATCTCTGTCAAATATAAAGATCAATCACTGAGATTTTGTGGCAGGAGTCCAACTATGGACATAAAACAAAAACTACAAAAATTTTGGAAAATGGGCGGTGCCACGCCCACTTATTAAGGAGCGAATATTGAAAGTTTAATAAGCCATAACTCAGAAACCGTTAAAGATATATCGATGAA
Source organism: Urophora cardui (assembly GCA_960531455.1). NCBI lineage: Eukaryota > Metazoa > Arthropoda > Insecta > Diptera > Tephritidae > Urophora > Urophora cardui. The sequence continues at coordinate 30,587,249 of OY482674.1, read as the reverse complement.
ATCTGGTACGCGTGATATATTTACTTAGCCAAATGTGTGGACGAAAAATTACCAAAATCGGTTGACGACCGCGCCCACTTTTATATATGTGTATTATAAAGTGACCTAATAAAACCATTTTAAGCGATATCTATGTGAAATATAAAGATAATTCATTGAAATTTTGTGACATGAGTTTTACAATAGACCGGAAACAAAAAATAAAAAAGTTTGGAAAATGGGCGTGGCACCGCCTCTTTTTAGACAAAGGGATATATGAGATTTCTTAGCCTTTAACTCGACAAATAATTGAGATATTATGACGAAACTTGGTTTATACACTTTTATAACATGTGTTAATAGACACGCAAAAATGTATTGAAATCGGTTTATGACCACGCCTACTTTTTAACAAAGATATTTCTGGAACACCCTTTTGGAATTTGTAACGTGAAGTCTTTGTAACTAAAAGTCATAGAGGGATGAAATTTTGCACTAACAATAATATTTGTATGCTTATTTGGATGATTGATATAAATTTTGAAAATGGGCGTGGCTGCGCCCTGTTTATGCAGCACTCGTTTCATATAAAATACACCCTATATCGAACAAACGCAAACAAACAATGAAAGCATACAGCTGAGTATCTAATGTTCGATTGCACTCGAACTTAGGCTTCCTTACTTGTTTTAATAACCTTTGATCATGATTATTTTTTATATTTTTTTAATTTAGTTGATTAATTGCCAGGTTAATATGAGACAAAATGATCATTAAAATTGAAAAATCCGCAAAAATTAATTATTATTAATTTTAATGGGTATTTTACGTATTTGTTTTTAACAAAAAAAAAATTAATTTTTTACTTAAAAACTGGCTAAAGTATTTAAATTTTGATATTTTCTGTTTGCAAAAAATTTAAAAAAAAAAGTGCAACAACGCCTTTGTTTTTGCCTCCGCTTTGATGTGGCCGACAATCGATTGAGCAGTGCAAGTCAATTCGGTCATCATATATTTGCATAGTACCTACATATGTATATGTAAGTATGTACCTAAGTATGCAAGTCATTTCAGTATTACTATGAATGTATGTATGTCTATATGCATTTACTAATTTACGAGATTTAAGTGCATTTTTTATGATTTATTCGTCATTTAAAGTGGGCTGGTGACTGATTGACTTGCGCGCACACACTGACTGCTTCACCAATAAAAAAAATCTAGTCAAAGCTTTTGTTGTTTTAATGTGTTTTTATATGAGCGTTATTTTGTTGTTGTTGTTTTAGCTTGAACTGAAAAATCCGTCGGGTGGGTTGGTCAAGTTGATCGTTAATATTTTGGGTGCTTAACAAGTGTAGTTACATTGTTGTTGGCTGCGCGCAAAAACGTTATTAGGGAGCTAATAAAAAGTTGGCCATCATAAAAGCTGTACTGCGCTGGCTAAGTGCATAAATATGTATATGTACATTCAACTTTACATATACATATGTATATCTTCATTGGCGCTTCCATTACAACCAGACACAAAATAGTTAATTTTCATTTTTTGCGCACAACCATCACCCTTCTCGGCTTCGTTTGTGATCATGCTGATTTCAGCAATAGTGCACACAAAAAAAAAAAAAAATTAATTAAAATTTTATGTCGACTGACGGTGATTAATCTGAAAGCAATTAGTCATGGTCTTTTCAATGTCAATGTATATACATATGTACATAAATCAATCTTCTATTGTCAGCCCTTAAATACATAAAATTGTAATATGAATTTGTAATTACTTTTAAAACTCTTAACATTTTACAATCAACACTTAATATACATACTATCGCCGTATTCTATCTATCACAGCTTCTTCTGGTGCTTGCAAAAATCGCATTTTAACACGAGCTAGAACATCATTTCATGTTCATCTATATCTAAATCTATAAAAATTATGTCGCAAGCTGCCAAGTCTAACATTCAAAGCAAAGCACAGACGCTTACGCTAATTCAAACTGACATTTGCTTTGTCATAACATCCCTGTCGCCATCGTCGCTGTCTTTGTTGTCGAATGACTGACAGCAACACTGCAAAGCGAAAACGGCAAAGCGAAACAGCTGCAGACATCATCAGCAAGGTCCACGCAACCTTGACTCTGTGTGGCGGCGGCAGCATAAGATCGTTTGATAGAAAAAATTTTGTAACAGATAAATGCACATGCGTTTAATGCAAAAAACAAAGACTTTCCGTTGTCGTGCTGCAAATTCTGTTTTTTTTTTTTTTGCTGCACAGAAGTAAACTTTGGCTCCATTGTGAAAAGCAGCTAAATTAATTGTGACAAAAAATTATTGTGAATATTCAGTGTGATAAAAAAATAGATGCAACAAAGAGAACAATGCGACCATAACACATATTAAGTACTTCCTATTAATGCTGCTACTAGGTATTCATCGCATTCCTTTAAACCAGACCCAGACATCTTGACGCATGTGATGAGAAACATCAACACATTTTAGCTAACGTAGCGCGAATCTCTCTCAAAAATTTGCCGGAATCTACCTTAAACACATACTCCTACTGCGAGTGTTGATTGGTAGGTAATCGACTGTTGATCGACCAAAGAGAGTTATATTTATTATCTATCTCAGTCATTTATTTTCTATCAGAGCCATTCATAGCAAAAGCTAACTGCTTGCCCAGAATGGTGTGGCTGTAGTACGTAGTAAGAGCTGTCAAAAGTTAAAACAGTACAATTGCATTGCAATGCCCACAATGTGTAGCTGTGTCTGTAGCGTGTAGTTGTGGCTGTAGTAGAAGTAGAGTTAACTTTAACTTTGTAGCGCGCTACAGTGTGACAGCTCAATTTTTTAATGACGGAAATTCGAAATGAAGGACGAAGAAACGGAAAAATGAATTGAACTTGTGAAAAATAAAGATTTTTTATGGAATTTAAGGAATCCCCTGTACAAAAATATAAAAAAGATGACATATATGAGATACACTGAGCTACACCATTGTGTTCACATTTTCGAACGTTGCCACAAAATCAGTCATCAGCTGATGTAGTAAGCTATGTAGTCCGTAGCTGTAGTACAACATTCTGGGCAAGCAGTAAGGTCTACATACTATCAGCAATGAGCTCAGGAACGAGGAAAGGAAGTTAAGCGAAAATTACTGGCGTTAGACCGATGAAATGCGATAGACAAAGGCAATAATAAGAGGGTATAACATAAGTCGATTCAAGGAGCTTCCGAACATCCCTAAGAATAAACTGAGAATATTGACAGGAATTTTCACAGTACACTGCAGGCTTAGAAAACATATGCATAGACGAGGTATCCTGTCAAGCAGTCTATGCGCTTCTGCGACAGGGCAGACGAGTCTGCAGAGCATACACTGGTCGAGTGCGATGCCATTGCAAGGAAGCGGGAAAGATTCCTGAGCACGCCTTGTCCAAGTCAGGGGCACATTCAGTCTCTAAAACCGAGCGCTAGTCTTCGGAGGAGCTCAGCTAAGGTGAGATAATGCGATCGAGAAGAGGGTACAAAAGACTTAGTGGTTGCAGTGAAAGCCCCAAGTGAATATATCTATCGACCTAACTATCTATCTATCTATCTGTCTATCTATGTATCTATCTATCGATCTCTCTATCGATCTATCTCAGTCTATCTGCCTATCTATCTATCTATCTATCTATCTATCTGTCTATCTAACTATGTATCTATCTATCTGTCTATCTATCTATCTATCTATCTATCTAT